>JAJGRX010000565.1:0-372502 GCA_025461125.1 Carex kokanica | reverse complement strand
ACAAATTTGTAAAAGTCTCTCGCCTTGTAACATCATATACTAAAAATAGAAGGGTTAAATTGGAATTGTTCCTTTCTAATTTCAGAAGCTGACAAACAAATTGAGACATAATTTTGGCATTACCTAGAATAATTCCTTGAGCACCTCTGTAGTAAGAACCAGTTAAAGTTCTAAATCTCTCCTGTCCAGCTGCACAATATTCCAAAGCACATCACAACTCCAATTGAACATAAAGATTAAATTGGTGCACATTATATTAGGAGCATTAATTACTGGACAATACTAGTTTCATTCTGAGAAAAACTACTAGTTTCATTCTGAGAAAAACTAACTCAGGATTGTTGATTTCTTGTGCTTAATTTGTGTTTCGTTTAATTTCAGATTGGTTTTCTGCTTTAATGTCCCCATGCCATATCTTTTTTTTAAAGTGGTGTCTCATTAAATTTTTCATATTATACTGCTATCGCCTGGTAATGTGGCAAAATCAACTCTCTGTTAACATGGAAATTTTGAATAGTAATCTATGTTAAAGTATTGCCAAGAGTTTTTCTGGACATTTTTCAATGATATCAGAAATGAAATTGAATTATTTTTTAAGGTTAGAAATGAAATTGTTAGATAGAATTAAAATTAAAATATCTAACATAACTAACCTGTGTCCCATATAGTGAGCTTAAGTTTCTTTCCCCCAACATCTAGCACCTTTATTTTAAAATCGACTCCTGATCAAAAGCCACGTTGTTGAAAATGTCAGAACAAGCCAAATTTAGATAGTACAGAGAAACAATCAAAGAAATATGAAAAATTACAAATGCAGTTGTCAATTTAAAAATCAAATAGGAAAAACTCCTGAATAACTAAAAGAAGGTGTTATATGATATATTGAATTAAGTTTATTCTCACACAAACCAGTTGTCCATTGCTGCAGCAGAAGTATTTAAATTCATTCTACAAGGCATCTGAATAATTATAACTGCTCACAGAACAAGAAAATGCTTCTCTTTCTTACAAACTTCTCCAATTGATATTACCAACGAGATAATTATCCTCACAGTATGCCAATAGCATTTGGTAAAATCAAATATAGGAGGGAGATCATGGAAGCATTACAAAAAGAACATGAAATTTACAATCAGAGGGAATATATCAAATGAATCCTTGTTTGACCATTTTATGTATATATCATTATATCATTTAAAATCATAACTTTAAAAAGAACATGGGCTCACTTCCAGCAGTAAAAACATGATTAGAAACTAGAGCGTGAATTCTTTTTTACCAAGTAAAAAATTCACTTCAGTGCCTTGTCAGTTTTGATTAACCTAATTTTGTCCATTTAACTTCCCTTGGAAAACCAATACACTGATCACATATGTACATCAGTAGAACCAGCCTTGTACTTCACCAAAAAATTTAGTCATAATAGAGAAAGGTAGTGACTAAGTTCAATCAGAAAAAATTAGGAATTATAAGCTCACATAAACATTTATAAACTGATAGCATGCATGCAAATGTATGCTAAGTTGCTAACCAACCTGAATGGAGCTAAAGATTTTCCAATATCGTTCATAGCTAAAGCAATTGGAGAAGCAATAGTAACTAATAAAAGTATAAATCCATAAGGTAATTACCAATTGAACAATATACCGATTATAGCCACGAGCAATTACTAATAAAACAGAACAGAAACTCAGATCCAGCAATCCCAAAATACAATAAAATCAGAAAAAGGTGGACAGAAAAGTGTAATAGGTACCAATTGTAGGGGCTAGATCCTCGAGCTGAGAAGAGATGAAACTAACTAGCAAGCTACTCTTTCCCACCGCAGAATCTCCGATTAGAAGAATTTTAAAGGAATAATCGTAACCACCATGGCTACCCCCAGTGGGTAAAGAAGCCATCTAATCTCAAATCAATCACCTTAATCCCTTCCTAATCTCTATTGTTTCTCTTGATCTCAGATGATCTCACTCGGTCTCTCTGTGGCGCAGATATTGGGTGGGGTTGGTGAGGAAAGAGAGAACGTGTAAAGCGGTATAAAGGGGTGTAAAGGGAATAATGAGAACAAAAAAGTTTCACAAAAAGATTAAGATGAGAGAGAGAGAGAGAGAGGGAATAAAGAAATGGCGAGAGAAAGAGGAGAAAGAGGGAGAGGTAAAGGGAGAGGTATATGCGTAGCGTAAGTCGGACTGAAAAGAAGATCAGAGAGAAAGAGAAGAGAGAGATTGAACGATGCACTGACAAGGTGGTGCTTTTTCCCGTAGGATCAGGAAAAGGCCGTAAGAAGGGGATGTCCGATTGGTATTGGATAAAATAGGTCCTTTGCCTAGTCTTATCCGTCCAAATAATTCAAGATTTGTGCGCAGACTACAAGAATCGTTCGGATCCAGATTGCACGAATATTAACAAAACTCAGACGGCTCCGACCAGACATCAGACAGATTTTGGTCCAATTTCCATCGGACGCCCTCTGGTTCCTAGTTTATGATGTTCCGTTCGCTGTGATTGGGTGGAGTAACTATATGTGTGGCGGGTTTTATCCAGAAATCCTAGTAGAGTAGTAGGTGGCAGTGGATTACTATACGAAATAATACTTCCGTGGTAGTTACAGGAAACGGGAAACTCTCCCTTGCCGCCCGTTTCATGGTTTATGGGACCGCATTACTTCTCCATTTGACTGGAGAAAGAAGCTTCCTTTAGTCGCATTTCTGTTTAATATATCTGAGAAAAAGAAAAGAATATATGTCTCTAGCTATCAACAAGACCTAATCTTAGGGGTGAAAACGGAGCGGATTCGGAGCGAACAATGCTGATACCATATCCATATTTATGTTTCAGTGAGCGATACAAATACGGATACAGATAGTAAACGGATGTCAAAATGTAAAATCAAATCCACCTTAAACGGATACAGATACAGAGCGGATAATCTACGAATACGGATTCGAATACGGATACTAAACGAATATTATCGGATAATTGAGTCATATGAATTTTAAGATACAAATATTAACTAAAAAATTTAATTCCCGGCGCCTAGCCTAGTTTATGTTCTTTGATTGGGTGGTGCTCTTCGCTAATAAAGAGTCAGCCTGTTATGATGAAACTAAATTAATTGACGAATCTCAAATTAAGAAAACCAAATCAATAAATGAAAAAATGGAGGTGTTCTTGAATGTAGAAATGGAGAAGTTATACAATAGGAACAAACTTCAAAGCACTAAAGCAATATGTCGGAGTCGGACCAAGCTTTAAAGTAAAAAAAGAATAAAAAATGAGTTCAAACTCCAAAGCAGCGACGTCCGTCCGGATTGATTGACTATATTAGTCCCACATTAGAAGAAGAGTAAAGGAGGAAGCAGTATATAATGCACTCTGTTTTGTAGTATTTCAAACAGTGAAGTGTGGAGTTATCGGATACTGCTGGAGCTGGATCCGTGAAAATTTGTATCCGGATATATACGGATATCCGCTCCGTTTAGGATCCGCAAAAATTATCCGAATCTGTATCCGGACGTTTTCTCCTCACCTCGAATATATCCGGATCCGAATCCGGATATTATCCGCTCCGTTTAATTCGGATTCGGATTATCTTCGAATACGGAGCGGATTCGGATCGGATAATCCGGCTCCGTTTACACCCCTACCTAATCTTCTTAAAATAAAAATTGAGGTTATATAATTTTTTTTCCCTAATTTCAAAGCACAATAATTTATTATTTACTATCTTTACAAAAAAGTATGAACAACTTACAATATATTATCAATTTTTAAATTATTCTGTAAAGACAAAACCGTCTGTATTAAATATGTACAAAATTTAACAACATCTTAATATTTTTAGGATTATTTATGATTTTATTGATGTGATGGGATATATTGTTGTGTAACTTAGTTGAAATTGGAAAATCAACATTAATATTAGTTGGTGTTTAATAAAATAAATTATAAAAATATTCTCTATTATTTCCTCATTTGAATAGTTCGTAGATCAAACTTAATTCAATTGAAATGTTTTTATTTTTGATAAAATAATTTGTTAAGATTGGACTTGTATTTTTAAAAAGCTCAATGGATGATTTTTTAGTTTTCAAATTATAATGAATTTCATACACAACTATTTCAGAATCCAATTTTTCCATGATTTCTGTAGCTGTCAATTACTATTAACTATAAATTATGACTTACAAAAACTCTTTTTGTTGCTATGAATATATTCAAAGGTATTTATGCTCCAGTAATTTTGCTATCAATATTTTAGAAGATCTCATACAGATAGGGGTGCAAACGAATTGAATATGGATCGGATAGTGGTAAAATCATACCTGCTTTTATTTTCCGGATACAGATACACATATCAGATATTAAACAGATACATATACAATTTGGGGCACGGGGCAGGAGAAAAGTTTGGACCCTTTACATATACAATTTTTTTATATTGATATGCCCAAT
The DNA here is from genome assembly GCA_025461125.1 of Carex kokanica. NCBI lineage: Eukaryota > Viridiplantae > Streptophyta > Magnoliopsida > Poales > Cyperaceae > Carex > Carex kokanica. Next base: position 368,047 of record JAJGRX010000565.1, on the reverse strand, counting down.
GTTTTTAAATGTGGTTTCTATCCGGTATGTGGAAGGCCATCCGCTACAATATCAAATATATTATGGTATTGAAATTATTTTATATTTTTACTTTTAAATAGACACTAAAAGTTTATATTAGGAGAAAGGATTGTTACTTTGTTGTTATGCAAAAATTTATTATTTCATAATGTAATTACATTGGAGTAAATATATATATTGGCCGATTATCTATCAACAATTGGTAAAAGAGTTAGTTTCTTTTTTTATTTCTTAATATTTACTCAATAGTAGCATGGAATGGATACATCGCAATCCATTTCCAAAAATATTGAAGATAATCAACGCAATCCATTTTCAAAGGTTAGTTACTCTTAGTAGTCTGGTACTAAGTACACATTAGGAGCCTGAGTTGTTGCGAATTCAGATCCTCTCCGGTACTGTAATAAGGAATCGTTTACAATTACTCGATTTGAATTCTTCTTATTAACTTGACACGAATCTCAAAGTCCAATAATACTGCTTCTGTGCTAGTTCGAATTTCAAAACGGCTGAGAGTTAATCTTAAACAGTGAAGTAAAGGAAATTTTTTACAATATTAGAGAGAATACTTGGTCGAGTTGTTGCTGAATTCAGATCTAGCGAAGTAATCTAAAAATTGGATTTTGTATCAGAATTGTCCGAATCGAATCCGTGATCATCCAACTAAACTGGAGCGCACGCGTCCTGAGAGACATTCGAATCTCGAGGCGATCTCGAGTGACGGATTCGATTCGGACGGTCCCGATCCAAAACCCAAATATTGAGTTACTTTAGGGGATCCGGACCCGTTGTTGCTGGGATCCGTATCCTCTGCATTAACTCAAAAGGGAATCTTTTCTCTTTTGAGTTAATGAATTTTAACCGTCTAATTTTAAACGGAGCCAATCTGGCTCGTGCCTATAACATAAGGCCCTTTAATATTGGTGCAGATCTAGTTTGCACGATTTTAAAACAAATCGGATAGTCGAGATGTATTAACTCAAAAAATTCTCATTTGAGTTAATGCAGAGGATACGAATTCTTGTTGCTGGGCGCCAAATAGTGTAGCAAGCCCAGGATTGCAGGTCCCACTTGCTTGGACTATTTCACAAATCCAAAATATATGTGGGTCATAGATTAGGGACTCGTTTGTACTCGCAATTGGATATGTACAGACTTCTTAGATGGAGCATTAAATAAGGGCAGACAAATTTGTTGGATTCCTCGCACCGAGTAACTCAAATGTTGAGTTTAGATCCAATCAGAATTGAGGCGAAATGTTCGGGTCGAGACTTATTTAATATTCACAGTGGCGAGGCTGCCTACCCCGGAAATTTTTTCCTAAGGAATCGGACTTTTTTAATGAGTTGTCTATCCTAAATTATAGGCTTGTTTATACCTGTGGGAGCTCAAAGTCCATAGGTCATAATTCAGCTGAAAAAAAAAAATATGGACCGCTAGTTGCTAGAGCCAGAGTGATGCGATTCACGCGAAGAAAAGAAAAAAAAAGAATGCCTCTCCGCCAAAGCAAACTGCCAGAGGCCAGAGCCATTATACGCGACGCGAGAAAAGAAAAAAAAAGAAGAAGAATGACTATCCCACTGGTCGCGCGACGCCGTTAGCGAAGAAGAAAGGGGAGTAGCCGAGTAAGGACCGTGACCGTCGTCTCCGCCACTGTTCACCACTGTGCCCACCTGAGTCTTGACGCTTGTACGGCTGTACCAATCGCTGCCCGCCTGTACTAGTTTAGTTCGCCACTTTGAATCTTTAATTGAATATGTTTGAACTTTGATAGTTTGATTGAATTATTGAATAGGTTTGAACTTCTATAAATTGATTGAATATGTTTGAACTTTGTTAGATTGATTGAAAGCAGTGACGAAGATAGATATATTGATTGAATAGATTGATTGAAAGAGAGAATTGCTTGATTAATAGATTGATTTGGTAAATTACATAGAATTGCTTGAATAGCTTGAATTGTTAGAATTGTTTAAATTGCTTGAATAGCTTGAATTGTTAGAATTGTTTAAATTGCTTGAATAGCTTGAATCATTTAAATGAGGACTAAGCTCAATTTTTTGTTCTCATGTGAACCAATTAGTAAGGTAACTCTAATTTTTTCGTTAAATTTATTAATAGAGAATGAACAGATACTACAAGACGGGACCTAAATTTTCAATTGATTCACCTTCACAAGGATCACAACAAATAGGGTCTAGCTTAGGCCTTAATCGTTCTTCATCTTTACAAGGATCACAACAAATAGGGTCTAGCTTAGGCCCCATTTGTTCTTCATCTTCACAAGAAACCTCCTTATGATCCCGCTTCAAGGCCACCCATATCTCAATATCCACCAAATGAGAAGAATAATATACATAAACATTATCTAGGCAAAGGGCCATGTCAACCAAACAATCACGATTTTTCCCAAAGAGACATTGGTGGTTTTTTAAGAAGATTTAACAACTCTTGGTTTGGTGAATACCCTTCTTGGTTGGAGTATAGCATTGCTAAAGATGCGACATTTTGTCTTTGTTGCTATCTATTTAGATTAGAAAATCTTGGATCAGGTAGAGGAACGAAGTTTGTAGAAGCTTAATGACAGATTCACAGAAACTAGTATCGAGCTACTTATTTGTATGTCATGCTTAGACCCGAGTAACTCTTTTTCATCATTTAATAAAGATAGGTTGGTTCAATTAGCTCGATTCTATCCCTCTGATTTCAATCAATATGAACTTGTTGTCCTAGATGGTCAATTGGAGAATTGTTGCATGGATATGCAAAGTGATGATGATTTTTTAGAATTAAAGGGCATAGTTGAACTTTCTAAAAAAATGTTGGAAAAAAGGAGGCACATTGTTTATCCGTTAGTTTACAAATTAGTGAAATTAGCATTGATATTGCCGGTGGCTACGGCTAGTGTTGAAAGGGTATTTTCGGCGATGAATTATGTGAAAAATCGAGTAAGGAATTCAATGGGAGATCAATTATTGAATGATTGTTTGGTCACTTACGTTGAGAATGAGTTGTTTGATGGGGTAGATGATGAACGAATTATGCAACAATTTCAAAATATGAAGAACCGTATAACAATGCTTCCTCCATTGACTTGATTTTGTAGCATTAATATATTTCTTGTTTTTTTATATGTAAAAAAATATTTGTTATAAACTTTTGACTTAGTTGAAACCTTTGATATATTTCTTGCTATTTTTTTTAATTGTCTTGAATCCGAACCCGAACCCGAACCCGAACCCGAACCCGAACCTATTAATTTATTCGAACTCGAATTCGGTTTTTGCCTACCCCTAGCTCAAATCCTAGCCTCGCTACTAAATATTCAGGTTAGAACATATCAGACGATTCGGATCTAAACTCAAATTTTGAGTTACCTTAGGTGATATGAATTCTATGAATCCGTATTCTCTACATTAACTCGAAAGAGAATCTTCTGAGTTAATACATCTCGATCATCCGATCTGTTTTAAGATTCGTGTGAACTAGATCTGTACGAATATTGAAATGCCCCTATGTTATAGGCAGAAATCAGATTGGCTCCGTTTAAAATTAGACGGTTGAGATTCATTAACTCAAAATTTTTTCTTTTAAGTTAATGCAGAGGATGCGCGTTCGAATTCCATCGGGTGACATACCGACATATTTAGAGAAAATTTGATTCGTATCTAATTTTTTTATGATAAATTAATTAAAACTTGATTCGTATCCAATCACACAAAATATAAAATTCGATGTTTTTTGAATCGAAATTGTCTGTCGGTGGATTGATGAAGGGGGGATGAATTGTAGTCACCATATATAGTTGCTCATATCCTGGTAAGCCCAACCCGTGAAAAATTGTAGTCGGTGTATTGATTTGAGAAAATCTGAGGCTCATATGATTATTCAGAGACAATTCTGACAAACAATCATATAATAAAGGTTCATCAGGCCTGATCATATTATAAAGATTAGGTCGGATTTTAACTAATTCATTTTCTAAAAACCAACTAATTATCAGATCTTATGGGATAGGAGAATTTTTTTTTTTTTTTTTTCAATTCGAGCAAAATCTAATTTGGTCCGTCCGATCAAAACGAACAAATCAGATAAAAAGCTTCACACTACTCCGCAGAGGATACAAATTTCACTTATGACGGTGTTTTGATGAAATGAGCTCAGCCGTAGCCGATTCATACGCAAACGTTGTTATCCTTTGCATAAAAAGACAATTTTCTTTAAAATTTTAAAAAAAGTTTGTCAGACCAAACGTCGTTATTTGTCGTACCAAATTAATAGTTCGATCGATCACTTTTGACACTGGCAAATACAATTTTTGAACCAAAATTTAAAAAAAAAGAGGGTCCATATTTTGAAAATTCGGTCACGCCTTTTTTAATTCGGTCCTTACTATTTTTTAAGAAAAAAAAAACATCAATCTGTTTCAAATCAGTTTTTCAATTTCTAAGTATAAAAAGTTGCATAAAAGAGGATATATTAAATACAAATTATTTTTCCGACGAGAGAATTAAATGCTCTTGTTCACTACTTAGGGCCTGTTCGCTTTTATGGTTTTATGCTAAAATTAAAGAAAGGAGATAGGAGTAGGTCCGATGGGCATCGGACCTACATTTAGGTTCAATTAGCTCTAGGACCGTACGATTAGCATCAAGATCTATGTGCACGGAAAGTAATGCAGATTTGTACGGATTTTGATACAGAGCACACAAATCTTGATGCAGATCGAATGGTCATCACACCCATCGAACCAAGGTAGGTCCGATGGGCATCGGACCTACTCTGATTTCTAAAGAAAGACACTGCATGTCTTGTACTTTTTGAATGTTCGATTTTTCTGTCAAATTAAAAGTCATGGCAAGCTACTAGAATCATTCAAAATCAAAGTCTTTTTTGAGGGGAGTTTTTTTCTTTTTGATTCAAGCCCGTAGGTAATACAAGATTTAAGTCAAGTACCTGTTCAGCTGGAAGGATTAGGCCTCTTACGGGTCCTTAAGCTCTTAATTCAACCGAAGACAAGTTCCTTAGACAAGATTAAAGTATCTCCTTAGCGTCAATTCTTAATCCAGGGGTGACCCTTAGCCAATTTGCTCCTTTAGAGCCTCCTTAGCGACTTTTCACGGTCACTGATACCCTTATAAAGTTGTGCGCACCACCGAATTGTTTATTATTTTTTACCCTTCTTCTTCCTTTTTGGTGCACACAATCCAATGATGAAGGAAACAAAAACTCTCATTTTTGCAGCTCGAATAATCGTTGAATGTCCAATAAACTTGCAAAATCGAAAGTATAGAAAGTTTGGGCATGAAATGCTCTTTCTATTGAGATCTCTCATGACGTACTTCCATTCTTTTGTTCTCATTTTGATTTTCTTGGTGAATATAATAATTCTATGATTTTCTTTCCTTCTCATTTTGAATCTCTCGAGATCCAAGTTGTGATTTTCTCTTTGAACCTACCTATTACTTTTAGCTGAAGAGAAAATGTCACTAGAATTTGAGTTTTTCCATCAAGTAGATTATTTTCTTTGCATTGCCATTGTTAGAAACATTTTCTCATCCTTTATGAGGCTTACATCAAAATGCCTTAGGTGCACATGAAAAATTCATCAAATTCTTGCAACGCATGGTTCATCTTCATTTCTAAATGTGCATCGAGTTCTTCTTAATAGGATATCACTGGACTTGACTAGGCAAAACAACAGTTAGCCATGGTTATATTTCAACCCTTTAGCCATGATTTTCTCTTTCTTTCTTATTATTGGTAACCTTCCTTTTTGTTCCTCTTTTCTTTCTTTCTACTGGTACACAGTTGGTACCAACTAAAAAATATACTGTTATATTGCAATATTTTAATAGTACGTCTGACTCTTGTTTAATATAAAATTTGTAATTGAATACAATATACGGTGTGTTATTGTTAATTGCAATCAAAATCAGTTATATTACAATTAGTTATATAAATCTTTATTATATAACAACAAATAATGCAATGGGCAATTTGGTCTTTTATACACATTTGACATTGAAAAATATTTTTTATTCATTTTAATCTTGTATCTTTAATCCAATGTTTTACCGAACACAAGCTCCTTAGCTAAGATTAAAATCTTAAGCCTCACATGCTTAATCCACGTTGCCGAACACCCCTTAAGCAACAGATGACTCACTACAATCATATTCCCTAAAATCTCATGTAATTCCAGCCTCAGTCCTACCCAAGGTTATAAAATGCGGTTTTCATGCGGTATGCGGAAGGCCACTGCATACCGCATATACGGTATACGGCCGCATATGCGGTTTTCATGCGGTTCTTATATATGCGAATTTCAAAATGAGAATTCAAATATATTTTGTATGCAACATAAGTTATTACTTATTATTACCCCTCTACACAGTCACACCAACAAAGTTCTGGAGCGCAAATCTTCTCTAGAACTGAGTAACATGAATAAAAGTATAAAACATACCAAGTAACATGAATAGCACAAATTGAAGTCATACATGATTGAAAGAACAACCAATCAATATTTTTAATTTGTCAAGCACACTAAAAGAACGGCCAATCAGTGAACCTGTAACGCCTCTAAATCCAGGTATATTTTAAATCCAATTTAGAACAACAAAAATGATTTATAAAAAGGCAATCAAATAAATAGCAAAACATTTTATAAATTTACATGAAAGATATATCTAAATTCTGCATATGATTATAATTATACATTACTTAGCCCAATTAGTAAGCCCAAATTAGAAATATGCAATTCTAAGTTTAGCCCATATTCAATAATATAATCAACCCAACCCTCTCCTCTCTTCTCATTCCCTTGCTCCCTGTGAAAAAAAAAAAAACCTCCTCCCTCTTTCAACTTTTCTGTAAGTTTCTCTCTCTCCTCTTGCTCTTCTTGGCCGCCCCCTTTTCCCCCCTCTTCTTGGCTGCCGCCGGCCACAAGAGGCCCAGCCGAACCCCCCACCCCTCTCTCCCTCTTGTGCCGCCATCTCCTTCTTCTCCTTCGGCCAGCCGACAGCCCCACCGGCTCTCTCCCCTTGATGCCGCCGGCCACCACAAACCCTAGACCCGAAACCCAATACCCTAGACCCGAAACCCTATACCCAAGACCCGAATCCCTGAGGTCGAACCCAAAACCCAAAACCCCAGACCCAATAACCCAAACTACAAATGGAACCCTCTTCTATTTTAAAATTGGTCTAGTTTATACAAGAATCAAGGTTATTACTCAGATTTAATTACCAAATTGAATTGGTGGGAAGAATCGAGGGTGGTAGTTTATTTAATTAAATTGAATTGTGGGGAAATGAATTGAGACTTGTAGGTATCGTAAATTACACATTGGAATTGATGTGGATTAAATACTTGTACTTGACCTTTGGATGACAATTGCCATGAAATAAATATAAATTGTGAATAGGGCTATAGGATTAAGACTTTCTTTACGAGTTTCATGCGAAATTAAGGGTGTTAAATTGAATATAAATTCTGTAGATTAAGTAGAAATAAGAATCTAATCAAGTGTGTTGAAACTTAGGAGCAAACCGCGAGCCTCTAGGAGACGCTGAGAATACGCGAGATCCCAATACACGCTCAAACGAAGTCACTGAGAATACAGGTGCGGGTTCCTGGTCTTTTTACAAATAATACGAAATGCATGGGTTAAGGTAGGTAATCCTTTTTCCCAATCTGGTAGATAAACTGCATGTTGAGAATGTCGAACACTCGGTTGTTTTTGTGTAGAATTGCATTGATAGGAAATTTTGGTTGCATTGATTTGAACTGACAGGAATTGTGAATGTGAATAAGGAAACGGAGAGTTTTTAAATGAAATGTTTTAAATTGGGGCCGTCCCTGTGTGGCGGTTCTGCATGTATTTTTCTGAAAATCGCGTCGTCCTCGTGTGGCGATTCGTTGGGCTGTCCATGTGTGGCAGCCCAGAGTGTGAAATGTGAACAGAACGGGTCGTCCTTGTGTGACGGTTCGCCGGATGGGTCCCCGCAATGGCCCATCTAGAGTTTGGTGTTCGGGTCGTCCTTGTGTGGCGATCCGCCGGGTTTTCATGTACGGGCATGGATTCCCAGAGTGTGGAATTTCAAAACATTAAATGTGATTGAATAGGAAAGGCTGGATCGTTCCGTGCGTGGCGGTCCAGATTGTGAAAGTTTTTAAAGAAAAGAAGCGAGTTTGAGATTGAAATTGTTGTAAAAGCTTGCATATCTGAATTTATAGGGAATTGGGGTTTTATTTTACTTTTCTGTTATTCGGGTATTAATTGCATTCATTTGTAAAAACACCGGGCTGGAACTAAATCCCGCACTGAGAGATAGTTCGATCTCTCACCCGTTTCCACTTTTATGTGGGTTCCAGGAAATGAAGCTGAAGACATAGAGGAATGCCGCGAGTGAGGGAATTAGCGGAGGCGATTAAAGTAGCCACTATTTGCTTTATTTTATGTTTGTATGAACCATATATTGTGTAGACATGGCGGTGACTGTTTGACTAGCCATGTCTGACATATTTTTCCGTTTTTAATTTGCTTGTGGACCCCATTTACTTTAATACAGTGGCTTATTAAATGTGTTATTGATAGTGTATGTGATGTGCTTAACGCCTTGCGCATAAATGCGCGGCGGGTTGTCCGGGGTGTGACAGAACCCCTACAGTTTTGGTGAACACCATATTTTATTGCAGGGGTTTAGATCATACTGGTGTTCACCATATTTTTATCACCATATTTTTGAGTTTATCACCATATTTTTATCAAAAGTGATCATAGTGGTGAACACCATATTTTTATCACCATATCTAAACCCCTACAGTTTTGGTGACCAATTCAGAATAATCAACTATGATCAACTATGATCACCAATTCAGAATAGCACAAATTCAGATTTCACAAATTCACAAATTTAGATTTCAGTATTCACAATAGCAACACAAATTCAAAGTTTCAAACACAAATTAAGCAAAGGCCAAAGCCCATACCGTGAGCGGCGGGAGGAGTCGGCGGCGGGGAGGAGTCGGCAGCGGAGGAGTCAGCAGCGGAAGTCAGCAAGAAAAGGGTGAGAGACGGCGGGACTGGTGGAGACGGAGTCAGCGGGAGTCAGCAGCGCCAGCGGCACTGGTGGAGATTGGAGACGAGGCGGCGGAGGAGAGTGGAAAGGAGCCGGCAGAGGAGAGTGGAGAGGAGCCGGCGGAGATATGGCGTTATGCGGAGCCGCACTTACGCGAAGAGAGATTGGTGCCGGAGAAATAATGACCGAGCGATTAGGTTTGGCCGTTTAGGCATTATGCGGAGAAATAATGGAGATATGCGGATCCGAATAATAGATTTGCGGATTTCATGCGGCCGAATACAGTTTATGCGGCAGAATATGCGGCCGAATATGCGGAACCGCATATCAAACCGCATATTGATTTTTCATGCGGTTTCCAACCGCATACACATATGCGACCGCATGAACCGCATTTTATTACATTGGTCCTACCCTTCTAGGTACATGCTGACACACTAGCTTGGGGGGGTGGGAGGGGAGGGGGTATTATTTCAGCTTCATCCAGATACACACTATTTCGTTGCAAGCTCTTCAGTTCTCTTCAATTGGTGGTTGTATATTGGAGCACACTGCCACCAATTGGTGGTAATGCTTTGTCGTATGCAGTATTGAATTGTAAGTTTCAATGCCATTGCTTCAGCCTTCAAGCGTAACACGCCATAGCTTTTGCTGATTTGCAAGCCAGTAACACCCCTTCTTTCTTCAGCACAAAACCAATATCGCCTTGCCAACTTTCGATCCATGAATTATTGCCCTTAGAACCTTGCAAGCTGCTACTACTGATTTTGAGGATGTTGTTGCGAGGTACTTTGTGAAGGTGCTGAAATCCGGAGTCTATCCTTCATATGCCATGTCATTGCGGCACCGCCAGATGGCTCATATTGAATTGCAGAAAGCCCTCCATTGTTTGTCCAGAGCAGCGGTTACCTCTAGTAGGATTTGTTGCAAACTCTGAAATTAATTCCTTTGGGTTGAGAGTGTGCTTGCAAACCAACAGACCTAGAAAAGACACATTTGAACAACATTCTGATATGCATGACATCCTCATTCCCCTCTCCACAAGTTGCACACACCGGTTCACCCTTACGCAGTTTGTCAGACAAAATTAGACCTAATGGCAGAGCAGAGTGCAACAACTTCCACCAAAATTACCTAATATGCGGTAGGATTTCACCTGTATGCCACACCACTTGCCAAACCTCCCTCTGATGTCTTGAACTGGGAGCTTGGGAAGTCGTAATTGCATGATATGCCTTCTTGACACTGTAACTTCCATTAGCTGATGGTGTAAATAACTAAATATGAGCACATTGGGATTAGGCTGGAGTTTGACATCCACTGGCCTTTTTTTGGGGCCAGCAGATTAGAGGAATTGAACCGAGTCGACACCTCTTTGGATTGCATTAGACGCAAGAGCCTTGAGTGATCCACACAGCCCGTGATATCCTGGCCCCAAAGCGCCACAAAATCGACAGATCATAAACATTTTCTCAAAGAGTAATAAACCGTGAACTCCCCTAATATTGGATGTAGGATCCGAACCCGGTCCTTAACGGGTTCATTTATTGGCAACATGATTTGATCTTGATGACGGGTGACCATTGATATATCCCTCTATTAGAGAAGAAAGTGGCATGCCTACAGCCTGAGCCGTAAGCTGAAACCCCCCCATTAACGAAGTGACCGAAATGTTGAAAAATTGTACCCAAATTTCTGCAAAATGCCACATGATTTGGTGACAGTTCAGAGGGAGACTTGACCTACCTTGTCGCGACAAGGTACTCTCTGAAAGTCCAAGGACCCTCTAGCTAGACACGCTTCTTCTTCTTTGTAAACTCAATTAAGTAGCAATTTCTAGTTACAGGGCGCATGAATGAACTTGGATCCACATCTCAGGTCTTAAACATCAAGAACAGAAAAGGTGCATCTAATACTGTCCAATCCGTTATAACCCTTACGAGTTACGAGAAAACAGAGTTGCTAGTTGGTGCTGGAGGCCGCCCTTTGTGGCACGGGACCAAGTCGGTCGTGAGGAATATTTTTTATAAATCATAATTAAATTGGAGTGTTGTATTGGGGTTGTAACTACCCTCTTCTCTTACTATCTGGAGACACTTTAAGTGTGCTACAAATACATTAAATTAGAGTGTTGTATTGGGGTTGCAACTACCCTCTTTTCTTGCCATTTGCAGACATTCCTAGAGTGCTGCAAAGTCCTTCAATTAGAGAGTTTTATTAGGGTTGCAACTACCCACTTCCAATGCCATATGGAGACACTACTAGAGTGTTGCAAAGACCTTCAATTGGAGTGTTGTATTAGGGTTGCAACTGCCCTCTTCTCTTGCCATTTGGAGACACTACTAGAGTGCTGTAAAGCCCTTCAATTGGAGTGTTGTATTAGTGTTGCAACAACCCTCTTCTCTTGCCATATGGAGACACTACTTGTGTGCTGCAAAGACCTTCAATTGAAGTGTTATATTAGGGTTGCAATTACCCTATTCCCTTTCTATTTGGAGACACTACTTGAGTGCTTCAAAGAACTTTCAATTGGAGTGTCATATTAGGGTTGCAACTACCCTCTTCTCTTGCCATCTGGATACAATACTAGTGTGCTTCAGAAACCTCCAATTGGAGTGTTGTATTAGGGTTGCAACTACCTTCTTATGTTTTCATTTGGAGACACTACTAAAGTGCATCAAAAACCTTCAATTGGAGTGTTATATTAGAGTTGCAAATACCCTCTTTTGTTGCCTTCTGGAGACAATACTAGAGTGCTGGAAAGAGTTTCAATTGGAGTGTTCTATTAGGGTTGCAACCACCCTTTTCTTTGCCATCAAGAGACACTACTAGTGTGCTGTAAATACCTTCAATTAGGATTTAGGGTTTAGTGTTGCAACTGCCCTCTTCTGTTGCCATTTGAAGAAACTTTAAATATACCACAAAGACATTCAATTGGAATGTTGTATTGCGGTTGCAACTACCGTTTTCTCTTATCATTTGCGGACATTACTTGAGTGCTGCAAAGTCCTTCAATTGGATAGTTTTATTAGGGTTGCAACTAACCACTTCCTATGCCATATGGAGACACTACTAGAGTGTTGCGAAGACCTCCAATTGGAGTGTTGTATTAGGTTGCAACTACCCTCTTCTCTTGCCATATAGACACTACTTGTGTGCTGCAAGGACATTCAATTGAAGTGTTGTATTAGGGTTGCAATTACCCTATTCTCTTGCCATTGGGAGACACTACTTGAGTGCTTCAAAGACCTTTCAATTGAAGTGTCATATTAGGGTTGCAACTACACTCTTCTGTTGCCATCTGAATACACTACTAGTGTGCTGTAAAGATCTTCAATTGGAATGCTGTATTAGGGTTGCAACCACATTTTTTTCTTGCCATCTAGAGACACTACTAGTATGCTGTAAATACCTTCAATTAGGGTTTAGGGTTGCAACTTCCCTCTTCTGTTGCCATTTGGAGACCTTACTACAGTGCTGCAAAAACTATCAATTGGAGTGTTGTATTAGGGTTGTAACTACCATCTTCTCTTGCCATCTAGAGACACTTTAAGTGTGCTACAAAGACATTAAATGGGAATATTGTATTGGGGTTGCAACTACCCTCTTTTCTTGCCATTTGCAGACATTCTTAGAGTGCTGCAAAGTCCTTCAATTGGAGAGTTTTATTAGGGTTGCAACTACCCACTTCCCTTGCCATATGGAGACACTACTAGAGTGTTGCAAAGACCTCCAATTGGAGTATTGTATTAGGGTTGCAAATACCTTCTTCTCTTGTCATTTAGAGACACTACTAGAGTACTGTAATGCTCTTCAATTGGAGTGTTGTATTAGTGTTGCAGCAGCTCTCTTCTCTTGCCATATGAGACACTACTTGTCTGCTGCAAAGACCTTCAATTGATGTGTTGTATTATGGTTGCAATTACCCTATTCCCTTTTTATTTGGAGACCCTACTTGAGTGCTTCGACTTTTCAATTCGAGTGTCATATTAGGGTTGCAACTACCCTCTTCTATTGCCATCTGGAGACACTACTAGTGTGCTGTAGAAACCTTCAATTGGAGTGTTGTATTAGGGTTGCAACTACCTCCTTATGTTGCCATTTGGAGACACTACTGGAGTGCAACAAAAACCTTCAATTGGAGTGTTATATTAGAGTTACAAATACCCTCTTTTGTTGCCCTATGGAGACAATACTAGAGTACTGCAAAGACTTTCAATTGGTGTGTTGTATTAGGGTTGCAACCACCCTTTTCTTTTGCTATCTAGAGACAATACTAGTGTGCTGTAAAGACCTTCAAATAGGGTTTAGGTTTAGGGTTGGAACTGCTCTCTTCTGTTGCCATTTAGAGACACTTTAAGTGTGCTATAAAGATATTCAATTGGAGTGTTGTATTGCGGTTGCAAGTACCCTCTTCTCTTGTCATTTGTAGACATTATTAGAGTGCGACAAAGTTCTTCAATGGGATAGTTTTATTAGGGTTGCAACTAACCACTACCTTTGCCATATGGAGACACTACTAGAGTGTTGCAAAGACCTTCAATTGAAGTGTTGTATTAGGTTGAAACTACCCTATTGTCTTGCCATATGGAGACACTACTAGAGTGCTTCAAAAACCTTCGATTGGAGTGTTGTATTAATATTGCAACTACCCTCTTCTCTTCCCATATGGAGACACTTCTAGAGTGCTACAAAAACCATTCAATTGGAGTTTTATATTTTGGTTGCGACGACCATCTCCTCTAACCATGTGGAGACACTACTACTGTGCTGCAGAGACCTTCAATTAGAGTGTTGTATTAGGGTTGCAACTACCCTCTTCTGTTGCCATCTGGAGACACTGCTAGAGTGTTGCAAAGACCTTCAATTGGTGTATTATATTATAGTTGCAACCACACTTTTCCCTTGCCATCTAGAGACACTACTAGTGTGCTATAAAGACCTTCAATTAGGGTTTAGGGTTGCAACTGCCCTCTTCTGTTGCTGTTCGGAGACCATACTTAAGTGCTGCAAAGACCTTTAATTAGAGTGTTGTATTGGGTTGGGACTACCCTCTTCTCTTGCCAACTAGAGACACTTTAAGTGTGCTTCAAAGACATTAAATTGGAGTATTATATTGGGTTGCAACTACCCTCTTTTCTTGCTATTTGCAGACATTCCCAGAGTACTGCAAAGTCCTTCAATTGGAGAGTTTTATTAGGGTTGCAACTACCCACTTCCCTTGCCACATGGAGACACTACTAGAGTGTTGCAAAGACCTTCAATTGGAGTATTGTATTAGGGTTGCAAATACATTCTTCTCTTGTCATTTAGAGACACTACTAGAGTGCTGTAATGCTCTTCAATTGGAGTGTTGTATTAGTGTTGCAGCAGCTCTCTTCTCTTGCCATATGGAGACACTACTTGTCTGCTGCAAAGACCTTCAATTGATGTGTTGTATTATGGTTGCAATTACCCTATTCCCTTTCTATTTGGAGACCCTACTTGAGTGCTTCAAAGACTTTTCAATTCGAGTGTCATATTAGGGTTGCAACTACCTTCTTCTCTTGCTATCTGGAGACACTGTGCTGCAGAAACCTTCAATTGGACTGTTGTGTTAGGGTTGCAACTAACTCCTTATGTTGTCATTTGGAGACACTACTAGAGTGCAGCAAAAACCTTCAATTGGAGTGTTATATTAGAGTTGCAAATACCCTCTTTTGTTGCCCTCTAAAGACAATACTAGAGTGTTGTACAGACAAATTAGAGTGTTGTATTAAGGTGGCAACCCTTTTCTCTTGCCATCTAGAGACACTACTAGTGTGCAGTAAAGACCTTCCATTAGGGTTTAGGGTTTAGGGTTGCAACTGCCCCCTTCTGTTGCCATCTAAAGACACTTTAAGTGTGTTACAAAGACATTCAACTGGAGTGTTGTATTGCGGTTGTAACTACCCTCTTCTTTTGTCGGTAGCGGACATTACTTGAGTGCTGCAAAGTCCTTTAATTGGATAGTTTTATTAGGGTTGCAACTGACCACTTCCTTTGTCATATGGAGACACTACTAGAGTTGTTGCAAAGACCTTCAATTGGAGTGTAGTATTAGGTTGCATCTATCCTCTTCTCTTGCCATTTGGATACACTACTAGAGTGCTGCAAAAACCTTTGATTGGAGTGTTGTATTGATGTTGTAACTACCGTCTTCTCTTGCCATATGGAGGCACTACTAGAGTGCTGCAAAGATCTTCAATTGGAGTGGTATTAGTGTTGCAATTACCCTCTTCTCTTGCCTTATGGAGACACTACTTGTGTGCTGCAAAGACCTTCAATTGAAGTGTTGTATTATGGTTGCAATTACCCTATTCCCTTGCCATTTGGGACACTACTAGAGTGCTGCAAAGACCTTCAATTGGAGTGTTGTATTAGGGTTGCAATTACCCTCTTTTCTAGCCATTTGCAGACAGTCCTAAAGTGTTGCAAAGTCCTTCTATTGGAAAGTTTTTTTAGGGTTGCAAACCCACTTCCCTTGTCATATGGAGACACTACTAGTGTGTTGCAAAGACATACAATTGGAGTGCTATATTAAGGTGGTAACTACCCTCTTCTCTTGCCATTTCGAAACACTACTAGAGTGCTGTAAAGTACTTCAATTGGAGTGTTGTATTATTGTTGCAACAACCATTTTCTCTTGCTATAACACTACTTGTTTGCTACAATCACCTTAAATTGAAGTGTTGTATTAGGGTTGCAATTACCCTATTCCCTTGCCATTTGGAGACACCACTTGAGTGTGGCAAAGTCCTTCATTTGGATAGTTTTATTAGGGTTGCAACTAACCACTACCGTTGTCGTATGGAGACACTACTTGTGTGCTGCAAAGACCTTCAATTGGAGTGTTGTATTGGGGTTGCAACTACCCTCTTTTCTTGTCATTTGTAGACATTCCTAGAGTGCTAGAAAGACCTTGAATATGAGTGTTGTATTAGGGTTGCAACTACCATCTTCTCTTGCTATTTGGAGACACTACTAGAGTGCCGTAAAATCCTTCAATTGGAGTGTTGTATTAGTGTGGCAACTACCCTCTTCTCTTGCCAAATGGAGACACTACTTGTGTGTTGCAATGACCTTCAATTGAAGTGTTGCATTAGGGTTGCAATTACCCTATTTCCTTGCCATTTGGAGACACCCCTTGAGTGCTGCAAAGACCTTTCAATTGGAGTGTCATATTAGGGTTGCAACTACTCTCTTCTCTTGCTATATGGAGAAACTACTAGTGTGCTGCAGAGATCTTCAATTGGAGTGTTGTATTAGGGCTGAAACTACCTCCTTCTTTTGCCATCTGGAGACACTACTTGAGTGCGGCAAAGTCCTTCAATTGGATAGTTTTATTAGGGTTGCAAATACCCTCTTTTGTTACCCTATGGAGACAATACTAGAGTGCTTCCAAGACTTTCAATTGGTGTGTTGTATTAGGGTTGCAACCACCGTTTTCTCTTGCCATCTTGAGACACTACTAGTGTGCTGTAAAGACCTTCAATTAGGGTTTAGGGTTTAGGGTTGCAACACCTCTCTTCTGTTGCCATCTGGAGAAAATTTAAGTGTGACACAAAACTTTCAATTGGATGTATTGCGGCTGCAACTACCTTCTTCTCTTGTCATTTGTAGACATTACTAGAGAGTGGCAAAGTCCTTCAAATGGATAGTTTTATTAGGGTTGCAACTAACTACTACCATTGCCATATGACTACACTATTGGAGTGTTGCAAAGACCTTCAATTAGAGTGTTGTATTAGGTTGCATCTATCCTCTTGTCTTGCGATATGGAGACACTACTAGAGTACTGCAGAAACCTTCGATTCGAGTGTTGTATTGGTGTTGCAACTATCGTCTTCTCTGGCCATATGGAGGCACTACTAGAGTGTTGCAAAGATATTCAATTGGAGTGTTGTATTATTGTTGCAACTACCCTCTTCTCTTGCCATATGGAGACACAACTTGTGTGTTGCAAATCTCAATTGAAGTGTTGTTTTATGGTTGCAATTACCCTATTCTCTTGCCATTTGGAGACACTACTAGAGTGCTGCAAAGACCTTCAGTTGGAGTGTTGTATTAGGATTGCAATTACCCTCTTGTCTTGCCATTTGCATACATTCCTATAGTGTTGCAAAGTCCTTCAATTGGAGAGTTTTATTAGGTTAGCAACTACTCACTTCCTTGTCATATGAAGACACTACAAGTGTGTTGCAAAGACCTTCAATTGGAGTGTTATATTAGGATTGCAACTACTATCTTCTTTTGCCATTTGGAGACACTACTAGAGTGCTGCAAGGTCCTTCAATTGGAGTGTTGTATTATTATTGCAACAACCCTTTTCTCTTGCCATATGGATACACTACTTGTGTGCTGCAATGACCTTCAATTGAAGTGTTGTATTAGGGTTGCAATTACCCTATTCCCTTGCCATTTGAAGACACTACTTGAGTGCGGTAAAGTCCTTCAATTAGATAGTTTTATTAGGGTTGCAACTAACCACTACCTTTGCCAGGAGACATTACTAGAGTGTTGCAAAGGCCTTCAATTGGAGTGTTGTATTAGGTTGCAACTAACCCATTTTTTTGCCATATGGAGATATTACTTGTGTGCTGCAAAGACCTTCAATTGGAGTGTTGTATTGGGGTTGCAACTATCCTCTTTTCTTGCCATTTGCAGACATTCCTAGAGCGCTAAAAAGACCTTGAATTGGAGTGTTGTATTAGGGTTGCAACTCCCCTCTTCTCTTGCTATATGGAGACACTACTTGTGTGCTGCAAATACCTTCAATTGAAGTGTTGTATTAGGTTGCAATTACCCTATTCCTTTTCCATTTGGAGACACTACTTGAGTGCTTCAAAGATCTTTCTAATGGAGTGTCATATTAGAGTTGTAACTACCCTCTTCTATTGCCATCTGGTGACACTACTAGTGTGCTGCAGAAACCTTCAATTGGAGTGTTGTATTAGGGTTGCAACTACCTCCTTATGTTGCCATTTGGAGACACTACTGGAGTGCAACAAAAACCTTCAATTGGAGTGTTATATTAGAGTTACAAATACCCTCTTTTGTTGCCCTATGGAGACAATACTAGAGTACTGCACAGACTTTCAATTGGTGTGTTGTATTAGGGTTGCAACCACCCTTTTCTTTTGCTATCTAGAGACAATACTAGTGTGCTGTAAAGACCTTCAAATAGGGTTTAGGTTTAGGGTTGGAACTGCTCTCTTCTATTGCCATTTGGAGACACTTTAAGTGTGCTATAAAGATATTCAATTGGAGTGTTGTATTGCGGTTGCAAGTACCCTCTTCTCTTGTCATTTGTAGACATTATTAGAGTGCGACAAAGTTCTTCAATGGGATAGTTTTATTAGGGTTGCAACTAACCACTACCTTTGCCATATGGAGACACTACTAGAGTGTTGCAAAGACCTTCAATTGAAGTGTTGTATTAGGTTGAAACTACCCTATTGTCTTGCCATATGGAGACACTACTAGAGTGCTTCAAAATCCTTTAATTGGAGTGTTGTATTGATGTTGCAACTACCCTCTTCTCTTCCCATATGGAGACACTTCTAGAGTGCTACAAAGACCATTCAATTGGAGTATTATATTTGGGTTGCGACGACCATCTCCTCTTGCCATGTGGAGACACTACTACTGTGCTGCAGAGACCTTCAATTAGAGTGTTGTATTAGGGTTGCAACTACCCTCTTCTGTTGCCATCTGGAGACACAACTAGAGTGCTGCAAAGACCTTCAATTGGTGTGTTATATTAGAGTTGCAACCACACTTTTCCCTTGCCATCTAGAGACACTACTAGTGTGCTAAAAGACCTTCAATTAGGGTTTAGGGTTTAGGGTTGCAACTGCCCTCTTCTGTTGCCGTTTGGAGACCATACTAGAGTGCTGCAAAGACCTTCAATTGGAGTGTTTTATTGGGTTGCCACTACCCTCTTCTCTTGCCAACTGAAGACACTTTAAGTGTGCTTCAAAGACATTAAATTGGAGTGTTGTATTGGGGTTGCAACTACCCTCTTTTCTTGCCATTTGCAGACATTCCTAGAGTGTTGCAAAGTCCTTCAATTGAAGAGTTTTATTAGGGTTGAAACTACCCACTTCCCTTGCCATAACACTACTAGAGTGTTGCAAAGACCTTCAATTGGAGTATTGTATTAGGGTTGCAAATACCTTCTTCTCTTGTCATTTGGAGACACTACTAGAGTGCTGTAAAGACCTTCAATTGGAATGTTGTATTAGTGTTGCAGCAGCTCTCTTCTCTTGACATATTACACTACTTGTCTGCTGCAAAGACCTTCAATTATGTGTTTATTATGGTTGCAATTACCCTATTCTCTTTCTATTTGGAGACCCTACTTGAGTGCTTCAAAGATTTTTCAATTCGAGTGTCATATAAGGGTTGCAACTACCTTCTTCTCTTGCTATCTGGAGACACTACTAGTGTGCTGCAGAAACCTTCAATTGGACTGTTGTGTTAGGGTTACAACTACCTCCTTATGTTGCCATTTGGAGACACTACTAGAGTGCAGCAAAAACCTTCAATTGGAGTGTTATATTAGAGTTGCAAATACCCTCTTTTGTTGCCCTCTAGAGACAATACTAGAGTGCTGGAAAGACTTCAATTAGAGTGTTGTATTAATGTTGCAAACACCCTTTTCTATTGCCATCTAGAGACTACTAGTGTGCTGTAAAGACCTTCAATTAGGGTTTAGGGTTTAGGGTTTAGGGTTGCAACTGCCCTCTTCTGTTGCCATCTGGAGACACTTTAAGTGTGCTACAAAGACATTCAATTGGAGTGTTGTATTGCGGTTGCAACTACCATCTTCTTTTGTCGTTAGCGGACATTACTTGAGTGCTGCAAAGTCCTTCAATTGGATAGTTTTATTAGGGTTGCAACTAACCACTTCTTTTGCCATATGGAGACACTACTAGAGTGTTGCGAATACCTTCAATTGGAGTGTAGTATTAGGTTGCATCTATCCTCTTCTCTTGCCATATGGAGACACTACTAGAGTGCTGCAAAAACCTTTGATTGGAGTGTTGTATTGGTGTTGCAACTACCCTCTTCTCTTGCCATATGGAGGCTCAACTAGAGTGCTGCAAAGATCTTCAATTGGAGTGTGGTATTAGTGTTGCAACAACCTTTTTCTCTTGCCATATGACACTACTTGTGTGCTGCAATGACCTTGAATTGAAGTGTTGTATTAGGGTTGCAATTACCCTATTTCCTTGCCATTTGGAGACACTACTTGAGTGCGGCAAAGTCTTTCAATTGGATAGTTTTATTAGGGTTGCAACTAAGCACTACCTTTGCCATATGAAGACACTATAGACTACTAGAGTGTTGCAAAGGCCTTCAATTGGAGTGTTATATTAGGTTGCAACTAACCTATTCTTTTGCCATATGACTACTTGTGTGCTGCAAAGACCTTCAATTGGAGTGTTGTATTGGGGTTGCAACTACCCTCTTGTCTTGCTATTTGCAGACATTCTAAGAGTGCTACAAAGACCTTGAATTGGTGTGTTGTATTAGGGTTGCAACTGCCCTCTTTTCTTGCCATTTGGAGACACTACTAGAGTGTGTAAAGACCTTCAATTGGAGTGTTGTATTAGTGTTGCAACTACACTCTTCTCTTGCCAAATAGAGACACTACTTGTGTGCTGCAATGACCTTCAATTGAAGTATTGTATTAGGGTTGCAATTACCCTATTCCTTTGTCATTTGGAGACACTACTTGAGTGCTGCAAAACCTTTCAATTAGAGTGTCATATTAGGGTTGCAACTACCCTCTTCTCTTGACATCTGGAGACATCACTAGTGTGCTGCAGAGACCTTTAATTGGAGTGTTGTATTAGGGTTGCAACTACCTCCTTTTGCCATCTGGAGACACTACTAGAGTGCAGCAAAAACCTTCAATTGGAGTGTTATATTAGAGTTGGAAATACCCTCTTTTGTTACCTAATGGGGACAATACTAGAGTGCTTCCATGACTTTCAATTGGAGTATATCAACTCTATTAATCTTCGATGCTATACGAACATAATATACATATACAGAATTTGCATCCTAGCTACATGGTACATCAACTTCAAATGACAAATGTAGTTACGGAGACTCCGTCATGGAGTCTCAGCGCCTCTTTTCAGATTCGAATTACTACGGGTAATCACCTTGTCGGGTTTCATAATTGTACCCTGCCTCTACCTAAGCGAGTCATAATTTCAAATCGTAAAACATTTTATTTCACTTTGGCGGTTCAACTATCCGTTTGCTCCCTCATTTAAATCGGAGTTGTGCCACGAACTCGCATCTGCTTCGTCCTTTCCTCTTCTTCTTCTCACCCTATACTATTTTGATCCGATGTTTGCGAATCTCAGCAGTTCCTTTGTTGTTTGATTAACTGTTCAAATGTACATTGGAAATTCAATCATCAAAATTTTCACACAATTTTGTTTCATCAATAGAGCTAATGGGCATTTGAGACATATCGAATGTATATTTAAATTTTGACAATTTTTCATCTAGGAATTGAAGTCCTAAAATATATAGAAATTCACAAGGAAAGAGTTGGAGTTAAAATTCATGAACATTTAATTGAAGATGAATTGAATATATAATATATAATAAATTGTAATGTTTCTGAGATCAGGGAATTATAACTTTTCAGCAATAATTAAATTTGTTTTATATAATAAACTCGTAGCTTGATTTCAGTTTATCCTCACAGCCACAAATACTCTCATCTTATTATTTATTTCAGTCAAATCATTGCAACATTCTATGAACACTCTGACAATATACTTAAGTCATTGTCCCGGTAAAAATAATTTTAATTCATCGCGCCATTAAATTTTTCATATAGTAACCTAAATATATATATATTTTTTTTTTTGAGAAACTTGGTAGATGCTACCAAGGGTTTGATTGAATATAAAGCACTCTTACATGTACATTTTGCTGCATTAGACAAACAGAAAAAGTACAACACTCATACTGATCCTAGCAAGTTTTCAAATTTAACTGAAATGAAAATCACAATAGCACAGTCATTTGGCAGAACTTCAGCCATAGGCCTACTTCCACTGCAATCTTGCTAGCCAACAGGTGGGTGGCAATCTGCCATTCTGAAAATCACCGCGTTTCTCTGTTTCCAAATTGCCCAAACTGTGCAAACGAACCAGCAAAGCCAAGTCCCACCCTTCATTCTGTTGCCTCTTTGCGCTTCCTTTTTGCACTCTTCCCATACCCCTTGTATCTCAGAATTCGGTACCATGATTGTCCTACCAAGTTTTAGAGATAGCAGGTACCATACCTGCCTTGCATATGGGCAAAGAAATAAGAGATGTAAAGCTGTTTCTAGTGGGCAATTTTTGCACATGACACAATCCAACTGGCAATTGATGTGTCTCTTAATCAATACATCATGCGTTAGAATTTTTTCTTTTAACATAAAAAAAGCAAAAAATTTCACTGACTGTGGGCATTTAGCATACCATAACTTCATGAACCACCACTCTATTCATCCCCCCCCATCAGAATCTCATAAGTTGCTTTTGCTGTGTATGAATCGCAGCTCCCCCATCACCAGAAAATACTGTCACACTGACCCGGTACCAGTGGTACTGTAGGGACCGGTACGGAAGTTTGAAGGTCATGAAAATTTGCCAAAGCATTCGTCAAGGCTATATTTGGGATAACCGGTCTTGGGTTGCTATCTTTATAGCCTTTTAACGGAACTCCATTCCATGAATCAAACCAAAACGCTGATCCATTTCCAATTTGCCAACCCGTGCACCAATGAAATATGGATTTTAGCCTAAGCAGTTGCAACCAAAAGAAAGATCCTAGACCTGTCCATAGGCGTGGTCCATCTTGCACCAGATGCCGATTCGCACGCAATCTGTTGATCCAAATGGTCCATAGTGTATTAGGTTCCACATAGGCTCGCCACCACCAACGGAGCAAAAGAGCAATGTTTTGCATCTCCAAAAGAAAGATCCTAGACCTGTCCATAGGCGTGGTCCATCTTGCACCAGGTGCCGATTCGCACGCAATCTGTTGATCCAAATGGTCCATAGTGCATTAGGTTCCACATAGGCTCGCCACCACCAACGGAGCAAAAGAGCAATGTTTTGCATCTCCAAAAGAAAGATCCTAGACTTGTCCATAGGCGTGGTCCATCTTGCACCTGATGCCGATTCGCACGCAATCTGTTGATCCAAATGGTCCATAGTGCATTAGGTTCCACATAGGCTCGCCACCACCAACGGAGCAAAAGAGTAATGTTTTGCATCTCTAAATTTGGCACCCCTAAACTGTTGAAGCGCCACAGAAGATCATTCTCACCAAGATGGAAGGTGGTGCTGGAGATGGTGCGCAATATCCAGAATGAGCTAGAGATTATTTGTTGCATTATAATATCATGTAAATATAGAATTAGTCAAGCTAAGTTTGGAGAGTAGAATAAAGGCAGATTGTTGCCTTCTCACGAATAGCTATTCTATATATTGATATATCTCCTCCTGTTGTAATGGTACAAACAAATGATGATTTTCCATTAAATAAAATCAGGAGGGAAGGGAGCTTTCATGGGAGTGCTGTGTTCTTTATTTCTATCTTATTAAGTTGACATGGTATCAGAGCCGGGTTCAATCCTGGGAGGTAACAAACAATTTATTTTTCTCTCTGTTATTTCGAAAAATTGGCAGTAGCTCTCTGTTTTTTTCCCTTTTCCTCCAAAACTGAAAATACTTGATCCAAAACAATGTCTGAAAAAACCTCAGAATCAGGAGAAGCAGCAAATACCGCTGCACTTCTGGACAAACTGACCCAACTATTAGCCATGCAACAAAATCAGATCATGGCCTTGCAACAACCTCAGACCAATACCCTACCACCTGCTACAACTGTAGTAGAAACACCAATACATTCAAACCCAATTTCCACCAAGTTGAATGACACAAACTACACCCTTTGGTCCCAAGCAGTGCTGATGTATGTGAAAGGCCGTGATAAAATGAAACACATCAGCGGCAACCCTCCTCCACCACCACCGACTGATTCATTATTTCTAAGATGGGATAATGATGCTGTAGTAAAGGGATGGTTAATTAATTCTCTAGATCAACAACTACAGAATACATTTATTCGGTATCCAACTGCAAAAGAAGTATGGGATGCAGTTGCCACTACATTCTATGATGGGAATGACAAGGCACAGGTGTATAATCTGAACAAGAGAGTAACTCGGCTCAAACAGTCGGGTAGAACCATAGAAGAGTACTATCATGAACTACAGGGGTTATGGCGTGAGATTGATTATCGTCGTCCAAATCCTATGGTTCATGTAGAGGATATCACAAAATTTAATGAGTTTGTTCAAGAAACTCGGGTCTATACTTTCCTAGATGGCCTCGATGACCGGCTAGACAACGTGAGAGCTGTAGTCTTGCAAATGACAGCCTTCCCTTCGGTAGAACAAGCATACGCAATAGTCAGAAGAGAGACTTCATGACAAGGAGTTATGCTCAAGGGAGAGGAAGGACTCAACAGCTCCATGGCCATGGTGTCACAGGGGTACAAACACTTTGAGGTAAATTCTGTTTCGAACAAGTATTCAACTAAACATGAAAAGGCAAAATTAAAATGCAGTCATTGTGGTGGCACGGGACATCTAAAAGAAGGTTGTTTCAAAATAATCGGATACCCTGATTGGTATCAAGAGAAGAGGATGAAACAACAAGGGGAAAGAGTGAAGGGTAAGGCGAACTGCACTGCAACCAATCCAAACCCGGGTCATCCAGGCCCGAACTTCTCTGTTGGATTCGGTTCAAACCAGGTCGGATCTGTGGGGTCACACCAGGTGCCGCAAAAGGGACTGGCAGGTCTAGAATGGTCTGCTCCAGGTCACAACTGGGCCGAACCCAGTGCTGCCATGCCACCAGTGCAGCCAAGCCGCAATAACCAGGGGACTGCTTCTACCTCAGGTTCAGGTCAGGTTCATCTGATTCGGTCAGAAAATTCAGGTACTGCAGGGTTTGCTTCGCAAGCTGAAACAACAGGTAAACAAGTGGGTCAAGGTATGTACTCATCCTTTAATAATAACTTAAATAATTGGGTTATTGATTCTGGAGCAACTGATCATATGACTTTTTTAAAAACTGATCTGAACAATTTAAGAAAACCTATACGAGATGGGATACTAAATGCAAATGGAATGGAATACCCAGTAGAAAGCACAGGAGATGTGTGTCTGTCGAATTCTCTTAATCTTAAAAATGCACTATTGGTCCCCTCTTTGTCTACTAAGCTTCTGTCTGTTGGCCAACTAACTGAGGAATTAAACTGTGTGGTTCTCATGTTTCCTGATTATTGTATATTCCAGGATATCCTCACGAAGGAGATCATTGGCCGTGGTATTAAGAAAGGTCGTTTGTATCATCTTGAAGAACTGAAAATTGGAAAGGCAAATGTAGCAATCAGGGGCTCAAGTTCAGAAACACAAATTTGGACCTGGCATCGGCGGTTAGGGCATCCTTCCTTTAGCTATATGAGAAAATTGTTACCCTCTCTTTTTTCTGACTTTGATAGTTCTATGATCTCTTGTGAAACTTGCATAAAAGCAAAGAGTCACCGTGTTTCGTATCCGACTAGTATTAATAAAAGTGCTGCTCCTTTTGATTTAATTCACTCTGATGTTTGGGGACCATCCCCGGTAACTTCAATTTGTGGGTATAGATGGTTTGTTTTGTTTATTGATGATTGTACTCAAATGACTTGGGTATATTTATTAAAAGAGAAAAGTGAAGTATCTGGGGTCTTTAAGAGTTTTTATAATATGATACGAAACCAATTTGACAAAGGAATTAAATTTTTTAGAAGTGATAATGGGGGTGAGTTTGTCAATGGTGTTCTTAAGGAATTTTTTGTTGAAAAAGAAATAATTCATGAAACATCCTGTGTTGGGACACCACAGCAGAATGGAGTGGCTGAGCGAAAAAATAGACACATTCTTGAAACAGCGAGGGCTTTGTTGTTTGAATATAACGTACCACAAATTTTCTGGGATACTGCTGTTAGTATGGCGGTCTATGTTATCAACCGGTTACCCACAAAAGTAAATAACTTTCAAACCCCACTAAAAACTCTTGAAACATTTGTCTCACTTCCTTCTGTTCAAAGCTTACCTCCAAAGATATTCGGATGTGTTGCGTTTGTCCATCTTCCAAAACACCAACGATCCAAAATAGAGCCTCATGCAATAAAGTGTGTGTCACTAGGGGTTGGACTACATAAAAAGGGGTACAAATGCTATGAACCGGTAGGAAAGAAATGGTATGTTACCATGGACGTGACTTTTATTGAGACTGAGCCGTTTTTCTCTACATATTCGCCTCAGGGGGAGAGAGTAAATGACAGCGAATATTCTGAGAAGGTTGTACAAATTTTACAATATCCACAATTCGGGTCAGTGCCACTCGGGTCAGAGCCACTCGGGTCAGAGATCCGTGGGTTTGAAGAACAACAACCAGAATTACTCAAGAAGGTGTTTAGAAGAGGTGAAAATAGACGAGTTTGGGTAAACACAGCTGAAGAAATGATACAAACGGACCAAATACCACAAGAGCCTGGATCTCCTTAGGAACATCCACAGGTAAGTATCTCTAACTATATTCTACCTCCACGAGAGAATAGGGGAAAACCACCAAACCGGTATGTTCCAGAAGATGGAACAAGTGTTGCTAAATACCCGATTGCAAACTATGTGAACACCAAGAATTTGACTCAACCTTTAAGAGCCTTTAGTGAAAAAATGTTGTCATTAGAAGTGCCAAAAAATGTTGAGGAAGCAAAAAGGGATAAAAATGGGTGCATGCCATGGATGTAGAAATGGAAGCCTTAGATAAAAATGGAACCTGGTCTCTGGTAGAATTACCAAAAGGAAAGAAAACAGTTGGGTGTAAGTGGGTTTACACAATAAAGTTTGGTGCTAATGGTGAAATTGAAAGGTATAAAGCAAGATTAGTTGCGAAAGGATACACACAAACCTATGGTATTGACTTTCAGGAAACCTTCTCTCCAGTTGCTAAACTTAATACTATTAGGGTTTTATTATCTCTTGCAGCAAATCTAGATTGGCCATTACATCAATTTGATGTAAAAAATGCTTTTTTGCATGGCAACTTACAGGAAGAAATCTACATGAACCCTCCTCCCGGTTACATAAACACAGGATCAAAACCAGTAGTTTGCCGACTACATAAGGCATTGTATGGCCTAAAACAGTCACCTCGAGCATGGTTTGGTCGATTTTGTAATGCTATGAAAAATTATGAGTTTGAACAGAGTGATTCTGATCATACTCTATTCTTTAAAAAAAGACAAGAGAAACTAACTGTTTTGATTATATATGTAGATGACATGATCATTACAGGAAATGACAGGGACGAAATAAAGAGACTTGAAGAAAGACTTTCAATGGAGTTTGAAATGAAGAGCTTAGGTCTCAAGTACTTTCTTGGAATTGAAGTGATGAGGTCAAAGAAAGGCATTACTCTCTCACAAAGGAAGTACATTCTTGATCTGCTAGCAGAAGTTGGTATGCTTGACTGTAAGCCAGCAGACACACCATTGATCCAAAATCTCAAGTTGGAAGAAAGTCCAGACCAAGCACCTGCGAACAAAGAAAGATATCAAAGGTTGGTGGGGAAACTTATATATCTATCACATACTAGACCGGACATTGCTTATGCAGTAAGCCTGGTAAGTCAGTTTATGCATAACCCGAGCGAAGAACACATGGAGGCTGTCATAAGAATAATAAGGTATTTAAAGGGAGCTCCAGGGAAAGGAATACAATTCCTAAGGAATGGACATTTAGATGTTATGGGATATACAGATGCTGACTGGGCTGGGAATGTTACAGACAGGAGATCAACATCTGGCTACTTTACATTCGTAGGAGGAAACTTGGTTACATGGAGAAGCAAGAAGCAGAAGACTGTTGCCTTATCCAGTGCTGAGTCCGAATTAAAAGGTGTGGTTAACGAAATTTGTGAGCTAATGTGGCTCAAGAAACTGATGACAGAACTTGGCTTCCCACCTACAAAAGAAATGGACTTGTGCTGTGACAACAAAGCAGCAATAGATATCTCTCATAACCCAGTTCAACATGATCGGACCAAGCATGTTGGGGTTAACAGACATTATATTCGTGAGAATATTGAAGCAAGGATAATCCGGCTAATACAGGTGAAATCGGAAGAACAGCTTGCTGACATTCTCACTAAGGCAACCTCAAGCAAGACATTCTATGGCATACTGAGCAAGTTGGGTATGACAGATCCGTACATACCAACTTGAGGGGGAGTGTTGAAGCGCCACAGAAGATCATTCTCACCAAGATGGAAGGTGGTGCTGGAGATGGTGCGCAATATCCAGAATGAGCTGGAGATTATTTGTTGCATTATAATATCATGTAAATATAGAATTAGTCAAGCTAAGTTTGGAGAGTAGAATAAAGGCAGATTGTTGCCTTCTCACGAATAGCTATTCTATATATTGATATATCTCCTCCTGTTGTAATGGTACAAACAAATGATGATTTTCCATTAAATAAAATCGGGAGGGAAGGGAGCTTTCATGGGAGTGCTGTGTTCTTTATTTCTATCTTATTAAGTTGACATAAACCACCACAGATTTTTGGGATACACACTGTAGGTCAATTCAAAAGCGAAATACCCCTGCCATCTCTGATTCTATCGTTGTTTCCTCAAAGGAATATCCTTCTAACTTTGTCAAGTCTTTGAAAGACCCATTTAGGTATATGGAAGCAGTTCATGTAGTATATCAGAATTGATGAGAGTACCGATGTAACTAATTGAAATCTGCCTCCTCTCGAGATTAATTTCCCCTTCCAACCTTGAAATCTCCTCTCAAGCTTCTCAACCAGTGGCATAAACTGTTGCTTAGCCGGCTTCTTTGTGGTTAATGGCATACCAAGATATGTGACGGGAAGTTGGGTCTGTGGACAGTCAAGCACTGTTTTGACTTGTTGTACCTCCTCAAGGTTAAGGTTGAATTGAACAAAGGAGCTCTTGGAGTAGTGGATATCTAAACCCGAGATCTTTGTAAATAACCTTAGCACAATCTTCAATGTTGCCACTGTTTCAGGTGCGACATTAGCAATAATTGCCGTGTCATCGGCATATTGAAGTGCAAGTAGAGATTCATCAATTCTTGAAGAAATCGGCTTATGAAGCATGGTATTTGCCACTGTAATGAATTGTTGTAGCACATCCAAATGAAAAGCATGAGGGATAAGGGATCCCCTGCCGAAGTCCTTGCTTGTGAGGGAAGAAGTCTGTTTGCTCCCCATTTACCACGACTCTAGACGAAGCCGTGTGTAGCAGTACCCTTATCCATTGCACCCATCTTGCCGGAAATCCTCTTTGTTCCATCAATCTCATAAGAAACTCCCAATTAATCGAATCAAAGGCCTTTTGAAATCAATCTTCATGAAAATTGTAGAGTTTTTAGTGGAGTTGACATGGTGCAATATCTCTCTTGTCGCTAAGAAGTTTTCAGAGATATGCCTCCCCTTTATGAATGCAGTTTAGTGGTTTGACACGAGATCTGGCAACCTCTTAGACAGTCAGTTAGCAAGTAGTTTCGCGATCAGCTTAGGGAGCAGATGAGTACACTGATTGGGCGATATTCACTAACATTTTCTGGGGAAAGTATTTTAGGAATCATAATGATGTTCGCACTATTGACTCCTGTGAGGTTTAAGCTTTGGTTGTAGAAGGTCGTAATCATGTACATCACGTGGTTCTTAATCTCATGCCAATAGGTTTTAAGGAACTCGTTAGGTAGCCCATCCGGTCCCGAAGCCTTATTAGGCGCAAGATTTGAGATTGCATGCTCTACCTCTTAACTCCGAAAATGGAGCTTCCAGATCAGACAAGTCCAGATTGGTTGGGTATAGAACCTAGTAACCTAAATATCAGTGTAGAATAATTTGTCAGCGCAATTTGAAACTCAGCGACCTATCGTCATGAGACAGTTTGTATCTCCGGAGAAATGTACGTCATTTTGTGCTTAGTGCGTCAAATGTAATGTTTATAGCATTCAAGGAGGATGAATAAATCGAACAAGTGATGAAAGAAAATTGCATTTATTTCATAATTAAGTGAAGAAAAACTATTTTATTCATTTTCTGGTACGGTTTTGTTATTATCTGTGGTACTGGTTTATTACCTTAAAACAAAATTGTCCAAAGAAAGCAGAAGGAAGAACAAATACATTCAATCCTGACAAAATGTTACATGCATCGACTGAAGCAATTGTGAACAAAAAAGCATCTGAGCCTAATAGCGATAAATCAGATCTTTGTATGCTTCTGGGTTCTTCGTATAATAGTCAATCTCGGCCTGAAATATATACAATAACAAAACAGTTAATCAGATCCCAAATCAGAGAACCTGCTACCGAGCTTTGATTGTATATGATGCTATTTTGTATACACTCAGGATCACGCAAAGGTAATTGTTGCCTTTTTATACACAGCTGACCTGACAAACACCCATGCAGCTGGGTGTATACATAAATTAAGTTATTTGCCATTGAGTTTTAACTGTTATTTGTAGTTTATATCAAATAACACGGTTTGATAAATTGCTGAGGAAGTATTTTTTAATAAAATTTTGTTGAATGTAATCCTTTCTCACATTTTCCCAAATTCACCAGTTGGAAGTACTCTAAAATTCCAGAAAGTAAGAAGGATTTGGATAATCCATTTCAACCTGGTAACCGACAGGACAAAAACCAATCCAAACCTAAAGATAACCAGACCCAGCTCATTACTATCTCTAAGTATGTATTCCATCTTTTTCATGAAAATTATTTTAATATCACCCACCTACCAAATGCCTTATTATTATTATTATTATTGTTTAAAGATTACTTCATATAATTCATTATGTCATCAGCTAGTGGACCAGTGCAGCTCAAACTTTCATTTGCACAACCACAGATATTCAAAATTGACCTCCTCGATCTCATAAATACATACAAGTAAATATAATATCATACCTTTCTGATGGCAATAATAGCTGTGACGAGTTTTTCACCAATAAGCTCCTTAAATATATCATCTCCCTCTAGTGCTGACACAGCTTCTCCTAAATCCTCAGGCAACCTTTTAAGGTTTGCGCTATGATCTGATGGGTTTGTCTCTGTTCAAAGAAATAGCAAAGAAATCAAATATAATTCTCAAGCAACCATACCAAATGCGGAGAAGATGTGGATGGGGTCATACCAAGACCCAGCCTGAAGTGACATCACCTGACATGGCTTCTTATATAATAGACATGTAACTATATCCAGTTATCCACATACTTACATCCAACATAACAAATATATGCTGGTTTTTATATGGGATATTTGAATATTTTGTTAGATTTTATCTACTAATTATTAGTCAACTATAGACAAAACCAAAACTACTCCAAAAATCTTTTCCAACGGGAGAAAAATCGGGGAGACATCCAAATCCATCCTGACATGACATGAACTGCTAACATGCCTTTATCAAAACAGAGGTGCAAAAATTTACCTATAGGTTCAACAAAACGAAAGTTTGTCGTACCTATAGGTTCAGGTAAGGTGAGGCCTCTCCTTAAGCCATCGATACCGGCTGCTAGTATAGACGCCAGACCCAAGTGTGGGTTCGCGCACCCATCAAAGGATTTGATTTCGAAATTGCTAACCAGCTCCAATGGGACCCCAGGTGGGCAAGCAGTACGTAAAGGAGCCTCTCTATTTTCTTTGCCCCAGCAGTGGTAAGCACCACTCCATGTATCTGGCTTGATCCGATCATAACTACGAACCAAAACAACAATGATACGAAAATACAATGCTGATTATGAAAGGAAGAAAAACCTTAAAAAACTTATCCTTTAATTTAAAATTGTTTGTGGAATTATAGTGATACTGGTCCCATTTCTATCCAGTCAGGTCCAGTACCAGTGTGAAATCAAATCCTTGGTTTGAAACTAGGATTTCTGTACTTGTAGTACCGTGGATCTATACTATAACTGGCCCTTACAAGGATACATGAAATAAATTTAAAATTTTAGTTAGCTCATTAGGGTTATTTTGTAATCGTTAAATCTGTACCAACTATTAGGTACCAGTATCTGTAAAACTTTCTCGGTTTAATGGTAACAGGTGGACTTTGCTCCACTTTTATCAAAAAAAAAATGGAATAAATTGAAAATTACCTATTTGGTAGTGGAGCTGTAAATGCTAAGATAGAAGGGAGATGGTTGTACACTCCAGCCAGAAAATTTTGACCAACCTTTGACATCCCATAATGGGTTTCTGGGTCGTTTTCAGATCCAATGAAGACATTCTGTCCATTATCACTTAAGCTTAAGTGAACGTGAGAACCCGATCCTATATCATTCAAGTAATACCTACAAGGAGTAATAGACATATTGTAGATTAGTAACTTATTTTTCAACAACACAACATTGTATGTTTGATCTGCAATAATTGCTCATTGACCTTGCCTTGTTGAAAACATTTGTGATTTCTTATATTAATAATTCACAAAAACTGATAGACTCTGCATGGTTTTTAGAAATATGAAGATGGCCTGAGGCTCTAGAAATTGAAAACAAAAAACTTATTTTTTCTGTCAAATAGTTAAGCCTGATAAGGTACGCCAAAATAAGCTCCATATAAAAAGGATAACAAGTTAAACAAGGTGCATCTAAAGTCAAATGTATATTAGAACACAATACATGCAAGACACAAAATACTATATAAGATTAGGAAAGCTAATTCAGACTGAAAATGTACTTCATATCTACAAAGGCAAATTGGAACATATATTTCAAAAGACATACTTTGGAAGGAAGGTGGCTAATAACCCATGCTTCCTTGCGACTGATCTAATGACCTCACGTGCATAAATAATGTTGTCAGCTGCTAAATTGCACGGTAAGTACTTAAATGCAAATTCGAATTGCCCCTTTCCTGCCTCAGCATGCAACTGTCATGAGACAAACAAAAATTAAAATGAAACACATCATAAGCATGCAGCAAGTGCAATATTGTAAATTTGTAATTAATCTACAAGTCATAGTTCAGTTGCAGTTGTAAATTCAGTTAAGCTTTAATTTAACCCAAGTTGAATTTTATCTATAATAGCCTAAATCAACCCTCAATCAGGTGATGATTTATCCTCGATCCAACCAAATTGAATCTCAACTAACAATCAGTTTTTCAATGAAGCCTATGTTGTGCTCATTTAAATCTCACAACCTATAGTAATCCGTCAAGTCTAGAAATTGGAAGCAGAGTCATACCTGTTCAACTGAAATATTCAAAGACTGAATAAAACTATATGCCTCCTGCAAGATAGAAGATGCAGTGTCGAATGATGAGGAGGAACAGTATGGGCCCAAGTCAAAAGGGCCCCACTCTTCTGTTCCATTTCTATATATATAGATTTCAAATGAGAACCATTTACCACACAAAACGAAAAATATCAACCGAAAAAAAAAACTGTCAGGTGATTGGAAGTTTGCAATATAAATACCTCGTTATTTTCTTAAGAATGTAAAATTCATTCTCAAATCCTGCATTCATCACCTACAATTATGTAAAAATAAGATAAAATATATTAGGCCTTATTTCCCTTTACTCTGTATTAGATCAAATAAAATTACTAGTCTATTTATGTATCATATTCACCATACAATAAAATTTTCTTACCAAGTTGAACTCTTTTTGGAGGAACTTGGTGACCTGTAGCAAAGCACTTCTAGGGCAGTATTCCCATGCTTCTCCAGGCTTTACATGCATATCAGCCAATACCATCTCTTCTTTGGGTGACCTAGCCATAACAGGGATATGAGAGATGATTGAACCTAACAATTTATTAGGATTTCACTACCGGATACTAGTACCCGATTTGAATGATCTTCATATTTTCGAGATAATAAGTTGTAAAATCGAGAGAAAGTTGGTTTTACCAAGGAATCCTAGATATGGTTGTCATGTCAGGTACAAGCCGAATCTCACCGACACCAGTTAGGTTGGTACCTTCAGCAGCTCCATCGATAAAGGAAACCAAAGCCATTGATGCATGAGTAAGACCTACACCTTTGGTCTTAACCTCCTCATAAAACCGGCCGGCCGGTACAACCTGAGAACAGGAAACATGAACATATAAAATTAAAATTTAACGAAGATATGCATAAAAAGTTGAATTTCTTCTACTAGGTATACTCACTCGACATCTATGTTGACCTGAGCCATCGACCCAAATAATGCGAACAAAAACCACATCTTCTCCATTTTGGCTATCATTGAAATACTTCGGAACAATATTACGTGGGAAAATGTTTTCACTATTTATCGACCCAGCAATGCTGTTTAGCTTGTACAACCTCAATGCATTTTCTCTCAATATGTCTTTAACTGCTTCAAGGGCTTCTTGAAGTGTTAGGTCACCATCTCCACAGGCATCTGATAATACAGTAAATACCACATCTCTTGACCTTCTTGCACCTGTAAAATAATTATTTAAAATACATATATGTAAACCATAAGTTTATATTTTGAATTTAACGAAAATTAAATATAGTATATTGCTTCTTGAATATTTTTGACATACCAAGATAGAATGTCTCGGGAAATGCGTACCCATCAGTGCTGAACATCACCTATAAAATGGATGTTACTAAACACCTAAAGAAATTGGATATGATAAAATTCATGCTTTCAAGAATGGATATTGTAAATTTTAAAATTTTAGTTGCAGGAGTTCGATTTAATCGAAGTCGGTGCCTCTGTCATTTTTTTTGGAAGAATATAATGCATTCTTAAAGACAGTCAGTTCTAATTTATTTTGCTATTAAATCGTAAATTATTCCTTTGTCCAAAAGCTGTGCAGTTTAGAGAAAAACCAATAAGCTGATCAATAAATTTTGATCAGTATTGTACCTTTTTAGTGGGTGCTAGCTCTAGGAGTTCCTTCAAAGAAGAGATCATCCCTTGTACACTAAGCTTTGGTATAGCCAATCCAAAATCGAGATAAACCTTTTTTTTTTTTTCAATTAGTATGGAGTTGTCATCAACTCAAGCAATGAGATTAACCATTAAAAGATATAAAAGATTGGATTGCTATATTAATAGACCTGGCTATAAACTGAGGCAAGATATGATGCTTCCTTAGAGAAAGGATATGACGCATGTAGTAGAACAATTTTCGATTTGGCAAATCTCTTATCCTCTAAAACAGTACGTAGATGTAAAGGATTACTCTTTCTCAAATCTAGGTCCTTGTCTCCAAATCTGAATATTATTACAGCACAGACACATATAAGTAACTACATAAATTTAAGCTAGACAGGAAAGAAATTCAAAATTACCCAGTATGAATTTGCAAGGGCAGATCAAAGGACACGGCTACTTCAAGACTACGTGTAAATATATAATCAATGAAGCTCTTATTTGTTATCCTTATTGGCTTACTACCTGAAAGGGCAAAAGTACATCAGAAAACATTGAAATATAAAATCAGCCTGTCAGCTATGACACATGCCGATACAACAGATCAAAAGCCTGGTTCTCTTTTCATTACTTTTTTTTAAATTACATTTAAATTATTTATCATTTCCAGTATTTAGTGGGCTGTTTTTTTTTTTAATTCAGTAGAATATCAAGCATAATTTGAATAAACCATGGTATATACCATTCAGCTCTTGAACAAGGCCTTCCTCAGCTTCTATCTCAGAGACACATGGATCAATCTCCAACCCACTTCTATAAGCAGCTACGCTCTTCATCCCCACTATTTTATCCGTAACTGTATAATCAAGTTCAGGAGACACAATAACTAAAGAAATATGATTTGGGGATTGACAACAAATAATTTTACATTTGTTTCACTTGAAGGATATGATTTAATCTTGGTCACAAAAACTTCAGTGAATGAATCCAAAGTCACCTTTGATCCACTGCATTTCTCCTGGGGTAAAAGAAAAGAAAAGTTACAGAAGGCAAAGTCACAGAGGATTGCTATATTAGCTGACCATAGACATATTGGTATAGTAACACTAGCAATACCAGTTTATGTTTTTCTTTAGGAAATCAAATAACCCAGAGACAGAAAGGGCAAATACATAAAGACTGGCACCGCATGAAAATTATATATATTAGTATAAAGGAGGATTACTGACTTCATTGAGAATAGTTTCAGCCAAATGCTCGATGCGCAATATCCTGCCAACGGCAGGGACAAAAGACTTGTGGGACTGCCAGTCAAGCATTTTGTCGAACACAATGCCATCATCAATAAATACTGCAGATATATTTGCAGCCCCAAAGCATTTTGAGCTGATAGAAACCAGCCCTTCGGATTTTCTGTGGTCTTCCACTTTATCTAGTGATGGCTCACATTTGTACAGTTCAGCAATGTCCCTCAGGCTTCTCTGTGTTTTCATCCAAATAAAATAATATTTCGTCATGATAAAAAAAAAAGTGTTTTATGTATCCTTGCGGCATTAAAAAATGGCAAAGTTAACCATACAAGATATATATGTTCAGGGCGGATGGTAGTGAGAGAAAAGGGGGGCTAAGGCACCCTTCAATTTGAAAATTGCAGTTTGTCCATTAAATTTTGTAATTTTTGTATGCAACAATACATTTCAGCCCTTTCTTATAAAATGAATTTACATTACACTAGATTTTCCATCCCCATCCATCTCAATTTTCTAGTTCCGTCCCTCTATTTTCCTATAATTTACAAGGGAATTCAAAGCAACTTTATCTAGTGATCAGTGTTATCAGAACCGGACCGGCCGGTTCGATTGGAATAAACCGGAACCGGAGGGCCATTCAGGTTGGTTCATTAAAAAGACCGTGTATGTGCTCAAACCAGTTAAAACCGAGTTAAATGACCGGGTTTTTTATAAAAGGGAGAATTTCATATATACCACTCAAAAACTGTGAAATTACATATTTACCATCCAAATTTCTATAATTACATATTTACCATCTAAAAATCTAATAACTCACATATTTACCCAATCAATCAAAATCTTAGATTAATTAGAGATTAATTAAGTTTAATATTATAAAGAATATAATTAATACTTGAATTAGTCCCTTCCTCTTCTACGTACTGGGCGAATTTCTTAAGTGGCCTTTTGCTAATCACGTACCTAAGAACCCTTAGAAGTGCCCTGGTTTCAGCATGAAACGGATCTGCTGCACAATACAAAGGCCGTATAAAGGAGAGGATATAAAAGAGAACGTATTTAAGGAGAGAAAGAGAGGGTGCTAAGTTAATCCTTAATTAATTATAGTTTTAATAATATTAAGCATAATTAATCTTAATTTTGGGTATATTTGATATATACTAAAGTTATATTGGGTAAATATGTGAGTTATTAGATTATTAGATGGTAAATACGTAATTATAGAAATTTGAATGGTAAATACGTAATTTCATAGTTTTTGAGTGGTATATATGAAATTCTCCCTTTATAAAAACCGACGAACCGGTTAGTTGAAAAAACCCGGTTCTCGACAGGTTACTGAGATCGATCCTCAACCTTTCTCTTCGCATATCATATTCTTTTGAATTCTTTCCCTTCTGTTCTCTCATGAAATTTGAAATTTACCATAGCATACCAATATTCAAAGACATTTGTGAAATTGTGAAAACTTTGTTGTTTTAGCATCTGCAAAAGCATTTCCACAAGCACAGGCAAGAACTCACCACATCCAAACAAAACAACTAAGAGATGCTAGTCATGTTAAAGCTGTGCTGGTTTAAGTTCTCGACTAAAGACTGAATCTGTAGGTATCTCGTCTAACTGGTGAGTTTACCATTGTAAATATATATGATTTATACTTATTGATAATGAATGCTTTCAAGGTGTCTGATAAAATGCTCAAGTCAAAGTTTTTCTTCTGTTTTGTGAGATAATGGTTTGTTATAATTTGTACGGTAAGTATTAAGCACACAAGCATGGTTTGTTATGATTTGTACAGCAAGTATTAAGCACACAAGCATGTTTCTAGTCACAGGACTGCATTGAATCTTTAATATTTATCAATGTTAAAATTCTGTGATATTTGCTGTTTGGTGCTGGTTGTACACCAGCAAGAGGATTATATTCATTGTTACCGTACTTTGCAGTTTATTTCACCATTAGTTATCCAGTCTGGGGATTAATGCTACATAAGGACTTATTAATTTTGTAAGCTTTCTTATGAGTTACATAAACCCGTCATTGGATGTCCATGCACTGGTCTAGCTAATTTGTGCATTTCAGTATACCTGCAGTTCTAGCCATAGTATTCATTGCAATCACCTCTTAATGCCATATAACAGCACAACAGTTTAGATTAATTTGCTTATTTCACTAAATTGGCCATAACTAAAGATAAATTATGCTATGATCTCAAATTTTTGATAAGTTGAAATGAAAGTCTCCTTATAGTTATTTGAATTAAACTTTTCTATTTATCTATAAATTCATCTTTATAGCCTATCAATTTTCACCAAAATATATGTAAACATTATTTTTTATGTATAGTATAACTGTATGAAAAACTAACGGTTGAACCGGTTAACCCACCGGTCCGACCAGTACATACTTTCCGTTTTGAACAAAGCATCTTCTTTCAACGACAATTAGTTAATTACCTTGAAGGAGAGGGAATGGGGAGCGAAAGAGAGAGCTTCTCCTTCAGCCTCAGAGAAGCACCTGAGGAAAGGGAACTCCGATTCGACCTCTACCAGATTGTGCGCGTGCGCATCGATCGCTTGTATGGTATCCACCGTCTCTCTGATCAAATTTCTGCTCCGGTAGCTGCTATCAGTCGCCGCCATGGCTGAATTTACTCTTTCTTCCTATCAGTGTGTCTTTGTCTTTGTCTTTGTTTCCAGTTGTTGATGGAGAGTGTTTGACTGCCTGGGTGTTAGTGCAAAAGGCGAGGGATTGGTGATAATTTATTTAATTGGATAATTCATAACGACCATTTAATGCTATCGTATATGCACGTCCGTTGACTTAAACATTGGCTATATCTGTAAGATCTGATTTTTTTATTAATAGAAAATAAATAAATAAATATCGAAATAGAGATATAATTTTGTAAAATTTTGGAATATAGAAAGAATGTAATAAAACCATCATGTCCAACCATTGACAAACATAAAGAGTTCAGACAATTGACTACTAAATTTTAACATTTTAAAACTAATAGCGCGATTCAAAAGAAACGGTCGGAGTTTTTTTTTTTTTTTTGCTTACTAGAAACACTCGGAGTCAAGAGGAGAAAAAAGAGTCGCGCCAGACTGAAGTTGCGGAGGCCAGGTCAATTGAAGAAGGGGAGGTAAAGCTGCTTGTTTTTTTCTCCTCTGTTTCGGGATTAAGAATATTTGGATTCTTACTTTTTGTACTTTCATTTAGTGTAGTAATTAAGTGGAGTTATAGGAGTAAAACTAGGGTGTGATGTGCTCACCAAACTCTTTGGTGAGCGCAACTCTACATAAACTATCGAATTCACTTCAAACGAGACGAATTCAACCGTTGAAACCGATGTACTTTACGAGTGATGCGCGTACATGCAAAATTTTGAATTTTTTGAATTCATTTAGTCTCAAGTCAAGTGGTCAAAATTGATGAAAAATGAATAATCCAAAATGAAATGTTTTAATGCATTCAAAAAATCATCAATTTTGACCACTTGACTTGAGACTAAATGAATTCAAAAAATTCAAAATTTTGCATGTACGGGCATCACTCGTAAAGTACATCGGTTTCAACGGTTGGATTCATCTCGTTTGAAGTGAATCCGATAGTTTATGTAGAGTTGTGTTCACCAAAGAGTTTGGTGAGCACATCACACCCTAGTTCTACTCGAGTTATAGTAAGCTTGTGTTACTTTTTGTTATAAATGGATACTTCAGAATAGATTGAGTTCATTAAAAATCATGAAATATACAGGTGCACTGTTCGTGCAATACTTTGGAAATTGCAGAGTGCTAATAGATATCTAATTTGTAATTTCAGGATAATTTAAAATAGGCCAAGTTATGAAACACAAGGGTTTCGGTGTTCTTGCAGCTCTTTAAAAAAATTGTATTGTTATACACCTAATTATTGATTTCGATTACCCTGATATTTTTAGAAAAAAACTAACAATGACATGATGCAATTTTAAAGATGCATAGAGTTCTAGCCCTTGTCGGCTTTAGTTTCAGTCGAATCCATTAATTTATTGGCCAATTCTGAGACCAAATTTGAATAAATTATGACTGCACCTATTTGGTAGATAATGATTGATTTGGTGATTCTTTCAATTCAACATAAGCTTGATTAATTAGATTAACTGATCAAGATATCAAATTGACTGTATTGAAATTAACTGATGAACACTGGATTTCATACTGTTAGAGCAGTACCAGTATACTCTTATAGATACCTGACAGGAGACCATGCGAGATGGTTCAATGCATTAATTGTAGCATTTTTTCAATTTGATGAGTTAGGTTAGGATATGCGCTGCACCGCATTGCAATTGTTATGCATTAATGTAATGTAATATATTAGATTGAGTAGGTTGTAAAACTTTTTTTAAAATTTCAATACAAATGCCAGTATACTTCTTGCCAACTGACCTTAAAAAAAATATCAAATTGGCTAAGTTTCCACGAGAAGTTATCTTTGATTTTGAAAATGAGTTTGTGTGGATGCTAATTATTTTACACATTAGCAGTATCGATTAGGCTGATATACTATGACAATTTGTATATTTAGTATTTTGTGCCTACTCCTAACTGAACTCTCGTAAACTCTCATACTTGCTAATTAACTAAATAAAAATTATGAATGTGATAAACTATCACGTCTAGCCAGGAAAGCATTTTTTTTTTTTTTTTTGCTTCTGTGCTTGATAATTACATTTTTTTTACTTAGACATGGCCAAGTGTAGGGGTGTTCAAATGGTTCGGTTTATTTGGTTTTTAACCGAACTGAAAAAGTTCGGTTTAAATGGTTCAGTTTTTCAGTTTAATTGGTTCGGTTAGGTTCTATTTTCAATGTTATTCGGTTTTTGTTGTTTGGTTCGGTTTAAATTTTTTTTAAATCGGTTGAACCGAACCGACCAAATTCTTTTGATGAAATCCCGTCGCTCCTATTGGGTTCGCTTCATTTTCACGCTCCCCGACTCGTTTTCCTTTTTTCCCTTTCTCTTCTCTATCGCCGCCTCCATTTGAATCTCCGCAGGAAATAAATCAAAGCAATTTATCTCCTTTCCTACGATCAACGAAGATCTAATCAATGCACTATTTTCACTACCTCTGCCTCCTATCTGATTTCAAGGTTTTTTTCTCAAAATTTTGTCTTTTCTCTACTCTCTCTCTTTCTTTTTGTAATTTTTGTGTGATTTGTGCAATGCACGAGAAAAGCAAGAAACATCAAAGAATTTGAAGGCTGACTTTTAATTTTTTGTCTTATTTTTGTCTAATTTTTTAATTTCTTGATTTAGCCTATCAAATTTCGGTTCAACCGAACAAACCGAAATTTACTTTGGTTTGTTCGGTTCGGTTGTAATTCGGTTTGAAAATTTAGTTCGGTCGGTTCGGTTCTATTTTCTAAAACCGAATAAAACTTTGGTTTGCAAAAATTAGTTCGGTTTCAACCGAACCGACCGTTTAAACACCCCTAGCCAAGTGGTTGTATATAAAATGGTTTCATAGCCAGTACCAACACACCAATGCATGCTATATTCCTTCATTTGAGATCAGAGCATGTACAACATATATTTGATTATGAGATCAATTAAGGAGATAAAAAAACCTCTTCTGTCACACAAAAGTAAAAAAAATGTTTTTGGCTGGACGTGATGGCTTAGTAAGTGCGGGTTTATGATTTAAATTAGCTGGACGTGATGACTTATAACGTCCGCTGGACATGATAAACCATCACGT
Organism: Carex kokanica; assembly: GCA_025461125.1. Taxonomy (NCBI): domain Eukaryota; kingdom Viridiplantae; phylum Streptophyta; class Magnoliopsida; order Poales; family Cyperaceae; genus Carex; species Carex kokanica. The sequence goes on along the minus strand of JAJGRX010000565.1, from coordinate 325,891 downwards.
TTTTCCTATATTCCGAAATTTCACGAAATCCTACCCCTATTTCGATATTTATTTATCTTTTTTCTTATTAATAAAAAAAATCGGTCTGTAAGACTGTAAGTCTGTAACAGACTAGTAGTTTGTCGGCGATTCTGCCGATTTTTATGTGTGACATTTAAAAAGAACAATTAAATATGTAGCTTATGTGAAGATTTAAAAAAAAAATGTAACATTAAATCTGAAATATTTTTATTTGTAGCATAAACGTTGTCGTAGTTGATGTTTCATATCTTATAAAATGTTGCTGAAGCACACTATTAAAAATTCGACTTTGATGAAATGTTTTTTTTTAAGGACTACTTTGATGAAATGTTTTCATTCTTTAAAAAAAAGTTGATTTAGAGAAGACTACTAAGAGAAAGGGAAGGTACCACAGTTGATTAAGAAAAAGTCCTAGAACTGTTGGTTATCTTTTTTTTTTTTAAGGTTAGTGGCTTTAAGTGTTAACTAACAATTTCATTAATAAAAAAAAAAACGAACTTACAACGAGTCAAATGACTCTAAATCTAAATTCACTATTTTATTCTCACAAAATACTCCAAACTACTCTAAATAACTCTTAATCTCACTTATATTACACTCATAATTATCCTATTACTTTTCCATATCGCTCTCTACAATCGGATCTGCTTTTTCGACCGCTGTCGCGCTCTGACGACCGGATCTACTCACCCACGCTCCGATCGAGATGGCATAGACACTCCGCTCCAAACTCCGACATACCGCACTCTCGGCTCCGGACGAGAAGCCTAGAAGAGGTGATAGAGGAATGGATTGAAAGTAGAGGTGTGTTGGAGGAGGAAAAGAGGCAGCTGCCTAGGGTTTGAAATTGCCCTGAGGTCTCTCTTTTTATTTCGCTCTTTCTTTTCCTCAACTGTTAGTTATTTAAAAGTCGAGAGTTTGATTCCTTCTCATAACTTTACAACCTCTACAAAACAAGAAGAATACTAATATGTTATTGTGACAACAACACACACCGCAAACAACAACAGTAGAAGATATTATAATTGTACCAATACTAATCATGGATTTGTGGGGTGGTGCGACGACGCTATTTTTCACCAAATGCAAACCCAATTCATGCTTCGTCTTTTTGAGGAAAAAATGAATGTGATGTATAGAAAACTAGTAGGGCTATTTCTAGTTGGTTTTCTAATTTGTTGTTCTTTAAGTAGCATGTAAGTTACTTGGATGGCATGTAATTGTAATGACATTGGCTAAGTATTTTTATAGCCACCTTTTCATCTGTTCCAAATCCTGTACATATAATCACATCAAGTTATAGAAAATGAACTTGCAATGTTCAAACTTGCCAGGTTCTTGACTAATATCTACTTGTTCAAACTTGTATATATAAAATCACATCAAGTTATATATTGTACCACCTTTTCATCTGTTCCAAATCATGTATATATATTCACATCAAGTTATTAAAATTTTGTATGCATGTCCTATAAATGTAATTCATATGCATGCATTCACACCATGAAATGTGCAGCAAATAAACATGCACTTGCAAATAACCCTTTAATGCATAGAAATCATAAGATTACATCATGCATGACAACAAATGACACTTGCTAATTTAGACAAAATAACAACACTTGCTAATTTAACAACAATTCAGAAATTAACAACAGTTGCTAATTTAGACAAAATAACAACAAATGACAACTTCAAATGGCAGCCGGAACCTAATGCTTATTAGTGACCTTCTTCAAATTCTTCTTCTTTGCTGTCCTCATCTTCATAACGCTTTTTTTCCACAAGTTCTTTTTACTTTCCTGTTTCATTGGAAATGATAATTTGCTTAAAGAAGTGTTGCTAAATTTTATTAAAGAACTGGTATTGCTAATTAACTATATAAAGCTACACATAAGTTTAAAACAAAACATATGACAAATTGCTTTGCAAACATAACAAGGTTAGAAAACTCCATTGTAATGTTAACAATTTATAAAACTAAATTACAAGTGATTCACCACATTCAATTGAAAACATAATAATAGCAATTAATTGTACCAGACAACAAATGGAAGTTAAATGCAAATAAACCCCATATTTCACTAAACAATGAAGAACAATGAAAAACCTGGGTGACCTTTTCATTTCCATTTAAGATAAGTTCAGAACAGTAAGCATTAACACCTGTCAGAAGCTTAGCACTAGTTAGAAACATGAAATTTTCAAAGTTCAAATAGGAATGCTGGACATAAGAGAAAATTCATTTGCAAAGTAAACCCCATATTTCAATAAACTTGCATATACATCACAATTCAGCAGTTCCAAAATACCATAATTCAGCAGTTCAGCAATTCAACAGTTCCAAAATTCAGCACAATTCAGTAGTTCCACAATTCAGCAGTTCAACAAAATTCAACAGTTCAGCAGTTCCAAAATTCACAAAATTCACGAAATTCACAAAATACCACAATTCTATAGCCATTGATGTACTTGGTGAACGAAACTCAAAAAATTTAGACATTTACCTATTGTCCAATACAAGTGCTTCAGACTACTACGACACTTCGCAAATTTTTTCCAGATTGCTAGCAGCATCATTTACCTGCACACATCTTATAAGATTAATACAAATATAGTGGGTTGATAAAATATAATCTAACACTATATAGTCGTTCATCACGTACCGCTTGGAGAAGTTGACATCTTTGCCGATTATGGCCTAGCATACCGCAATGCCCACATTTGTTCTTCCTCCTTCCTTCAAGTGCAAACTTCATCCGCTCGTACTTATTCTTTTTTGGTGCGCCTTTCGTCACAACAGGTTTTGGGTTCTCAATCTTCTGGGGTGATTTCTTTTCACATGAGATGCCATTCTTTTCCACCTTAGGCTTCTTGATTCCTTTCTCAACTTCATTAAGGCGACGTTGCTCTTCTTTTAACACCTCTCTTGTTTTCACATATTCGTAGCTCGACTTAGATGCTTAGTAGTTTATTTGTGTGCTTAGCTTTGTCAGCTCATAGCACATTTAGACCTATTCAGAAACCTCAAAATTCCCACCCTTCCTATCCGAAGAAAATAATGACTTAATAGTTTTTGGTCCACCTTTTAGCAATGCAACACTGCAGAATGAACGGGACATCCAAGTCTATCAATACAGCAAACACATGACGGTATGGTATTTTCTCACATTTCAATTTATAACACGTACATGTTATTTTCTCAATATTGCCCTCGAATACAAAGCAGCCCACATCTACCCGACTCACCAGTTTACCTCTTTGAGCAACGGTGTACATTGAACACGCTTTGCTCTCGTGTTTTTCAATAACAACCAATTCATTTGACTTTTCAATTTCCTCACGAACAATAGAAAAAACTTCTTATGTGTAGCTGCTTGCTGTAAATTTCTCAATATTGTAGAATGGAGTTGTTAAAACTGGTTCGGTCTGAGATGATTTGCAATCTAACTCGACATCTTTTATGCGTATGTCCGTATGACACCGCTCAAGTTACTGTACACTCGTACACAAAGACAACCTATTATTCAAGTACCCGCGAATCTTGGAATTGAGGTTCTCGCTTCTCTGATTAGTGGACATTCCTAAGAACATCTTCTTCTTTACAAAAGACCCCGCCCATAATTTTTTTGACTCGTACATCTTCTGCAACCACTGTCTGCTTTGTGACCTTTTACTCACTTTATCACCAAACTCCTGCCACTTGTTCTCAAATTCTTCAGTACTGTACACCTTGTTCATCAGCTTGTGGAACATTTGCATGACCTATGAATTACGAATATACTTTTTCGTTTTTTCCCCCATATGCCATGTGCATATCAGGTGTGCGGCGCCTGGTAATACCGATTTAATGGCCTCGCGCATAGCAAGGTCACCATCCGTAATTACAGCCTTAGGTCATACCTGATACATGGCCGCCATGAATGCTTCAGAAGCCATTCGTATGCTTTCTTATTCTCACGAGAAACAATGTCCCATGCAAAAATAATTGTGCTCTAATGATGATTGACTCATAGAAAAGGAACGAGTATCATTTTATACCGGTTCAACTGGTATGTGCTGTCAAAGACAACTACATCTCCAAAGCTAGAATAATCAAGCACTGACTGATTATCGGCCCAAAATAGACTTGTTAAATGACCGTCTTCTGTGTCATATTTGAAAAAGAAATATGCATCTGCTTTCTTCCTCTCCTTGAAGTAATTTATCACTAAATCCACATCATTTGCAAGCATCGTAGACCGCTCATGCATAGAGGTAAAGTTATACAAATTCTTCCGTTGATAACTACGGTGTTCGTAACCACCACTCCTCCGTTCTGTGTAATCTAACATTTGACATTTGCGAATACCTAAGCTTCCAAAAGTGACTATCTCGGCCTTCTCAGCTTCATTAATAGAACAGTGAGATCGGAGGAAAGGAGCAGTATCACTAACCGCTAAACTATGGTTGTGAACATCTACATAGTCTGCCACCCACCATCTACCAATTTTCGGATCAAGTTTGACACAGAGCTTGACGGGGCAGCCACAATGAGAGAGTGCTGGGGCTGCTCTTTTCCGATCCAGCTTATCCAAATACTTCTTCTCTCGGAAACCATATTTGCTGCAGTAAAACTGACGAAATGTAATGGTGCCATTCTTTGGATCCTTTATAATAATGCTCTTCCTTATGCTAACCCATTTTTTTTAGCATAATCGTTGTAAAACTCGTAAGCTTCTTCTTGGCTTGAAAATGTCATAGTAACAACCTGTTCTCGTGTGTATTAGAAAGAGAAAAGTTTCAGTACAGACGAGCTGTACCTTTTAAAACCTCTGTATACTCTCGCTTAAGACTGCAAGTGCACAGTCCTACTCGTACAGTATAGTCGGGTATCGATCCACAGGGACGACTCAATTCTGAATTCCTACTCGACTTAGCTAAGTACTAGAAGTTTGAAATGGGTGTTTGAGTTTGTTTATATTTCCTAAATTCAATAACAGGAAATGAAAGCAATTAAATGTTTGGTTTTGGACTATTGTAAAGAAAAGGCGTTTCAAGGGTTTCAGATTTCATCTTCAACTTTGCTGCTCTGGACCTGTCACGCGACCCGCATACTCTCGTATGCGACCCTTGTGACGCGACCCGCGTGCTTTCACACGCGACCCGCGTAGCCCTCGAGCTACTCTGGACCTGTCACGCGAACTGCATACTCTCGTATGCGACCTTGTGACGCAACCCGCGTGCTTTTACACGCGACCCGCGTGGCCCTGGAGCTGAATAGTCGTGTAAGGCTCGATTGACCGTACCTAATGTTACTAAACCTCAACTCTCGTGTATTGGCTTAACAGACCTGGTACGGAATTGCAATTTCACCTTCTCAGGTTTAATCCTAAGTTCTCAATTCTGTTTACTAAAGGTATCCACTATCTCTCGACAGATGAAAATTTCACCTCTCGGCTACTATTGATCTCACCTCTCGGATCTCAGATCTACCTCAAATACTTAACCTAATTTGCAAGAAACATCAAGGCCAAATTACAAGAAGAAATACCATAGGACAATCAAGAATCAATCAAGCAATTTAGATCAAGCAATCACAATAATACAAGAATCAAAGAAACACGAATAACATTCAGATTCAAACTACATGCATTATCAAACAAAGTCTAAGATTACATCCAAACCCCTCGAAACTACAGAATTACTCAATCATGATAAAAAAACGAATTAAAAGAGAAAAAGAAAGCAAATCATGATGGAGATGAAGGATTGAAGAGGATCGAAGCCTTCTGTCGAAATCTTCTTCTCCTGTTCGAATCCTACTTCTGGCTCTAGGTCGCCTCCCTTCCTTCTCTGTCGCGCGCCAAGCCTCAGCTTCAAACTCCCGGTTCTGTGTTTTTGTGAAATGTTTTCTGCTCTCTAATTTGCGCCAGGCCACTGTTTATATAGGCATCTTAATGGGCTTCAATTGGGCCCTGGCGCAATTAATTCGACGCGACCCGCATGGATACGGATGCGACCCGCGTCAGGTGGGGTCTGGTGCGAGCGATGAGGGTCGCGTCAGAGGTCGCGCTGAGCTATGATGCGACCCGCATCAGGTGGGACGCGAGTCGCATGGAGGATGTCAGAATTCTGGCCTTTTGCTTGTTTTCGCCTATTTCCTGCAAAGTCATAACCAAAATGCAGCAGTACCATATTCTATTGATATTCAATGTAAACGGTGCAATTTAGTGGTTCAAAACATGATGTCTGGTTTGGAAATAGGTCGAAACAATAGATCAAATAAGGAGACATCACAACCCTTTCATACTCTCTCAATGATGCTACGTCGACTTCATTAGCCTATAAAAATTGGTGGAATGAAATCATATTAAGTAGGAATAGTTTTATACATCTCATGGATATTTCAAAATATGGTCAATATTCCATCCATAAATAAGCTAGGGTAAGATCAAAATTGAACTAAATTATTTGGTAAATAAAATTATTGCTACTACCATGTGCATAATTTTTATGTCTTATTCTCTTACTGTCATTATGCCAACTTGCTTTCAGGTCAAGTATAAGCAATATTAGTTTTTATATTGTTAGGTAAAAAGATTAAAGCTTACATTCTCAAGATTGGAAAATCCTAATTTAAACTCATGAATTGCAAAATTACAATTGTGGTCCATGATAGGTTATACAAAATCTCAATTGTTGTAAACAAGTACGGTATTGCAATAGCACTGATTCCTACAACCATTAATAGATGGTAGGTACGATATTGCAATAGCACTGAAATATAAAGTATGAAAATTCAGTCGAAAACAAACCATAAGATCTTCTTCAGCAGTAGACTACCAAGTAGAATGCGACGAGCAGCAGCAGCAGCAGCAACAGTTCATTGTTAAAAGTCATGGCCACATTCTACAAATAGGAACAAGCAGCAGCAGTTTAATCCCTAAGAGATGAACCAAAAATGAAAAATGATGTGAATACCGAAGGCCTAGGTGCTGCCACTACACAAATAAGCAAACCCTCTAGTCATCTAATCACATAACCAAAGGCCTAGGTGCTGATACACTGTTACAGTTCATTTGAACTGAAACCCATTGTACACCCATAGTATAGATTCATCTAATCACATAACCAAACCCTCTAAGACCATCAAATGCAACAGCAACTCTAAGATTCTCAAATGGGCATTTCATCGAACAACTTGCGTGCATCCTTAAGATTTAGACATTTTTATAGGCCACGATTTATAAGATTCTACATGACATGATTTCTAAAGGGCATCAACCTGATGTGGTGGTGACCATAGTTCTCTTATACGGGGGGCTGTGCAACAAATTGTGCAAGAAACCAGATTTGAGAAGGCAATGGAGAAAAAGTAAAGTATGCTTGAAAGCTTACTTGGCCAAAAACACCAAAGTCACGGAGAAAGAGACAACACCAGGTTGATGAAGAAATGCTCGATTTGGGAGGAGGGAAGACAAAATAAGAGATGGGAAAATGATGAACTTGGTAAATTGTCACGCTGGGGACCTTTTTCCTTCCGCTACACCCGTCTAGAGCACATCTGGAGCATGCCCTCCATGGCGAGGAAGGCAAATTTCCCCGATCTCTCTGCCTTTCCCCTCTATTCAACCAGTCTGTGGCGACAGAGAGAATTTGCCTTCTTTATTCTGTGAATAACAGAGAGTAACGAAGAAACGGAAGGGAACTAGAGGCGAAAGAGAGAAAAGCCAACTGGAGGCGGAAGAGAGAAAAGTGAACTGAACTGGAGATATTAACATATCGAAATTATTCCAACTATACCCTTTAGACAATCAATGCTTAATATAAACTCTGCCGGAATGACCTATTGTAGTTCCTGTCTATAGAAGCATCCCTCTATTTTGTTTGTGTGCATTTATGTGGATGATTTCATTCTTACGGGAAATAATCCACAAATGTATCGTGATTTTAAAAAGGCGATGGCCCCATAATTTGAGATGAGTGACATGGGACTTGTGTCATATTATTTGAGAATTGAGGTAAACCAATGGAATGAAATGATATTTATCTCTCAAGAAGGCTATGCAAAAGAAATTTTAAAGAAGTTCAAAATGATGAATTGTAATCTGGTCAATACTCCAATGGAGTGTAGGTTGAAACTTTCTAAGAATGATGGAGAAAGAAAAATTGATCCGACTGAATTTCGAAGCCCTATTGGAAGCCTAAGGTACTTGACATATACTAGACTGGCTATACAATTTTCGGTGGGTTTAATGAGTTGGTTTATGGAGAACCCGAGTGAAGAATACATGAAGGTGACAAACAAAATTCTTTGATATTTAAAAGGTACTCTTGATTACGGCATTTTCTATACCTCTTCAAAAGAGGCTTGTTTAAAAGGGTATTGTGATAGTGATTATGCCGGTGATATAGATGATCGGAAGAGTACTACTGGGTTTATATTTTTTTATGGAGATAATGTAATTTCATGGTGTTCTAAGAAGCAACCGATAGTTACGCTCTCAATGTGTGAATCGGAGTATGTTGCTACAACAACTGGTACATGTCATGCTATATGGCTAAGAAGATTGCTAAGAGAACTTTCTTTTGCCCAAGATGAAGCAACCAAAATTTTGGTGGATAACAAATCTGCAAAAGCTTTAGCTAAGAATCCAGTGTTTCATGATCGAAGCAAACGCATTAATGCAAGGTTTCATTTTATTCGAGATTACATCGCAAGCAAGGAAATTGAAGTAGAGTACATCAAAACTGTTGACAAAGTCGCTGATATTTTCACAAAACCCCTCAAAATTGAAAGGTTTCAGCAGCTTAGAGAAATTATAAGAGTTGTGAAGAAATTATAAAGAAAAAGCATAAGATTGACACAGCACTCCCAGAAATCCCTTCCCTCCCAATTTATTTCACAGAACTCATATTCTACAACATGTTTCTTTCTTTTTCATTTAATACAAAGAGCAGAGAGAATGAGAGATTTAAATAGAACAACAGAAGGCATCAAGCACCAGCCTAAAATCTACTTTCTTATTTTGTTTTTCCTAAAAATACAACAAATAGAATTGCAAAGAAATAATTCTGATTCAATGCACAGAAATGCTCCAGGCGTGTAAATTTGTCAATTCCATATTTGCACCAATCATTCCACCTTTGCACCAATCACAGCAGATCTTCCTTTAATTAGAATATTCCAACACTCCCCCTCAAGCTGAACCGTAAAGCTCGTTGGAGGTCAGCTTGTCCGCAAATTTCTGAAAATCTCCTTTAGACAGAGGTTTGGTAAATATATCTGCCAACTGATCACTGCTTTGAAGATACGGCGTTTCTATTGTCCTATCCAACACTTTTTCTCTTATGCAATGACATGCAACCTCAATGTGCTTCGTTCGTTCATGAAAAATTGGATTAGATGCAATATGGGTTGCCGCCTGATTGTCACAAAAAAGTTTAGTGGGTTTACCAGTAAGTGAATGTCCCAGTTCTTCAAGAAGTAACCTTAGCCAAACAATTTCACTAGCAGCTGCTGCCATCGCACGATACTCAGCTTCAGCACTTGATCTCGCAACAACACCTTGTTTCTTGCTCCTCCATGTCACTAAATTCCCTCCAACAAACATGCAGAAACCTGTGGTTGACTTCCGGTCTAGAGGATTACCTGCCTAGTCTGCATCTGTGTATCCCATCAAGTCAACAAAATCATTGTTCTTCATTAGAATACCTCTACCAGGTGCAGACTTTAGATATCTAAGAATCTGATTTATCAACTCCAAGTGTCCCGTCATAGGTTTCTGTATAAACTGACTCAGATAGCTCACTGCATAAGTAATGTCAGGTCGAGTAATAGTGAGATAAATTAGTTTACCTACCAGCCTTTGAAAAAGTTTACCATCACAAGGAGTCTCTTCTTCAGACACAAACTTCTTGTTGTAATCCATTGGTGTACTTGCTGGTTTAACTCCTAGTTTTCCTGTTTCTTTCAACAAGTCCAGCACATACTTTCTCTGGCACAAGAACAAACCTTTATGAGAACGTGCAATTTTAATACCGAGAAAATACCTCAAAAAACCAAGGTCTTTAATATCAAATTCAGTTCTCAAATGAGCTTTGAGTTCTTCTATTCCTTTTCGGTCACTACCTGTAATTACAAGATCATCAACATATATTAGAATGACAACAATTCCATTTTCTGTAACAAGAGTAAACATGGATGAATCTGCAACACTTTTCTGGTAACCGATCTTGATCAAGGCAGTACTTATCTTACAGTACCAAGCTCTTGGAGATTGTTTGAGTCCATATATTGCCTTTTTAAGATGACAAACCATTCCCTCTCGTTTGGAAATAGACAATCCACGTGGAATCTCCATATACACTTCTTCTTGCAAATCTCCATTTAGAAATACATTTTTGACGTCCATTTGGAATAATGACCAATCACAATTCACAGCTACGGACATCAATACCCGTACTGTGTTCATTTTGGCTACTAGTGCAAAGGTCTCTTCGTAGTCTATCCCATACGTTTGAGTGTATCCCCTGGCAACTAGTCGGGCCTTATGTCTTTCTATTGAACCATCACTATTAAACTTTGTTTTGTACACCCATCGACATCCAACCGATTTCTTGCCCTTTGGTAGTGTGACTATATCCCAAGTTTGGTTTTTATTCAAGGCATTTAGTTCTTCATTCATAGCCTTAACCCATTCCTCTCGTTTTACCGCTTCATCGAAGCTAGTTGGTTCAATATGAGACTCAATCTTGGTCAGAAAACTACAAAGATATTGAGATATTTTATCATACCTAATTTGATTCTGAATAGGATGATTAGTGGAGCAAAAACTCACAAAATCTTTTAAATGGGCTGGTGCATTTCTTGTTCGAATAGACCTTCTCAATTCAACAATCTCATTCCCAGGCCCAGTATCTGGCCCATCATTTCCTTCACTCTCTGTCTCATGCTGATTTGCTGCTGGAATATCGCCCACGGAATTGTCCTCAGTTACTGCCGGGTCAACCTCTGGAATTTCCTGCAAACTGGGCTGCAAGCTATCATTCGGCATAGGTACAGTGAATCTGTTATACCTATTTTCCTCCCCCTGACTTTTATCACTTGAGTAAAACATTAAATTTTTGTTGAATGTCACGTCTCTAGAGATATATACCCGTTTTGAATTTGGATCGAAACACTTGTATCCCTTTTTTTTGAAGAATAACCGATAAATATACATTTGTATGCTCTTGGGTCAAGTTTTCCTCCATTTTGAGAGTGAACATAGCAAGTGCACCCAAATACTTTCAAATGGGATATGTTAACCTTTCTATTATAAAGAATTTCTAAGGGACTTTTGTAACTTAATATTCGGCTAGGGAGTCGATTAATTAAGTAACAACTGGTAAGCACGGCATCAGCCCAAAAAGTTTTAGGTAGATTACTAGAGAAGAGAATGGCTCTAGTGACTTCAAGGAGGTGTCGATTTTTTCTTTCTGCAATTCCGTTCTGCTGAGGTGTACCAACACAGGAAGTTTGGTGTAAAATTCCCTTATCACGAAGAAAGGTTTGAAAAACATGATTAGTGTATTCAATCCCATTATCAGTTCTTAGAACTTTAATTGTAGTGCCAAATTGATTAGTAATCATGTTGCAAAATTCTTGAAAAATCATGTTGACATCACTTTTAGCCTTTAAAAGGTACAACCAAGTTACATGGGATTTATCATCAATGAAAGTAACAAAGTATTTGTAACCTTCTCTAGAATCAACGGGAGCATTTCCCCATACATCTGAATGCACTAAATCAAAACATTTATTAGCTCTTCCAAAATGTTCATCAAAAGATAGTCTATGCTGTTTGGCATAATGACACGAATCACAATTATTAGAATTTAAAGACAAATCAAAACACTGTAACACACGGTCAGAGGGATGACCCAACCGTTGATGCCATACATGAGGTGCAACCTTGTTAGGCTGTGTCACAGTTAGAACCGTAGAATTCAAGTCCACCGCGTACAATCCGTTAGATAAATGTCCTTCACCAATCTTCCTCCCTGAAGTTCTGTCCTGAAATACTACTTTCTGTGGAGTGAAAATAATGTTGCAGTTCCATTGATCAGTACATTTGCTAACAGATAATAAATTTGTCTTAAGATCTGGAACAATAACTGCATAGGTTTTCTTTTGAAAGACATTTGTTCTGCCCATGCCTTTAGTAGGAATGGTAACCCCATTAGCAATAGTTACAGTTGGAGCTAATATGACTCAAGTTATTTTCAGACCCAAACATGTGGTCGGTGGCACCCGAATCAATAATAATATGAGAATTTAAATTTGTAGCAAGAGCACAAACATTACCATTACCCTTTACCACATTCACTGATTCGCCCCCTGCACCATGTGACTTCATGAACTGTTCCATTTGTAAAGAGAGTTGCTCCAGTTTGGCCCGAATTTCAGAATTATCCGAGTCAGATTGCCTTGCTTCTGTCACAGCAGATGATCTCTGACCTGTTCCTTCACTGGAGACTTGATTGGCACCTGCAGATCTAGGTTTGGTGGGCCGCAGATTGGGGTAAAGTTCCCAACAACGGTCCTTTGTGTGGCCGTCACGTTTGCAATAGTCACAATGAAACTTTTTCTTTTCTTTTCCTTTATTCCAATTTTTATTGCCATCATATTTGTAAGAATTGAAAACTGAGTTTTCTTGTACCTCGTTGGAAGTTGTACCTTTGGTAGACATGGTCCTTCTTCTAGTCTCTTCTCTTTGAACAATAGAACAAATGGTGGTGAATGAAAGCTGTTCAATTCTTGAGAGAATATCTCGCTTCGTATTTTCAAAATCTGACGAGAGACCCGCCAAGAACTGAAAGATTTTGTCTTCTTCTTCACGTTTCAGGTAATCTTGAACAGTGGGAGCAACGGGCCGATATTGACGTAATTCTTCCCATCGCTTCTTCATTTTACCGAGATATTCAGTAACAGTCTGATTCCCGGTTTGCTTGATCTGAGACAATTGTTGCTGAAGTTCAAATACCCGAGATGCATTGTTGATGTTGCCATACATCTCAAGTATAGAGTCCCAGAGATTCTTGGCGGTATCCGCATATGCGAATATCTCATACACTTGAGGCTCCATTGCATTAAAAATCAGTGACATAACATAATGGTCTCTGGTCTGCCATTCCTTGTATTTTGGGTTATCAGATTTAGGAATAGCAGTGGTACCGTCAATGTGATCCAGTACCCCTTTTCCTCCAAGAGCCACTGTAACAGCCCGTGACCATGGCATGTAATTTGTCCCATTCAACAGGGTGTTGGTAATTCTTGAATCGTTTCTGGTTTCAGCCATGAGAGAGTCTTTCAAAACAGGGACAAAAAATCAGAAAATAAATTGGAGGCAGGGACACGAAACAGGTTATGAAAGGAGCTGTACCAGGAAGCTTGGCACTGTCAAAGCAAGGACAAGGCCCTGTGATGCAGCAGAATAAGAGAAAGCATTAGGGAGGTGTAAGAGTGCACCCACCAAATACTGACTCAAACAAGAATAGTACCAGAATAGAACCAGTACAGAGTCGACGAAGTTTTGCCGATAAACAAAAGTGATCAATTTTCAGAAAGGGAAGAGAAAGAAAGACAGGTTCGAACCACCTAGTCTACCTTCGGCATAGCCATCAGCAGACTTGACAGACCGTTACCTGCTCTGATACCATAAAGAAAAAGCATAAGATTGACACAGCACTCCCAGAAATCCCTTCCCTCCCAATTTATTTCACAGAACTCATATCTACAGCATGTTTCTTTTTTTTATTTAATACAAAGAGCAGAGAGAAGGAGAGATTTAAATAGAACAACAGAAGGCATCAAGCATCAGCCTAAAATCTACTTTCTTATTTTGTTTTTCCTAAAAATACAACAAATAGAATTGCAAAGAAATAATTCTGATTCAATGCACAGAAATGCTCCAGGCGTGTAAACTTGTCAATTCCATATTTGCACCAATCATTCCATCTTTGCACGAATCACAGCAGATCTTCCTTTAATTAGAATATTCCAACATTAAGTTTAAGAGGGAGTGTTGAAATGTAAACTTAATTGCACCGACTCAATTTTTGGATAAACAAATGAGAAGTCAAAAGTTTTCAAAATCAGTCAAACATGTTGGCTGCCGACATAAGAGTAGTTATCAAATTGAAATTCTCTTGTTGTATTTTAATATTTTATAGCTTTCATGAAAGGTCTAGAGTTTAACCGACTTTTGTATTAGTATAAATAGAGGTATCAACTTTTGTAAAAAAGTAGTGAATGAGTAAAGTAAGAAAGCCGTGTAATAGAAATCTCTTGTACTCTTGTTTTAATATAACAAATATATTTTGAGTTTGCATTGTCTCTCTTCTCTCCATAAATTTAAGATTATATCTAACATAATCTATTCAGAGATTGATCTGGTACATATTACTAGGCAGTAATCGTGAAAAATGATTATTGCAAAGCATGAAAGTAAAGAGATATTCTTCAAATCAACCCGCGCATATACTATGGAACTTATATCGACTAATCTCAGAATAATTGTCTTATTTCTATTTTACAAAATAAAAGAAAACAACATATTCATATAATTTAAACTTCAGCATTCATCCAAAATTATCAACTTACTCTTACTCAAACAAAACCACCGTTGACTCGAATAACCTGACCATTGACCCATCCAGCCGCCTCGCTCACCAGAAACCCAACAACCGGCGCAATGTCGGTGGTCTCGCCAATTCGGCCTGAGCTCCTCTCACTCACTTTTTTCACAAAATCCTCATCCTTCCCCCCCAAAAACAAATCCGTCTTTACGGGGCCAGGTGCCACGACATTCGCGGTGACACCGGTCCCTTGTAGCTCCTTGGCAAGGATCTTTGTCATCGTCTCTACAGCTGCATTTGTGGCCGTATATGCACCATATCCAGGGAGCAATGTTCCCATGATAGATGAAGAAAAGGTCACTATTCGACCCCAGCCGTTACTCGGCAAACGTTTAGCTGCCTCCCGACACAGCAGAAAGGTGCCACGTGCATTAACCCGAAACATCTCATCAAAATCTTCAATTGTGGTTTCGGCAATTAATGGATATTTAGGGTTTAAGATACCTGCACATGCGACGAGTATGTGGGCTTGGCTTCCGAAAGCCTGTTGAGCTCTGTCAAACATGGCCTGAACGGCATCTGGATCCGACACGTCACCTTGAACAATTACGGCGCAAGGAGTGTCAGTTGAACCGCTGTAGCGGGAGTTGAGCTCTGCTGCTAGGCTATCGGCCTGGGCAGAGTTGGATGCATAATTTAGGACCAGGCGTGCACCGAGGGATGCCAGTTGCATGGAGATTTCCCGGCCAATGCCACGCGATGCGCCGGTTACAACTGCGATGCGGTTTTCAAGTGGCTTAGTAACCAGTAGAGAAGTTTCTGTTGCCATTTTATCGGTTTTTGGTGCGTTACTTTAAGAGTTTGTTGTTCTTGGAGCTATAATGATTGGTGTTATATAGAAACAGATTTATTAGGTGCTAAATAAATCGTCACGGATGATATTTTGAAGTCAAGTTTGAATTTTCTAAGGAAGTCAAGTTTGAATTTTGAAGTTTGGATTCTCTGTGACAGTTTTCAACCGTGGCGTTTTATGTGTGAGATCATCACAAGTATTCTGGAATTCATACACCCCATTTAGTTTGCTTTAACGCCATCCATAAGCTTATGATCAGTGCATCCAGCAGTATATTATACCGCATAGTGTTGCTTGTAGCATCTGCCACAGGAAACCCAAATTAGAGGCATCCGTTACCAATTTGATGACGCACTAATCAAATATCTATCGTCGTTTACCCTGCGTCCACCAGCTCACCAAAGCATTATACTTTTGCTTAAACAAATTGAAATCAATAATTACATCCCGTCTGAATGAACTATAGGGAAATCACACGATTTAGATACGGCTTGTTATCGGGCCTCCGTGATCAATAAAAAAAAGCTGAAAAGTAAGATAATCATTTTTAATAATGAAGAAAATTGCAAAACACGAACACTTTAATTATCGCAATTTTCGTAAAATAATGACCCAGATTCTGCTCAGCTCTAGGCCCAATAATCACGTCAATGGGCCGCGCATAATTGGCCCAAATCTTGTCTCTCTTTTTATTTGGTTGGTATTTGTTTTTACTTCAATCCGAAGCATAAAGTTATTAGATTAATGCTCTGGTATGCTCTTTGACAAAGTCAACGCTGAAGAAAATAATGATAAAATATATATTTTGTCCTTTATGACTAGTGTTAAATTAAACTAAGAGTACATGTTTCTGCTTAACCCTTAGTCCCATAACACAGAAAATTTGAGAAGCAGTACCACCTGCATCATTAAACTAGTTCATTTAATTAATCCAATAAATGATTAATTAAATAACTAATAGAGAGACATTCTTCATTCTTAATTACTTTAGAATGAATTGAAAGTATATTAAAATTCACATAAATAATACTTAAGTGAATAAAAACATATGTTCTTTTGTTAAATTGAATAGGAGACAAACGGTACACTGTGCACAGGTACCAAGAAAACTAGAATTAGGAATTAGTACCACAAGTCCAGCTAGCGTCCAAACGTTTGATCAGAGGTCTATATTCAAACAAGTCATTTTTGTGATTTCAAAGTCCAAAGAATTGATCTGAAGTGCTCATGTTCTTCATATTAAAATGTTCTTGGAAACAAAATTTTATATTTTTTGGAAATTTTACTATTTTTTATATAATTTTTTAAAATCCCTATTTTGATATGAAAAAATATAATAAAAAATTCATCAAAACAACGATTTTCAAAAATTCTAAAAAAAATAACAAAAAAATTCCAAAAAATGTAAAAATTGAGTTTCCAAGCACATTTTAATATAGAAAACATGTTAAGTGTTTCAGATCGACTTTTGAGACTTTGAAATTGTAAAAATGACTTATTTAGAAATAGATCTTTATCCAAACGTTTGAACACTAGCCGGACTCTCAGTACCACCTTTTAGCAGCTTGCGCTTCATTTAATATAAATAGATACTTATAGCACTTAGTAAAAATATAAAGAAATTTGTCAGTAATTTTTCTCTCCTCAGAACACAATATTTTCAACACTAAAGGCAACATTTATAGATTATAATTTTGACATCAATCAGTGCCCATCCGAAAACCACCAAGACTTTGGAAAATGAAAAAAAGAAATGGAACCAATGGCGCTTGTATATTGAAATAGAGATAGTTTATTAATTATTACTTTTGTTATGTAACTGATTTTCCAAATTCCAATATATATATTTATATATGAGGAGGGATCCAATTACATATTTTTTTGTGACACATCATGACACCGTTTTTTATATAGGTCAATTTTGCGATTTCAAAATCCAAACAGCCGATCCGAACCGTTCAACATGATCACCATATTAAAATGTGCTTGGAGATCAAATTTTACATTTTTTTGAATTTTTTTACTATTTATTAAGATGGTTACAAAATCGCTGTTTTTCAATGGTCTGAAAACAACGATTTTTGTAACCATCTTAATAAATAGCAAAAAAATTCAAAAAAATGTAAAATTTGATCTCCAAGCACATTTTAATATAGGGATGAGATAACAATACCCGGGTTGCTATCCCCCATTCATCCCCCGGATAAGGTTGTTAATTATTGTTTAACGGTAATTAAGAGGGGACCACGATTTCCGCACTAAAAGACAACCAAAAACGCTTGATTAACGGGGACCACTAATTAAAAACGCGTTTTCAACTGGGGGGGACCGCTAGTTATCTGTTATTTAGCATTTAACTGCCGGTGGGGACCGATAACCAACTTGGAATATTCGGCAACAGAAAAGGAAAAGAAAAACATACTACTTTTTCATATTCATTACTATTAAAAGAAGTATTCATAGTTGCATTCTAGAGTATTCATATATAATGCATGAAGTATTCATATCTAAGATATCAAGTATTTAAAAAAAAACTGGACACATTACTTATCAATCTTTTACACGTTTTTAGAGGTGGTTTTTTTTTCTCCGTTCACTCTAACCAATATTTTTGACAATCTGTGAGGAATTTTGCAAATCTAAAATCACGAACGTCTTCTACGCAATTTTCTCTTTCAAATGAGATCCATGATGACATACTTTCGAGTTGTCCGTTGCACAAGTATTCATACCTTGTCATTCAAGTATTCATACCTCATCAAGCAAGTATTCATACCTCATCAGTATTTCACAAATAAAAAACTGGACACATCATGCACTCATTTTTACCGATTGAAATTTCATTACCACTCAATCATTTTTTACTTGATATCTTAGGTATGAATACTTGTTCGACGAGGTATGAATACTTGCTCGATGTGGTATGAATACTTGCATGACGAGATATAAATAATTTTACGAGTTATGAATACTTGCACGACAGATAACTCAAAAGTACTTCATCATGGATCTCATTTGAAAGATAAAATTGCGTAGAAAACGTATATTATTTTAGATTCGCAAAATTCTTCATAGATTGTCAGAAATATTGATTAGAGTGAACGGAGAAAAAAAAAAACCACCTCTAAAACCGTGTAAAAGATGGGTAAGTAATGTGTCCAATTTTTTTTAAATACTTGATATCTTAGATATGAATACTTAATATATTATATATGAATACTTTATGTATTAGATATAAATACTTGTGCGCGTCAGTTGTAAATTTTTTTAAATATAAGCGGTCCCCCTAGTTAATTAGTGGTCCCCACGTAATTAATGATTGATACACGTTTTCTTTTGTCTTTTTGTGCTTGAAGTTGTGGTCCCCTAGATAATTAATGATTGGGGGATGAATGGGGGATAGGAACCGGGGGAAAAAAATCTTTATCCTTTAATATATCCATCATGTTGAACGGTTTAAATTGACTATTTGGACTTTAAAAATGGTAGGTGTCAAAATGTATCACCAAAAAAAGTGTAATTGAATCCCTCCTCTTTATATATATACTGTTGCGGTACAGGATAATGTATAAAATTTTGGCTGAAAATTTAGAATGCGTCAGATGCATTTCTCCTATGTACATTAATACATGTACTCAAACTTTTACTATTTATGAAATATATAGACAGATGATACTAATATAGCATTGTACATCACTACTTTACAAGATTATTAAGAATATTAAGTAAGATAATTACATGCAGCTCCAAACTGTCCAAACTGACAAAACCACCTCTTTTATTCTTTCTAATGTCATGATAGGAAATATCTCCACTTATTTACTTCTATCAATTATTTAGCCTGTAACATAAATTATAAGGTTTCATGCATTATGTGCGAATACATTATCCACATTATAAGGTTTATATCTCAAAGCCTCAAGGGTGGCCTCCAGCACCACTGCCATACCCGGATCCGTAACCGGACCCATACCCTGATCCATATCCTTCACTGCCACCACCGCCACTGCCACTGCCACCGCCACCACCTCTACCATATCCAGATCCATAACCCGATCCATAGCCCGACCCACTACCACCACCATTTCCACCGCCTGATCCACCACCACCTCCGCCGCCTCCACCCCTTCCATACCCTCCACTAGAGGCACCGCCACCCTCACCATATCCTGATCCAGACCCATACCCACTTCCGGATCCATAACCACCACCTCCACCACCACCACCGCCTCTACCATATCCACCAGCAGCTCCTCCTGAGCCCCCGCCTTCTCCATAGCCCGAGCCAGAGCCATAGCCAGAACCCCCACTATGGCCATAACCACCAACATGACCCTCGCCACCACCTCCGCCACCACCACCACCTCTACCATATGCACTTGCAGCTCCTCCTGACCCACTGCCTTCTCCATAGCCCGAGCCAGAGCCATAGCCGGAACCACCATTATGGCCACCACCGCCTGAAATTCCCAATCTAGCTGCATTGGACAAGCCAATGCAAAGAAGAGCTATCAAGGCAATAGCTACAACTTTAGTGTAAGCCATTTGTGCTTGGTTTAGTGAGGACTGTGTGTGCTTAATTTGCTTGATGGTTGTGAGTTGAAGCAATGCATGGTATTTATAGAGGTTTAGGACCATGCAAATAGTAGGTGAAAAATAATTGGTGGTGTGAATGGTGTGAGTTGTTAATAATAGATAGTGCGTTATCTTGACTAAAGTTGCCACAATCCCTCCAGGTGTTAAAAAATAGTTGTTTATTGAACTCCAATATAGTGGTTTGATTATTATATATTTAGCAACTGTTGTCAAATAAATTAAGTAATTTGTATAAGAATTTACTTGACATAAATTAATTGAGACGACATTTTCACTAAACTCATGGGGTGCGTGACAGTATATAATGAGCTACTTACTCTTGTATATATTCAAATCATGGTGTTTATTGGTTACTGGGAGAGAGAAGAGGAAATTAAATTATTTTTCTAACTTTCCTAGGAAACAAAATTAACTACTTTGGACACTATTTTAAAGGGAAAAAGCCATTCAACTATGATATGTTTTTCTTTTTGTTGGCTAAAATATATTTCATATTGTTTAGTGCTTACTGTCCTGTGTACATTAATTATATAACGTACTTGTCAATAAATTTGATTCTCAGTAATTATTATATAATGAGCACAATTATAATTTTTTTGATGATTTCATGAAAAGAATAAGAAGTTTGAAAATTTTAATGAATATGACATCAATTAATTATAGAAGTTTATTTACCTTCTTAGGTCATTAGCAATACCTAACAACACGCACATACAATCCGTGGTCACATTAATTATCTTATAAACTCATAAATCATTCCATCATATATATATATTAGCATAATTGGTAAAAAAAAAAAATATGTATCCTTAATTGTAAAATTATGTCATCGACCATAAATGAGATTGCTTGGTGGTAGGGGTGACAAAAAAGCTTGTAGCTCGTGGCTCAATCGTGACTCGCACCTGACTCGCTCGCTAACAGCTCGCTCGTTACTGGACCGAGCTGTTAACGAGCTAGCTCGCCACTAGTTTGGTCCAGAATTAGCTCGGCTAGCATTAATTTGTGAATTTGTATGAATTTGTGTGCATTTTATACAGTTTAGCTCGATCTAGCTCGGTTCAGCTAGGTTAAAACAAGATCTAGCCAAATCCAGTGAGCCAGCTTGTCAGCTCGCAAGCTAGCTTGAACTAGCTCGTCACGATTTCAAGCTGAGATTTTAGCTCAGATGCTCTAGTTCCAGCTCGCTCAGTAAGAGCTCGATCTAGAATTAACAAGCTGAGCTAGAGCTGATCCGAGCCACCTCGTTTAGAGCCCTACTTGGTGGGAACTCCACCAATATAATTGTTTTTATAATTCAAGTCGCAAACTCGCAATTGATTGGATCCGAATTTGACGCGCTGAGACTCTATGTGCGCTTTTTGTCAATTTTCAAAACTAGCTACGTGGAGTAGAATTTTTTATTTACAGGAACTTATTAAAAATAATATCGAAAATGGATTGATTGTCTGAGAATTTCGATCTCACAAGCAATTTTGAAAAAAACATTTTAGAAATAAGAGGAGGGTAGTGAGGATTTTTTATTGAAGGACATGTAAGATGAGATCATGATTTTTTTATTTTAAAAAAATCAAGTTAATTTTTTAAAATAAAAAATTCTCTACATGAAGGCGAGGTAAAGTAAATATGACCTCTGTCAAAAGAATAAATAAATTTGCTAATTCCTTTACCCAGTGGCCAGTGCTAGCATTTGTCAACGGGAGATTTCGACAGTCACTTTCTCTTCAGAATTAGTTGTACCAACTTTACTACGTACTCCGCGTGACACGTGTCGTTGCATAATTTAAACCTTTCCTTGATAAGCTGAACACATGGGTGGTGTTTAGTTGAGGTCTAAATTTTAGGAGATCTAATTAATTTAGTTATTTTTACTTAGACATTTGGTTGAGGTCTAAAGTTATGTTATGTTTTAAATTATTTTTTGTTTGTTTATATTTTGAGGGATGCTTCTGTGGATATAAGGACCTATTTGTACAATGAACATATTTTTATTTTTAAAGTTCAAACACTCGATCCGACCGTTCAACATTATCTCCATATTAAAATGTACTTGGAGGTCAAATTTTACATTTTTTTGAATTTTTTTACTATTTATTAAGTATTTTACAAAAACTAGTCAAATTCAGACCATTGAATTTTGTAAAATACTTAATAAATAGTAAAAAAATTCAAAAAAATGTAAAATTTGACCTCCAAGTACCATTTAATATGGAGATAATGTTGAATGGTCTGATCGACTGTTTGAACTTTGAAAATGAAAATATGTTCATTTTACAAATAGGTCCTTATGTCCATAGAAGAATTTGCCTTATATTTTTATTGATAAAGTAATATTTTTTTTGTTTTGGCATCCACTAATACAATAAGTTTAATGGAAAAATTGTGTAGGACTTGTAACTTTTTTTTGGCTTACGTTGTCCATTAACTTTTTGTTTTGTTTTTTGTTTACTTACCTTATTTAACTTGATTATATTGCAAAAATAGAACAAGAAAACTGAAATAATTGCAATTTTTATTACTGCAAAATTAAACGGATACAAATACGGATAGTCTTGGATACAAATACGGATCGGATATTAAACAGATACAAATACATATTGAACGGATCGGATATTAAACGGATACAAATACATATTGAATATCGGACAGATACGAATACAAATATGAATATAATTCGGATAATTAAAAATAAATTACTAATGTACTATACATTCTAGTAAAGAATAATATCTAAATATAATTTTTTTCATTCATAAATTAGATCTAGTATTTTTCATAATAAGTTTGTTGGTTACAAAACATATATCATATTACCAAAACAATAGTCCCTAATCGTGTCATAGTGTTATATTGTTCATCAAAATATATATGTATATGCAATTTAATAAATTATTGGTATGTATATGTAGTTTAAAAATCAATTCAAGAACAAAGAGTATCTTTGTTGTAGTTTAGGGGTATAAATGGTCGGATACGAATAGTTACCGATAGTTAAAAATCAATCTGTATTCTTATCCATTATAATTTTTCATATACAGATATGAATACAGATAATCTCAGATACAGATACAAATCGAATAATTTAAATAATTTTTCGAATTCGAATCCAGATAAAATCAGATAATAACCAATCTGTTTACACCCCTACATCAAACATATAGCATCCGTCAATTATGTGTGACAATTAAGTTCACACGGCACAATCCTCCATTATTTTGGGGGAGTTATCGGGACGATCCAATGATCATTGGATCAAACTCGATTTGATATCTGATCGGAATCGTTAGATCTCCATTAAAAATTGTGCAAATAATTTAAAAAATTCATGTGAAATATATTCACACAAATTTTGATGCAGATTAAATAATTGTTGCCAAAAATCGGACCGGCACCACGGCTCCACTCCTATTTTGAAATCGTTTCAGCAAATAAAATTATGTCCAGCTAAACTCAAGTAGATCCCTCAAGTTACCTGACTGAGTACAATTGAAACAAACAGTTCAGGATCGTTCTTTTAACTTGACACAAATCTCAAAGCACAAATAATACTGACCCCTATGAGCCGTCCGTTTCAATTGTCTTGAGTCAGGTACCTGGAAGGATACGGATCCACATCACAATACTTATAGTATATTTTCATTATGTGTGACAATTAATTTACACACAGATGAAACTAGAAAATTAAGATGAGAGAGGCTATTGTAGTATATTTTCATTTTATAAAAAGGTTAAAATGTATAAATACTTATAAAATTTATAAAATAGGAAGGACCAAATTGTTAATTTTAATTTATTGGGATGTTTAGCCACCCCTAATTAACACTTAGATCCACCTATATTTTAGAGTTCTTGCATTATTTTAACGTTGTACGATGAAGTCAACCTTTAGTGATATCGATCATTGTATATATTTCTGTTATATATTTTCCTAAAACGCATTCATTTAAAGCCGTAAAATTTGCTACAAAGTAAATATTTTACGTAAAACCTTACAGGTATTATGTTTTGCGGCTTCCTAAGTTAAAATTATATAATTAATTTGTTTTAAAAACAAGTGATCAATCACCATGATTTGTATACAAGAGTTGCTAATTAATTATATCATCATGTGGTGCACCCCATGAGTTAATTTAGAGAAAATGTCGTCACTTATATATATAATAATCAAACAGTTGCTATATAATAATCAAACCAATATATTGAACAGATCTAACACAACAGTATATTAGATTTTCTGTTTGCCACTAATTACTATCACTTATTGACTTACGTAACACCAATTGTTTTTTGTTGTTTAAAAGCAATAAACAACTATTTTTTAACACCTGGAGGGATTATGGCAACTTAAGTCAAGATAACGCACTATCTATTATTAACAACTCACACCATTCACACCGCAAATTATTTTTCACCTACTATTTGCTTGGTCCTAAACCTCTATAAATACCTTGCATTGCTTCAACTCACAACCATCAAGCAAATTAAGCACACTTACTCCACAGTCCTCACTAAACCAAGCACAAATGGCTTACACTAAAGTTGTAGCTATTGCCTTGATAGCTCTTCTTTGCATTGGCTTGTCCAATGCAGCTAGATTGGGAATTTCAGGCGGTGGCGGAGGTGGTGGTGGAGGTGGTGGCGGTGGTGGTGGCGGTTATGGCCATAATGGTGGTTCCGGCTATGGCTCTGGCTCGGGCTATGGAGAAGGCGGTGGGTCAGGAGGAGCTGCAAGTGGATATGGTAGAGGCGGTGGTGGTGGCGGAGGTGGTGGCGAGGGTCATGTTGGTGGTTATGGCCATAATGGGGGTTCTGGCTATGGCTCTGGCTCGGGCTATGGAGAAGGTGGGGGCTCAGGAGGAGCCGCAGGTGGATATGGTAGAGGTGGTGGTGGTGGCGAAGGTGGCGGCGAGGGTCATGGTGGTGGTTATGGATCCGGAAGTGGGTACGGGTCTGGATCAGGTTATGGTGTAGGTGGCGGTGCCTCTGGTGGAGGATATGGAAGGGGTGGAGGCGGTGGAGGTGGTGGTGGATCAGGCGGTGGAAATGGTGGTGGTAGTGGTTCAGGCTACGGGTCGGGTTATGGATATGGGGAAGGTGGTGGTGGCAATGCAGAAGGATATGGGAGAGGTGGTGGTGGCGGCGGCGGCGGCGGTGAAGGATATGGATCTGGAAATGGATCAGGGTACGGGTCTGGTTACGGGTCCGGATACGGCAGTGGTGCTGGAGGTCACCCTTGAGATATTATAGACCTATAATGTGGATAATGTATTTGCACATACTGCTTGAAACCTTATAATAATTTATGTTACATGCTAAATAATTGATAGAAGTAAATAAGTGGAGATAGTTCACACATGAGATTAGAAAGAATATATTAAAGGGGTTGTTTTGTCAGTTTGGACAGTTTGGTGCATAATGTTATATCAGTATCATTTGCGTGTTTTATATATTTCATAAATAGTCAAGTAAATATGAGTTTGTTTAATTCTAAAATGCAGTATATGTATAGAAGAAATGGCGCATCTGACGCATTCTGAATTTTCAGGCAATATTTTCAATTTTATCCTGTACCGCAACGGTATTGGAATTTGGAAAATCAGTTACATATAACAAAAGTAATAATTAAACTTTATGATTTGATGAAAATTTGTTTCATTAATACTTTGATAAAGTTTTGGCAGTATATATATATAAGCAGCGAGCAGCAAGAAATATTATAACCACGAACTCTCATAATTCAGTAAGGAAAGAAAAAACCTGAATAATCTTTTACTAAATTTGTACAATTGTATCAAATGTTTGCGAAAGTAATTTGTTCGAACAGACAATCCACCGGAGAACAAGAGACCCTTTATTCATTTGTGATCAAATATATAGCATCTGTCAATTAAGTTCATATAGCACAATGCTCCACTACTTTGAAGGAATTGGTATCGGATCAAATTCGATTCAATATTTGATTAAAACCGTCCAATCTACATCAAAATATGTATGAACAATTTTAAATTTTCAATTATTTTGAGGAAATTGATATCGGATCAAATTTAGTTCGACATTTAATTGGAACTGTCCAATCTACATTAAAATTTGAAACCGTCCGAACAATTTAAAAAATTTACACAAATCATATTTACGCAAATCTTGATACAGATGAGATAACTTTGACCAGGAATCAAACCGCCCCACTCCTATTTTGTAGTCATTTTTATTAATATCCAAAGTTAATTATAAAATAATAATAATGCCCACCTTAGCTTAGCTTGGTATTTTAAAAATGTCAAAACCGGTCATTTAATGGCCAGTTGTGACCTTTTTTTTGTTGTTTCAAATCCAATAAATATATATTTTTATCTCTCCTACCTCTCACAACTCACTCAAACTCACATAACAGAAAGAGAGGAAGAGAGAGAGAGAGAATGTGATTTCTGAGGTGAAAATGACGATATTTAAGGCAATTTTTCTGTAAATTTATTATTTTTTCTTTTTTTTATTATTTTTTTTTTTAGAAATTATTTAGAATTAATATAAATTATCTAATCCATAAGTTTTATTTCAAATCCTAGATCTTAACATGACACCCAAATCCGAACTTTGAAAAGGAAGAAGTGAAACCGCTCGCAATACTCGCATATCCCATGCTAACAATTTTTGGACGGGTGAAGCCCGCTTGAAGAAACACTTATCTCGTTTAGGGTTTCCACCCAAAGATGTTGAAAATATGCTACCACGGATGATCCAACTATTAGAAGAGTTCTTTACGAGAACTTAGGCGATATCGACCCTCCACCTGATTGGCTATTATGCCCTGCATGTCAGGTCAAGGGAGACATTGAGAACATGTTCTTTTGTCATCTCTGTTGCATAAGAGTTCACTCCAAATGTATCGATAAGAATGCTAATATGGTAAACGATTATCGTTTACAATATGGGAGTGTGTTGCGTACTGTTGTAGGCCTTCGAAGATAATGAGAGAAAATTTCACTACTCCTAAGCCATAGTGTTTGCTATATAAGAATATGTGGTGTGTAATTTATGTCATTATAGTATTTTCTATTTAGATTTTATGTGTACTATACATGTGGCTATTTTTGTTTTGTTGTTTATCTATTCGAACTCTCCCAATTTATTTTAGTATAATTTAGCATAATTAGTATAATTTAGTGACAAAAAAGATATAAATACTATCATAAAAACACCATAAAGTAGCACATAAAAAAGAACCAAAACATAAGATAATTCAAACATAAAATACCCAACATAGTATACCAAATTTAAATACAACAAAACAATCTAACTACAACTACCATAAAAACCTATGGTTAGCGGCGAAGGCTATCCAGAGGAAGACTATCGCTATGCCGGATGTCCCCTGTTAATTATGTTTGGTAGTCCCTCTCATACTCCTGGCCAGACAACCTGATCAGGTGTAACGACTCCAAATTATGCGTAGAACAAGTGTTTGGTCTCTCCATCTTTATGCGTAGAACAAATGGCATGGATAAAAAGCACAAAGCAACGACATCTAGTTGGTGAAACACAAGAAAAATAAAACCCCATACACACTTGACTTTCTCTTAATTTGGCGCCAACAATAAATAAATATGTGCACCGCAAATGGTCGTGTACGTACTATCTCTACTCGCCACAAATTTTATTGCTCTACAGGCTGGTGCCTCAACGCGCGCACTTCATGGATGGTTTGATTTGGTTTGATTTGAAAGGAGCCACTATATACTGTTTAGCTTCAATCAATACGACAGACCAATAGAAGAATTCAAATCTGCTTTTATTCTCTTTTTGTGAACAGTAACTCTATTATTTTTGTTTTTCTGAATTCAACCGTTCAAGTTTTTTCGAAAACAAATCTCGAAGCAACTTTTTTTAAAACTGTTCTGTGCACGCATTACGAAACAGTTGAACATTTAGATTCAAAAAAGTAGGAATAGCAGTATTACTGTTCATGCATGAGGATAGCAGCAGATTTGGATCTCCAATAGAGTGGTACAAATTTTTAGTAGAACTCAAATTTTCTAATTATTTTAAATATGAAATATATTTTGAGGAGAAAAACGAAGAGAAAAGATGTATTTTGAGGAGAAATGTAGAACGAGACATAATTTTAAAGTTTTTAAATCTCAAGTATTTTTTATAATTTTTTTTATATATATTGCCTACCCACTATATTATTTGTTTACATGACAATACATAATGTATATGCTAAAATTTATTTTTGAGTATTAAAGCATTTATGCCCTATTAAAAAAATTACAAAATAATAATGTGGCCTTGCAATTTCATTTATAAAAATGTACAACACTAGATAAATTAGTAATTTATCCAAGAATGTTACTCAACTTTCTATAATTATTTTTCCAGTTGTATGATTATTAAATTAGCAATTAATTTGTCTGAAGGTGTTACATAAATTTTTTTTTTCAATTACCATGCAAAAAGTATGAGCATCTCCATTCTTCCAATTGCAAAAGATTGTTCTCTTTACAATTTAAAAAATATATATATGCCACGTCAGAAAAATTTAAGTTGCCGGAATGAAAATATTCTCAAATTGATGTGAAAGAAAATTATTAAATTGTTGATTTATATATTACATAAATTTAATTTTTATAATTATAAGAATGGAGATATCTTAAATAGACACACAAAGACATTATTCTTAAATAGACATTATTCTAACGGACGGCTCAGATTAATCTCTGTCGAACCAAACTCAATTCGATTATTCGGTGCTTTTGAAACTGTAGGGAGTCTGTTTTGAGATTCTTGGTGATACGGATTCAGTAATTAGTCATAGTAACTGAGTAAGACTATGATAATATGCATGTTATAGAAAAATTCGTACTATGAATTTATATTTTTATTTGTAAAAATATAACAGTTAATTTGATTCGTTAAACATAATCTTCATATGAAAATATATTTTGAGATCAAGTTTTACAATTTTTAGAATTTTTATAATATTATTTCGATAAATATAAAATTACTTGATCTAAAAATTATAAACTATTCAAAAGCAGTGAATTTCTATCTATTTAAAAAATAGAAAAAGATTTTCTTAAAAAATGTAAATTATGAAGGTTACAAATATACTTCTAATGAGAAGATAATATATAGATCATATTGTATATGGTTTTTTTAAGTTTAAACTTTTCATTATTAGAGCATCTCCAATCCAGCAATCCGTAAAAAATAAAAAATAGCTGTAAAGCACTGTTTAAAAATTAAGTTCCTTTTAATTTCTTAATCCCTTCATCTCAGAAATTGGGTCAAAGCCAATAGAAAAGAAAACGAAGGGGTCAGAGCCAATAGGAAAGAGAGAGAGTACTAGCATGTCCAAAAGAAATCGTTTACTTTATAAACAAATTCGTTTTTTTAGAAATTGACTTATAACTCAGCAATTATATTAGCAATTAACACATTAAATTAGCAATTTAAAAGAAATCACCCGTGTAGATGCTCTTAATCTAGAAAAAGCGAAGACACGTCAAATATAAACAAAGCCAAAAATTTGAACCCTCAACCCTAAATCAAATGCGTTGTACTAATTCTACTTGCACCGGATCGAATTTTAGTCGTAGAGTCAAAATCAACAGACTCTAGAAATTCGACACATGCGGGATAACTTTTTTTTTTTCAATAATTTGAATAAATACGATTCAACCAAATAGGAGCTTGAGTCCTTTTTTCCTAAAAAAATAATAATAATTGGACTCGGGAGTCGCTGGATATTGACTTGACATCAAATGACTAAAGTAGCACTCAATTTGAAAATTATTGTTTCCACTTATTCAAAAAAAAAAAAAAAAAATTGGTTTCCTAGCTTCCTCCACCACATATCTCTATAGTAAAATAAATTTGAAATTTTTAATAGACTAGACCAAATCTGTAGCCAAAGTTGGATTGCAGCTGTGTGTATATTTTATCTAGTTATAGTTTTATACAAAGACTCTAAAATAAATTTATAATATAATCTGGGAAATAATTAAAATATTAAAATTGAGAGTGCTGAATAAGTTACAATAGTGTAATTTTATTTTATACAGAACTAAAAATTATAAGTATTTAAACAAATTATAAAATATAAAAAGTAAAACTGCTAATTCTTAATTTATAGGATAATGGCAGCTTGACCCACTCCTAATTAAGTTGAATTTTTATAACATAAACAAAAACTTATGAGTAGGGCTTTATCTTTAATTAACAGTGTGTTCACTAATAGCAAACAAACTCGGAAACCAAAAGTCGGTGGGTACAATTTGGATTCGCAAAACAGCTCAATCATTTTAAGTCAACAGGACGTGTAGCATGTGAATTCCTTCAAAAGTGGCTACTTTTATTGGAAGAATCGGAGATAAACTTTTGAAATTTGAGCTACTTCTTCGGTGGAGGGTATCCATTCATTTAGCAATCAACTAAACAGCGTTGAAATCAGAACGGACCTAGAAATTTGATGAGTGGACAAAAAGTTAGAATTTATCATAATTGTTGGGCTAAAAAAAAAAAAAAAAATGATGAGTTGGACTGAAATACTTTCGAGCTCCAACAGACAATTCCAAAGACCGAGATTTTTATATATAAGAAAATAAATAAATAAAATATTAAAAATGAGAAATGGTTGAACAAAATTTGAAAAATGGAAAGGCCGCCATGCGCCATGGCGTCCCTGCGGGACGCCATCCCAGACTCCAGCCCGTGGAAAAACGGAAAAAAAAAAAGAAAAAAAAAAGAGGAAGGGACGCCATCCCAGACTCCAGCTCAAAATTTCTGTCAATTTTTTTTTCTGCTGTGTTCAGTCAGAAATCCAATAATTTTGATCAGATTCAAAATTCATTTTAGAGAAAATGACTACATGGATTTTTGTGTTCTTTATATAAAAATAAAGGTATGAAAGTCTAGTTTTCAGATAATATAATTTCTCTATACAAAAATATTACAGATTGGTACAGTTTTAGCGATTAATTGACAGAGGTCAAAATTATTGGACTGCTCACTGAAATTTCAGCTTTTCTGAATTCTGACATCTGTCAATTAATCGATAAAACTGTACCAATCTGTAATATTTTTGTATAGAGAAATTATATTATATAGAAACTATACTTTCATACCTTTATTTTGATATAAAGAAAACAAAAATACATGTAGTCATTTTCTCTAAATTGAATTTTGAATCTGGTCAAAATTATAGGACTGCTCACTGGAATTTCAGCTTTTCTGAATTCTGACCTCTGTCAATTAATCGTTAAAACTGTACCAATCTGTAATATTTTTGTATAGAGAAATTATATTATCTGGAAACTAGACTTTCATACCTTTATTTTGATATAAAGAACACAAAAATCCATGTATCCATTTTCTCTAAAATGAATTTTGAATCTAATCAAAATTATTGGATTTTTGACTGAACACAGCAAAAAAAAAAATTGACAGAAAGTTTGGGCGGGAGTCTGGGATGGCGTCCCTTTCTCTTTTCTTTTTTTTCCGTTTTTCCACGGGCTGGAGTCTGGGATGGCGTCCCTTTCTCTTTTTATGTTTTTTTTCTTTTTTCGGTTTTTCCACAGGCTGGAGTCTGGGATGGCGTCCCGCAGGGACGCCATGGCGCATGGCGGCCTTCTCATTTTTCAAATTCTGTTCAACCATCTCATTTTTAATATTTTATTTATTTATTTTCTTATATATAAAAATCTCGGTTCCAAAGATAACTGCATAGTAGGTCTGATGCCCATCGGATATATTTTAAGTTTGATGGACTCCAAGACTGTTCGATTAATTTTCATATCCATACATTTTGTTTTAACATCTGTGTGTGTTCACGTCAATGTCCGTACACATGGATCTTAAAGCTGATCAGACGATCTTAGAGTCCATTAGACTCAAAAAGTAGACAGATAATAACTTCAGTTGGAAATTGGATATGATCTTTTGAAATTTCTGCTAGAGTCTGAATCTTTATTCTACGCAAAATAGTTTAATAGCCGTAAATTAAACTGAAGTTCAAGCTCTATAATTCTGTTTGAGTTTAAATAGATCTTTTGAAACTGATCTACTCAACTATTTATATTACAGCTAGAATATTATATGTTGTTCTGAACTATTTGATAATTAGCAATCAATATGCATGTAGGAGATGTCGCAAAGTAAACATTATTGTCACCAACCATATCACCTAGGATATATATAGTTTCCAAACATCAAGTTGATGACAAGATAATGCTATGCAAATTATACAGGTCTTTATATGAAAATTATAGATTCCAAATATCAGTAGATGACAACCTTAAGTCGTCAAGTCGGATCAGTTCGGGTTGGATTTTTAATTTGTGGTCCAATTTTAAATTATACGAGAGATTAAATTCACTGATATCTGAGAACCGTCGGATCCAAATCGGATGGTTGAGAAATAGCCAGCACTGCAATGAACAGTGCAAAACCCATCCAGGATTATATATATAATAGAATATATTCAGATTACGAGCAGGCGGGATCAGATCATGTAGCTAGGGTCAGATGCAGAGGTCAGATGTAGCTAGGGTTTTCGTGTGAGAGAGAGGGAGAGGGGTCGGGACTGGGGGACTGGACGATTTTGCTCTCAACTGGAGAGTCCAGTTCCGAAAAAATGAGTTACAATTTGATGAAATCTGCACAATTATTGAAGAACATCCAACGGCTACAAATGCAAAGCAAAATAGGCCTTTAATTTGCAAAGCATGGTAGCCTATCTCATATATATATAGAGTAGAACTAAGGTGCTATTAAGCTCACCAAGCTCTTTGTGAGCTTAACTCAAAAACCTATCGGATTGACTTCAAACGACATTTCCAAACCATTAGATGTTCAATCTATATTAAAATTTGCTTGGAGACCAAATTTTACATTTTTTGAAATTTTTTTACTATTTATTAAGCTGGTTTGAAAACCACTGTTTCTATTAAATTTCTGGAGCATTGAAAAACAGCGGTTTTCAAACCAGCTTAATAAATAGTAAAAAAATTTCAAAAAAATGTAAAATTTGGTCTCCAAGCACATTTTAATATAGATTGAACATCTAACAGTTTGAAAATGTCGTTTGAAGTCAATCCGATAGGTTTTTGAGTTAAGCTTACGGTTTGGCTTGGTGAGCTTAAGAGCACCTTAGTTCTACTCTATATATATATATATATATATATATATAGCATTTTGCTATTGTACTTCGCGAAGTAAAGCCAATATTTTACTTCACGCTCATATTCTCATTTTCAAAATCCAAAACGTCGATCCGAACCGTTCAAGTTGTTCTCCATATTGAAATGTGCTTGGAAACCAAATTTTATATTTTTTAGAATTTTTGTACTATTTATTAAGCCACTTTGAAAATCACTGATCCATTGGTCCATAATTTTTTACTGTTTTTTACTGTTCATAATGGATCAGCGATTTTCAAAGTGGCTTAATAAATAGTAAACAAATTCCAAAAA
This sequence comes from Carex kokanica, assembly GCA_025461125.1. NCBI lineage: Eukaryota > Viridiplantae > Streptophyta > Magnoliopsida > Poales > Cyperaceae > Carex > Carex kokanica. The sequence goes on along the minus strand of JAJGRX010000565.1, from coordinate 292,348 downwards.
ATGTAAAATTTGGTCTCCAAGCACATTTCAATATGGAGAACAACTTGAACGGTTCGGATCGACATTTTGAATTTTGAAAATCCGAAAACGACTTGGTAACACCGGAGGCTAAGAACTACCACTTTGACCTTAGATGGGCTATTGTGCTTTGCAAAGTAAAGCCATCGTTTTACTTCGGCTTACTTTTTGGATTTTCAAAGTCCAAAACTTCGATCCAACCGTTCAAGTTGATCTACATATTGAAATGTGCTTGCAGACCAAATTTTACATTTTTTGGAATTTTTTTACTATTTATTAAGCCACTTTGAAAATTGCTGATCACATGGTCCAGAAAAAACAGTGCAACAAAATTCTGGACCATGTGATCAGCAATTTTCAAAGTGGCTTAATAAATAGTAAAAAAATTCCAAAAAATGTAAAATTTGGTCTGCAAGCACATTTCAATATGTAGATCAACTTGAACGGTCGGATCGAAGTTTTGGACTTTGAAAATCCAAAAAGTAAGCCGAAGTAAAACGATGGCTTTACTTTGCAAAGCACAATAGCATAATTCTATATATATATATATATATGAGTATGGCTAATTTGCTTCCGGAAGCATTTCGGCCGAGGTGCTTACGGGGGCATATCTTGCAATTTGATGTTCAAACAACAAATTCAAATAGTTAGATGTTCAATCTATATTAAAATCTACTTGGAGACCAAATTTTACATTTTTTGGAATTTTTTTACTATTTTTTAAGTTGGTTTGAAAACCGCTGTTTTCAATGCTTCAGAAATTTAATAAAAACAGCAGTTTTCAAACCAGCTTAAAAAATAGTAAAAAAATTCCAAAAAATGTAAAATTTGGTTTCCAAATAGATTTTAATATAGATTGAACATCTAACGGTTTGAATTTGTTGTTTGAACATCAAATTGCAAGATATGCTCCCGTAAGCACCTCGTCGAAATGCTGCCGGCAGCAACTTAGCCGCTCCCTATATTATATATATATATATATATATATATATATATATATATATATATATATATATATATATATAGTGCTGGGCTTAGCTACTTCATGGAGTAAAACGACTTGGTGCTCCACGCCTCATTATTTCCATTTTGAAAATCCAAACGACCGATCCGAACCGCTCAAGTTGTTCTCCATATTGATATGTGCTTGGAGACCAAATTTTACATTTTTTGGAATTTTTTTACTATTTATTAAGCCACTTTGAAAATCACTGATCCGGCGGTCCAGAAATTTTTACTGCTTTTTACTGTTCATAAGGATTTTCAGATTTTCAAAGTGGCTTAATAAATAGTAAAAAAATTCCAAAAAATGTAAAATTTGGTCTCCAAGTACATTTCAATATGAAGAACATGTTGGAAGGTTCGAATCGACTATTTGAACTTTGAAAATGAAGATATAGCGTGAAGTACAAAGTCGTTTTACTCCATGAAGTAGCTAAGTCCATATATATATATATATATATATATATATATAGGCTGTGGCTAATTTGCTGCCGGCAGTAGTTCGGCCGAGGTGCTGCCGGGGCATTATTTAGCCGTGTGATGTTCAAACAACAAATTCAAACCGTTAGATGTTTAATCTATACTATAATCTACTTGGAGACCAAATTTTACATTTTTTGGAATTTTTTTACTATATATTAAGATGGTTTGAAAACCGCTGTTTTTAACGTTGCAGAAATTTACTAAAAACAGCGGTTTTCAAACCAGCTTAATATATAGTAAAAAAATTCCAAAAAATGTAAAATTTGGTCTCCAAGTAGATTATAGTATAGATTAAACATCTAACGGTTTGAATTTGTTGTTTGGACATCACACGGCTAAATATAGCCCCGGCAGCACTTGGCCGAACTGCTGCCGGCAGCAAATTAGACAGACCCATATATATTAACATGAACTGTTAAAAATTTGGATATTAGTTGTTTCAAACTAGTTTTTATTCGATCCGTGACTGTGTTACGTACCGGAACCTTGACAGTGAACAAGCGGTTAACTTTGCATAAGAGCATCCAATTATATATATTCTTAGAGCAAGCGCGACTCAATCGCTCCGCGCACTAAAATATAATCCATGCATTTCTCGACCTTATTTTTTTAATCTAAATTATTTTAAGTGTATTATATAAATTTATACTTGATTTGAATTGTAAAACTCTATATCTATATATCAATTTATTACCTATCATTCTTCTCTCTTCTTTCTGATTAATTATTCCCTCTTTTAATTTGCACACTGCAAACAATTTCAATTACGTACAAAGGAAGGGCACATATAAACACATCACTCAAAGTTGACAGTGCAGTGGACCTGGGTTGCGCGCTTTGTGGAAGCACGGACATGAAAACACGAGATCACATCATGTGGGATTGCCTCTTCGCAATAAGATTCTGACAAGTCTTGTGGGCACAAGTCAACCTCCCAAGAAGAATGGAGAGAAACATCAACAACGCCTGGGTTCAAGGAAGAAAAACCTTAACTCGAAACGCAAGGCGAGTATGGGATATAGCATGGGCTCTTTAGAAGGAAAGGAATAGGAGAACCTTCTCAGGATCTAGCAAGTAGATATCAATCCTACTAGATGAAGCCACAACATATATTCATAATTGGAGCAATTTTGCTTAGGGGTAGAACAATGAGGTGGCTATTGAGTTGTGCAAGTGTGTATTGTGCACTTCTAAAAATACTATTTAGTAAATAATGAAATAATAGAATCTTGTAATTATGTAATTTTGTAAATAACTTTTTTAAATCAGTATACCCGTTAGCGGGTAATTGCCGCCAACTTTCCAATTAATGCAACAGTGTACGCCTACTAATTAAGTGTGAACCGGAAGGTGGATAAATACCTAATTTCCAAAGGAGAACTCCTACTAGACAAGACTTAACAGAGTTGATAATGAAAAATGCCATAACCATCCACAAACCACTTTTGAAAACTGTGTAGCAGATATAAAAGTTTGGCTAAAAAAACTAAGCTAGAATATTATAGAATTATTTATTCAAAAAATTGAAAAGAAGAAAGCTAGCATTCTAAACTTTCATCAATCGAGTATGGACAGAATCCATTATTAAAGCAAATACCGTCGAATATTTCGCGCCAAAAATTAAAAGGCAAATAAAGGAAAAGGCTTGCCAACGACATCTCTCCATCCAGCAAAATGTGTCAAAAACCAATCACAACGGCACCACCACTCATGTGAATTCGTATCTTCTGCGGAGTTATTTCTTGCGGAGTCGTGCGGAGCTTTTAATCTGGTCCGTTCGTTTTGATCGGAAAAACCATATTAGATCTTGCCCGAATTGAAAACAAAAAAAAACAAAATTCCCCTGCCCGATAAGATCTGATCTAGTCCGTCTGATCAAAACGAACGGACCAGATTAAAAGCTCCGCACAACTCCACAGGAGATAACTCTGCAGAGGATACCGGTCCCCACGCACTCCTCTAGGCTCCAAGTCTACCATTTCACACATGAATACTATGAGCTTGGTTCTCTTGCGGCATTAACATATTACAGTCTAATTAAGGGTGACCCAATTAACCAAATATACTGTTACAAAATTTGATTGATACTAACAGAATACTATGACAGTTCACTCTGCAGCCAAACCAAAATTTGATTGATACTAACAGAATAGCAACACAGATTGCCACACAGAAAAATAACACGTAAGAACCTAGCAATCAAAACTACGTGCATCATTTTATTATCATTTGTACCATAAGCCATGCAGAACCCCCCTATAAATAGCCCCCACTACTTTGCTACTTCTTTGCTACCGTTTCATCACCCGATAATTTTAACATAGGATAAAGTTAATTCTTAATGAGTATGAGTAGAATATGAATAAAATCAATTCTTAGTGGATATGAGTATGAAAATACTTTCACTCTACCCGTATCGTATTCATTGACACCCCTATCGCTATCTCAGATAATGTTCCTTCTATTGCAGTTTGCAACTCGGTTAAAGAAATAAATGCGTGATATTATTATGATATGTAATTACAGTTTAAAGTGTAACAATAGCTTACACCGGAATGGCCTAGATGTGTGTGCTTGTAATAGTATATAAATGTAAGCTGTAATATTTATTATTTAATAAGGAACTCCAAATTTTTCCGTAAATTTCGTCAATCCTATGTTTTTTTGTGTGTAAGTTATGATGAGTAGTACCACGTGGTTTTAAAATAAAACATTAAAATGATCCAAATAGATGCAAGAGGCTTAACTTATAGTCTAACTACTATAGAATTTCAAATCAGCACCAGTCAAACAACACCGGATTTGATGAAACCGGTACTTGTATGTATTTTAGCACCGGTTAAAAGTACCACCGGTGCTAAATGTTTGACATACAAAACCAGTTTATTTGTCAAAACCGGTGCTAAATATTTAGCACCGGTTCATTATTAATAATCCCGACATGCCTTAATTTGCTTCTTGATGGACCCAACTTTCTGTTTTGCCCACTCTTTAATTTTCTTTTGCAAAAAACAGATTATTTGATGCAATTGAAGTGGGTTAGCTGCTGTTGGCAATGAGGACCATGCTTCTGTCACTATTTGTCCAAATTGTTCAAACTTTAACCAACAATTTTCTAATCTGAAAAACCTTGATCTCTTGAAGGTGGTCTTTGCGATATACATTAATGATATAACAGCACATGCAACACTAAGATAAACCTGCATCCAACTACTAACCCAAAGGTAAACCTATATCTGTATCAAACCACAAAAGATGAATAAAAACAGACAGACATTATACTTTTGCAAATAATTAAGTCCACAAAAGCAACAAAAACTTGAAGACCTAACTCATCTTTGTATCAGCAAACGAATCTTGAGGGTCCTCCCCTGAAGTTCTCCCCTGTTCTAAACTCTTCCTTAACATCATTTGTTAAAAAAAGAGTAAGTTTAAAATAAGTATAATTATTTCTACTTTTACACCAAAAAGTAGCAAGCGCTACAATCTTAGAAGCCAAGTATTGCACAGGCCTTGAAGAAGCATTATTAAAACTTAAATTATTTCTTTCAAGCCAAATCACCCAAAGAATAGCTCCTCTTATCAATTATTGTTTGAGGAAACACCAGGGGTCAAGCCCCTATTTCATTAACCGCAATTGGTTACATAGGTTGAGTTTCCAATAAGAAACCCGAGTTTCCTCTTATCAATTCTAATTAGAGCTATGTAAATTACAGCTAGAATATATGTTGTTTGAACTATACATAATTAGCAATCAATATGACTACAAGAATGGGACAGTATCCGCGAGGGTGTACCGGCAGTATTAAGGTGTTTTTTCTATTAGTGACAGGAGTATCCGCGAGCGTATACTAACAGTATCCCTCGCAGATAATGTCCCATACTTGTGTATAAATATATATGTACGAGATGTCACAAAAAGTAAATATTATTATTGTCACCAACCTTACCACCTAGGATGTAGATTCTAAACATCGAGTTGTTGATAAGGTACTGCTATGTAAGTTATACAGGTCTATATATGAAAATTGGAATCAGAGTAGGTCCGATGCCCATCGGACCTACCTTGGTTCGATGACTGTGATGACCATTCGATCTGCATCAAGATTCGTGTGCTATGTATCAAAATCCGTGCAAGTCTGTATCAATTTCTGTGCGCATGGATCTTGATGCTAATCGTACGATCCTAGAGCAAATTGAACCTAAATGTAGGTCCGATGCCCATCGGACCTACTCCTATCTCATGAAAATTAACCAGTAGGTCTTTCAATATATTTTAAGTATAGGTGGTAATTGAACCGATAGGTTCGGTTTGATTTTTAAATATAATTAGATTGTCGAGTTCGGATCGGATTTTTTGTCATTCAAATTTTGACATTATGTTCGGATTTCAAGCGGGCCGGGTCGGATCAGATACTTTTGAAATTATACCTATCATTGTTCTCTCTTTTTTCTGACGATTATTCCCTCTGTTGCACACTGCAAACAATTTCAATTACAAAAGAAAGGCATCCCATATAAACACACCACTAAAAGTTGATAATGAAACAGTCTGCATTAATACACCAGTTAATGCAACAGTCTACGCCTACTAATTAAGTGTGAACCAGTGGATAAATACCTAATTTCCAAAAGAGAACTCCTCCTAGACAAGGCTAAAGAAAGTTGATAATGAAAAATGCCATAACAATCGATCCATAAACCACTTTTGAAAATTGTGTAGCGAATAAAAGTTTGGCTAAAAAACTAAGCTAGAATAATAGAATTATTTATTCAAAAAATTAAAAAGAAGAAAGCTAGCATTCTAAATTTACCTCAAATGAGTATGGACAGAATCCATTATTAAAGCAATTCGCGCCAAAAATTAAAAGGCAAATAAAGGGAAGTCTTGCCAACGACATCTCTTCATCCAACAAATTGTGTCAAAAACCAACCACCACCACTCCTTTAGGCTCTAATAAGTCTCCCATTTCACACATGAATTAATATTATGAACTTGGTTCTCTTGCGGCGTTGACATTATAGTCTAATTAAGTGTGACCATTGACAGTTCACTCTGCAGACAAACCAAAATTTGATCCATACTAAATAGCAGCACAGATTGCCACACAGAAAAGTAACCTGTAAGAACCCAGCAATCAAAACTACGTGCATCATTTTATTATCATTTGTACCATAAGCCATGCAGAACCCCCCCTATAAATAGCCCTTGCCACCCCTTTGCTACGACCATCTCATCAACTCTTCTCGTCTCACTCAGTTAGCTAACATGGCTAATAGCACTAAGACACTAGCACTTGCTTTCTTTTTGCTCCTCAGCATTAGCCACCTAGCCTTTGCTGCCAGATCCCTCACAGGATATGGTGTTGGATCAGGAGGTGGAGGAGGTGGTGGCAGTGGTGCTGGAGGAGGCGGTGGTTACAATGGTGGCTCTGGTTATGGCTCTGGCTCTGGGTCCGGTTACGGTGAGGGTGTCGGTACAGGAATTGGTGGTGCATATGGCAGGGGTGGTGGTGGCGGTGGTGGAGGTGGTGAAGGGGGTGGTGCTGGTGTAGGATCTGGGTACGGGTCTGGGCATGGATCTGGATCTGGATATGGTGGTGGCGTAGGAAGTGTGCAGGGTGGCGGTTACGGAAGTGGTGGAGGTGGTGGTGGTGGCAGTGGCGGAGGGGCTGGCTATGATAATGGATCTGGGCATGGATCCGGTTATGGCTCTGGGTCGGGATATGGTGAAGGCGGTGCTCATGGTGGTGCGTATGGCAGTGGTGGCGGTGGCGGTGGCGGAGGTGGAGCTGGAGGTGGTGGCAGCGGAAATGGGTCAGGATATGGGGCCGGGTCTGGGTATGGATCTGGTAGTGGCGGTGGTAACGGGCACTACTAAATTTGAAGTTCGCTATCTCAGATGTACCACCTATTGCAGTATGCAACTCGTTTAAAAAAATAAATGTGGTATTTGTATGATATGTAATTATCTTTTAAATTGTAACAATAGCTTACACCGGAATGGCCTGCCTGATGTGTGCTTGTAACAGTATAAATGTAAGCTGTAGTATGTAACAAGGAATTCCACAGTGTTTCCCGTAAATATTGTCCATCTTTTGTTTTTTTTTATGCGTATATATGTTGTTTAATTAGTTTTATGATGAGTAGCTGGTTGTTAAAATAAAACATTAAAGCAATCCAAATATATGCATGTGGGTTAATTAGTCTGATGCCAAGCAGTGGGCATGTCAAACCAGTATCACTGATCTGCTGCTTAAAATTTTAAATTTCCCGGAAAAAAAATTATTAGAAGAAACGGTAATGATTTTTCTGGCAGTAGAATTAAAAATCGCTAGCGCGCGGCTCGTTATTCGTTAAGAGTACTGTCAAGTATATTGATGCGCTCATTGCGCTGTACGTAGGGGTGTCAATGGGTACGGTACGGTACGGGTCGGATGGAGGCATTTTTATATCCATACTCATTAAAATTGACTTTACCCATACTCTATTCATATCCATTAAAAATTGATCTTACTCTACCCTACCCTTACCCGTTAATATTATCGGGTAACGAAACGTTAGTGGATGAATAACGGATATTACTAATATAATAATTAGTTTTATTATTTTTACAAATTAAATATAAAAAACTCATTCATTTCACACATATGTAATTATATTTCTAATAAAAAATAAAAATGAATATGCAATCAATTCCAATTGAATTATTTTTTATAAAGTAAGAAAATTCAAAAACACAAATACATTTTTAGATGAGTTGGAAATTGAATTGAATATTTATTTAGATTTTAAAATTATCCTATAGGATAACAGGTATGAAATAGTCAATACCCATACCCTTACCCATTTGGTTAACGAAAATAAATTCTTATCCATACCCATACCCAATAAGTTAACGGAAAAAAAATCTTACCCATATCCGCTTTATCGAATACGATACGGGTCGGATAAACGGCTAAAAAGGTACCATTGACACCCCTAGCTGTACGAAACTAATAGAATAGTGAATTATGGAGAGATTGCATGCGTTGAAGTCTCCATCAGTACTGAGCGTTAACACCTCTCTCTCTCTCCTAATTAACTAAAAAACTAATAATCTCCGCCTAAAAAGCAATTGCATACGTAAATATACATCTGCACAAATCATCTTAATTCGCAGTCATGTAAATTACACAGATTATGTTATTCAGCTCACATCAATGCATTTTGCAGTAGAAGACCGATTAGTTCACAGCAACTAAAATTATTAAAAAAAGAAAGCCTAGTTACTTAATTAATTAGTCACCAACTAAAATTAATAATTAGAACAAATATAGATTTTCATTTTTTATACTTCCATTATGTCAATATCTCATAGAAATTTAATATATGTCAATTTAAAGCTTTGTTAACAAAATAAAATCATTAAATATAATCTATACCGAAAAATATAACGTCCAATAATGCCTCGATTTGAGAGGTCGCAATAATGAAATCCAACATACGTTGGAGCTTTTTTTTCTAAGTTTGGAAATCAAGTCATCCAATTGTTTTTAACATCCACCATGAATCTTTCATTCGGATTTCGAACCAGCAACCTCTCACACAGATGATATAGACCAAAGACTGATTATCTACTCACTGGAGTTATTAAAAAGGGAGTAGTTTGATCCCGCTATTTTCTTAACAAAAAAAATCAAAATATAATCTATACTTCTACACTATATTAAGATCATTTCGATTGAATTATAAGCATTAAAAAATTAAAATACAGAAACCGCTCTCCTAACTTTTCTTTTCAAACTTTTTAGTAAATGATCGAAATGTAGTGAACTTTAATTATGTGCATGTTAAGAAATTAATATAGATCATACTTTATATGTTTTATTATTTAAGTTTTAAAGCTTTCGTAATCTGGAAAAAGCGAAGACACGTCAAATTAACATAAAAAAATGAGGAATTTAAACTCTTAATCACAAACCAAATGCGTTGTACTAATTCTACTGTCACTGGAAGGAATTTTTTTTTATAAACCATAATTAAAAATTTTTTTTTACAAAACCAACGTGATTATTTTTTTTTACAAAAACCATAAGAACCGAAATACCATTTCGGTTGAAATTTTTTTTATTCCGGACCAAAATGGCATTTCGGTTCGGTCCCCTTTTTGGATTTTCTGTGGTACTGGTTTCACAAGTTTTTATATGAGCCGCCGCAGAAAATCCAAAAAAAGTACCGGACCGAAATGGCATTTCGGTTCTTATAATTTTTGTAAAAAAACAAAAATAATCACGTTGGTTTCCTAAAAATATTTTTTTTAATTATGATTTATAAAAAAAATTCCACCGGAAGTCCGGAACTTTAGTCAGAGAGTCAAAATCAACAGACTGTTGAAATTTATGACATGGGGAGATAACCTTTTTTTTGGTTTTCAATAATTTGGATAAATTAATCCATCAAATGACTACATTAGCACTCAATTTTAAATTTTGGTTCGCAGCTTCCTCCGCGTATCCCTATCCTATACTTATATAAAGGGAGACTTTTATGTATATATATTTCTTAAAACTTCAAAATTACGTACTTTTTTCAAATTCATAATATTATATTTAAGATTTTAAAAACTCACAAATTTATCATTTTTATTAACTTTTCTATTAAATTTTTTTTATTAAGTTCTCATTTTACTCTTTACGAAGAATATAAAAAATTTGTAGCATTTGTAATAATTGTTTAGTCTTCTGATTGGCCAGTTTGTAAAGATAAATAATTCATTTTTCTACTTATAATGTATACACAATTGTATTACTAAACACCATTGTGTATGCATCACAAGTAGAGAAATGACTAATTTTCCCTACAAACCAACCAATTATGTCTTTGACATTTGCTCCATATTTTTTTTTAATAAAAAAAGATAAAATGTGAACTTTATAAATTTAAAATTAGTTTAAATAGAAAAGACAAAAATTGGGTAAATTTTTAAACTATAGAAGGATAATATGATATTAAGAATTTTAGAAGGAGAAATACATAATTTAAAAAAAAAAATTAGGATATATTATACATGAAATTTTCCTTAAATGTGAAATTTGAAAGATCAAAACTGTAGCTAAAATTGGATTGCAGCTGAGTGTGTATTTGCCTATTTGTCATCAATTTTATACAGAGTCTGAAAAACCCAATATAGTATGGTCTATAATTCCAGAATAAACAGAGGAATTTGTATTGAACTTAAACAAAAAAAGTTATGTAAGATAGCTTTTTCGGTATAGCTACACAATTCGCGATAGCTTTTTATTTAGCATTTCCGCAATGACACGATAATCATTATTTAGAATCTTAGAATAAACAGAGGAATTTGTATTGAACTTAAAGAGTATGGTTTTATCTTTAATTAACAGTGTGTTTTTAATAATAGCAAATAAACTCGATAATCAGAATTCGGTGGGTACAATTTGGATTCGCATAAGAGCTTAATCTTTTTAAGTCAACAGGACTTGGAAGATTTGCTTCAAAAGTGGCTACTTCCATAGATTCTACGACTAACTACTTCTATTGGAAGAATCGGAGATAATCTTTTGAAATTTGAGCTGCTTCTTCGTTACTGTGCATTCCCGGCCCATTCCTTTTTTGCACACCTCTATTCATTCAGCAACAATCATACAACTAAACGGGTCCGGATCCTCTAAATTAAATCAAACCCGAACTCCGAAAACGAGTTATTAGTAAATTACTGTTCAATGCAAAGCAAACTTGATTATCTATGTTATATTTTTATTTAATTGCTTTCTACTTTAACACTGTTTAGTTGGAGTTCGGATTTTTTTTTTAAAGTAAATGAAATATAGAGTTTTGATTCAGAATGTCCGATTAAAATCCGGACCCGTTTAGTTGATACAAGGTGGATTAATTAGCTGATTCGCATAACAGACGTGGGAGATATGCTTCAAATGGTTATTGCGCGGTAGAAGGTTACAGATTGCTTCTTCAGTGGAGTCTACTGTGTATGATTGTATTCTCATCCCATTTGTCCATAACTCCTAATTCATGCAGCTGACAAGTGACAAATAAACAGTGCTGAAATAGAAAGTAATTAATCTAAATGCTTTCTATTTTTAATTGCTGGGACCTGGGGTATGTGTGGCTGAGGCAGTATATGGATCCAGGGTTTTTAGTGGTCTTTTTGCTGAATTTTGAACTGTGTGAATGTGTGGTGATAGTTTAGAAACTTAGAACCCTTGTAAATGTTTACCGGTAAATATGAATTCACATCCCCTCAGGCAGGGGCGAATCCAGGATTTTCGTGGGGGGTAAAAAAAATATCGAATCGGATTTAAATTCATTAACCAATTGGATATTCAATAAAAAACAATGCTTTAACTTATACTTTCTAATGCTTTGACATGTAATTTCTGATGCTTTGACTTATAATTCTAATTACCAATCAAAATTCAACAAATTTATTTCAATTTAACCCTAAATTTAACCCGAATTACAAAATCAAACGTTCAGAGGGGGGCAAAAAAAATTCCGGGGGGGGAGGCAAAATCGGTCGGAACTAATAAATCTCCACTAAAACTCAAAATCCAGAGGGAGGCAACTGCTCCCCCTGGATACACCTGGGTCCGCCCCTGCCCTCAGGTTACCTGACTGAGGACAATTGAAACGGACGATCCGGAATTGTTCTTTTAACTTGGCACCAATCTCTATAAATTGGCAGCTTCTGCCATGATTCCTAAAAAAAAAAAATTGACACCAATCTCAAAGCACAAATAATACTGGTCCAGCACTATCCCCAAATATGCACCGGCTGAGAGTAAATCTGGGTTGTCCGTTTCAATTTGCTTGAGTCAGGTGAAATATACAGGGTTGCTAGTCTGCTACAGCCTTTTCTCAAAATAATAATAATAATAATAATAATAATAATAATAATAAATAATTTAATTTAACATGGTCAATTTTTAATATGAAACTGTTGGCGGTAGGATCTAATTAAATCTTGTGTAATTTTCGCAAGCAAAATAGTTTAATAGCTGTATATAAATTAAGCTGAAGTTCAAGCTCTGTAATTAATCATGTGAAACTGATCTACTCAACTATACTACAGCTAGAATATATGTTATTCTCAAGGATTTTCTTTTCAAGGACAGTGCTATACTGAGCTACTAGGATGTTTTCTAGAAGAAGCTTGGTTTACTTGTCAGTTTTAAAGAACGGGTTTTGGTGCGCTGCTTTTGTATGTAATTGCATGTGCCTACGGGCTTTGAAGTGCAAAGTAAACATATATTATTAATTGTCACTAACCTTATCAACTAGGATAATAGGATATAGATTCCGAACGTCAAGTTGATGACAAGGTATAATGCGATGTATTATGTACCTATCAGTGTTCTCTCTTCTTTTTTATTATTCCCTTTAATCTGTTCACTGCAAACAATTTCAATTACAAAAGAAAGGCATCATATATATAGATATAGAGTAGAACTAGGGTATGATGTGCTCACCAAATCTTTTGGTGAGCATAACTCCATGATCTATCAAATTCACTTCAAACGAGATGAATCCAAACCGTTCAAACCGACCTACTTCACGAGTCAAGCGGTCAAAATTAATAAAAAATGAATGATCTAAAATGAAGTTTTATAAGTTATTTTAATGCATTCATTTTTTATTAATTTTGACCGCTTGACTTTGTACTAAATGAATTCGAAAATTTCAAACTTTTGCATGTACACGCATCACTCGTGAAGTAGGTCGGTTTGAACGGTTTGGATTCGTCTCGTTTGAAGTGAATTTGATAGATCATGGAGTTATGCTCACCAAAAGATTTGGTGAGCACATCACACCCTAGTTCTACTATATATATATATATATTTGGCTACTCTACTTACATAAGCATATGAGGGTATATGCTTATAAGTCGTTTTTGTGTTTTCGAAGTCCAAATAATCGATTTGAAGCACTCAACATGTTCTCCATATTATAATGTGCTTGGAGACCAAATTTTACATTTTTTGAAATTTTTTTACTATTTTTTTAGAATTTTTTAAAGCAGTGTTTTAATATGCTATAAAAATTCAGAAAAATAATAAATAATTCTAAAAAAAAATGATTTTGAAAAATTCTAAAAAAAATAGTAAATTTTTTTTCTAAAAATGTAAAATTTGGTCTCCAAGCACATTCTAATATGAAGAACATATTGAGCGCTTCAAATTGACTATTTGAACTTTGAAAACGTACAAATAACTTATAAGCATATGCCCTCATATGCTTATGTAAGTAGAGTAGCCACTCACTATATATATATATAAACACACCACTCAAAGTTGACAATGAAAAATGCAACAGTCTACGCCTACTAATTAAGTGTGAACCAGAAGGTGGATAAATACCTAATTTCCAAAGGAGAATTCCTACTAGACAAGACTAAATAAAGTTGATAATGAAAAATGCCATAACCATCCATAAACCACTTTTGAAAATTGTGTAGCATATAAAAGTTGGGACAAAAACACTAAGCTAGAATTCTTTACTAAAAAAAATTAAAAAGAAGAAAGCTAACATTCTAAACTTCCCTCAATACGATCGAGTATGGACAGAATCCATTATTAAAGCAAATACTGTCAAATATTTCGCGCCAAAAATTAAAAGGCATGCCAACGACATCTCTCCATCTAGCAAAATGTGTCAAAAACCAACCACCTCCACTCCTGTAGGCTCCAAGTCTACCATTCACACATTAATACTATGAGCTTGTTGGTTCTCTTGCTCGGCAGTAACATAACATATAGTCTAATTAATTAAGTGTAACCCAAATATACTGTGTACGTACTACAACCATTGACAGTTCACTAGATCTGCAGCCAAAACAAAATTTGATCCATACTAACAGAATAGCAACATTGATGGCCACACAGAAAAGTAACACGTAATTAAGAACCCAACAATCAAAACTACGTGCACCATTTCATTATCATTTGTACCATAATTGCCATTTGCAACGATCATCTCGTCAAATCTTCTCTTCTACTTCTACTCTCACTCACTTAGCTAGCCATCATGGCTAATAGCACTAAGACACTAGCACTTGCTTTCTTTTTGCTGCTCAGCATTAGCCACCTAGCCTTTGCTGCCAGATCCCTCACAGGATATGGTGTTGGTTCAGGAACTGGAGGAGGTGGTGGCAGTGGTGCTGGAGGAGGCGGTGGTCACAATGGTGGATCTGGTTATGGCTCTGGCTCTGGGTGCGGCTATGGTGAGGGTGCCGGTACAGGAATTGGTGGTGCATATGGCAGGGGTACGTGGTGGTGGCGGCGGTGGAGGTGGTGAAGGTGGTGGTGCTAGTGTAGGATCTGGGTACGTACGAGTCTGGGCATGGATCTGGATCTGAATATAGTGGTGGTGCAGGAGGTGTGCAGGGTGTCAGTTACGGTATTGGTGGAGGTGGTGGTGGTGACAGTGATAAGCCTCAATTATATATACTTTTGGTTAGGGTTTCACCTCTAAAACTGTACCAAATTTCTTGTATTTTAGCTTAGTTTAGTATAGAATGCATCAAAGAACCAAGTTACTGCCTTTGTCTTGTTTAAATTGCAGAAATCGAGCAAATGGAGCAAAATACAGGCTAGTACGGGCTGCACGGAAATAAAATGAAGTTGCACAAGAAATTCAGAATTAAAATCAAGAAATCTCCAATTCTTCCCGAGAGTTCTACGGCCTGTATAAGCATTTCGTGCAGGCTGCACGAACCAAAAATCTCATTTTGTGCGGGTCTCTCTAGCCGCACAACCAGCCGCACAAACCTCTTTCCTTGGCAAAATTCGGCTGACTTCCCATTTATGCGGGCCGCATAGAATTTTATGAAGGTCGCACCAATGCCAATCTTGCCTGATTTCACGATATCTTCTCAGATTTGCTGTCATATTTTGGGGGATTGCTTCCCAAAACACAAAAATTGTTATATATTAGAGGGAGGCAGCAGGAGAAGGGCATCTTTGTTTTAACTTGTATTCTACAAAATTTCTACACATCTTTTTAACCTTTTCGAAGTGAATCAAGGCAATTGAGGAGAAGGATTGAAGGTTGCTCGAGCGAAACAACGTGAAGACGAGGGCAGCAAGCAAGGAGATTGGTGTAGTCTATTCTCTTTCTTATTTTTTCTTAGTTTTTATCATGTTTACTCTTGTATTTCTTATGAATGTTAGCACACTCATGAGAGTTAGATTTTCTCTTTAAAGGCTTAGGCTTTAAGCATGAACTTGTGTTAAAATCTACCTTACTTGGATGGTTTTCTCTATTATGATTGTTTATTTGCATAATTGTTCTTGTTGATTTTATTATTCGTGTGATTGTGTGATTTGTGTTGCTTGTTAATTAGTGTCCCGCTTAGGTCTAAATAACTCGAGTAGATTTGGATCAATAATTGATGGTACCAAATTATGTACATTAATACCTTAGGATTTGAGATTAGAAATGACCAAATCTAATTATTAGTCCGGAACCACAAGAAACAAAAGTTAAATTGAGGTGAATGACTTAATCGTGAAGCCTCATATTTGATTGGGACTCTTAGAATTGAACCAAATATTGTATGAAGGACTTAATCGTGAAATATCGGTATTTAGGGATAAACTATGCTAACATATGCTTATGGTCTAGATAGCTAGGGTGAAGAACTTAATCGTGAAACCCGAATTGTTTAGGCACGTCATTAATTCACGAAAATGACCCTTAATGATACTTTCGGCTTAGAAACTCCATCAATACAAACATGAATTTAGAAACCAAACAAGTATGGATTTGACTAAGTTATTGTATGTCAATAGCCCTAGACTTCTCTCTATTGAAACACAAAACTCATTTTATTTGTTTATTTAAATTGCTTTGTTTTAGTCAAACTCTCATTCGGGTATTGAACCCAACCAAACCAATTTGCAACAAACCCCCCTCATTTACTTTATTTGCATCTTTTTAGAATTAATTAATTTAGTAGAAAGTAATATTTTTCGTTTTCTTTGGATCGATACCTATATTACTACAAGGTTATGTTGTATGTTTGCAACTAATCTATTATTGTGTACTAAGGTTTATAAATTCAAAAGTGAAAATTGTATTCAATTAACCTAAAAATTCAGTATCTAAAATACACAACAGGCAATAGTGGAGGGGCTGGCTATGGTAATGGATTTGGATATGGATATGGCTGTGGATCGGGATACGGTGAAGGCGGTGATCATGGGGGTGGTATGGCAATGGTGGTGGTGGTGGTGGCAGCGGAAACGGGTCGGATATGGGTCCGGGTTTGGATATGGATCTGGATCCGGTAGTGGCGGTGGAAACGGACACTACTAAAGTTTAAGTTTGCTATGCCAAATGTACCATCTGTTGCAGCTTCGGTTAAAGAAATAAATGTGTGTTATTAATATGATATGTAATTAATTATCTTTTGAAGTGTAACAATATATAGCTCACACCGGAATGGCATGCATTTGTGCTTGTAACAATATAAGCTGTAATATGTAATAAGGAATTCCAAAATTTTCCGTAAATTTCGTCAATCCTCTGTTTTTTTCTGCCTATGTTGTTTAGTTTTATGATGAGTACGTACCTGGTTTTTAAAATAAAAAAATTAAAACGATCAAAATATATGCAAATGGCTTAACATAGTCTGATGCAATTAACTTTAAGCAGGGGGGGGCTCTGCAGATTAAGTATCATTCTTATAGTATTTTACAAATTTACATTTGACAATTATATATGAACTATATATAAATTGATAAAGAGTGAGGCTATGAAATTTTGCAATGTGCATATCAGTTCATACTATGGTTTCATATTTCCGTTTTCAAAGTCTAAACAATCGATTCGATCCATTCAACATGATTTTCACATGAAAATGTACTTGCACATCAAATTTTATATTTTTTTTAAGTTTGTTTTACTATTTTTTTGGATAGATATATAGAATATTAGTACTTTTGGATGGTCCAAAATGTTAAAATCAAGTGACTTTTTACCTATTTAAAAAAAGTAAAAGTTTCTAAAAAAAAATGTAAAAAATCAATCTCCAATTCCAATTATATTTTCATATGAAGATCATGTTGAATAATTCATATCGACTTTTTAAACTTTCAAAATAAAAATATAGATTCATAGCACAAACCTACGTCTTCATTACAAATTACCATAGCCTCACTCATTGATAACTCATATCATGTGTACTCTTTCTAAATTTCAAATTACCTAGAAATAATTGATACATGCACAAATTAATAATTATGCTGACACTTGTGGCATTTATTTTGCAGGCAATTGTTAGCTAAACTCGTCCTCTAGAAAGGAATATAGTAACAACCTCTTCCTAGGCAAGAAAGGATCCGGTACCACAAACTGTACCGTGCTATAATTACTTTCATCATAGATTGCGTTGAAGTCTCCATCAGCAAGTGTTGGACTTGTGAAGTGTGAACAACTCCCTCTTTTTAACTAAAAAGTAACAATCTCCACCTAAAAAGCCATTGCATAGGCAAATATACCACCAATTATCTTCGCAGCCATGTAAAGAAAACATATCACTGCAATTATTCATCCTATGCAGCTAACTACCGAACTAAACCAGATGCTGCTAAATTTTAAAGAGTTAAATGAGTCAAATCTGTCATTATTCGAACCCGAATAAATCCAAACCTAAATAAAACTCCTAATAATAAGTATCGAAATATAAAATATTTTGGCCTGAATGATCAGTAGCCTGAAAAATATTCAAATGGTAGATTGGTAGTGATCCTAAACTATATGTTACCCAAACTAACTCATCTCTGAATCTTAATTAATTAGCTCGAACCAAAGGAAATCCAATATAAGATATAATTTAATATGAAATAATTATGTTTTTTGCCCTAGAACTTGAAACCGAATAAAATCTGATCCGGACTATTTGTGTCATGGTTATTCAAACTCAAAAGCTCACAGAATCTGGAGAAAAATTAATCCAAAACAACCCGAGCCTGATATTTATATGAACATCATAGCAATCTAAATTCAACTTAATCCAATCTAAACACAGCCCAACCTGCGTGATTTGCATCTGAAACCAACATCTAAATTACTGATAATTCACTGTAACTTAAGTACTTAAGCCAAATAATCCAACTCTCAAGTGTTACCGTATCATTATTGGTCTAAAACCCAATAAAACATGAACACACATGATCCGAGTCATATAGCCACTGAAACTCTGAAAGTTTACCAAACATGAAATAAACTTGATCCATGCAACTTGAGTCCAATAATATATCTGAACCGGCAAGTAATTGACACAACCCGACCCACCTAACCTGTCAGGTCCAAGTTTAATGAAAAGATTCAAATATCTGTAGCAAAATTTCAAAGAGGAAGCCCAGGGTATTATTGCATATGTACCAGTCATTCTTCAACAAATAAAAAAAAAATTAAACAAATCTTGTCAAAGATTTCATTGGAAGTTTCTAGCAATAAAATTGACTAACTCAAAAGTAGGCAGGATGTAGAATTTTAGAACTACAAATAACCAAGTGACTTAAATTTCTCCGGTACCAAGGGCTTGCCTTGAAGTATCCCCTGATGCCCATGCTTGATAATCCTTCACAAGCTAAAAAGGAAAAGTCGTAACAGTTAATACATAATATGATAGCATCAATTACTACCAGAAATGTGTTGGGCTACTAGGTTTTTTATCAGTAGGATTCCAATTTATTTATTTATTTTCTCACAACTGTTTTCAACCCAGAAGAAAAAAATCACCAAAAACATCCTCGTTTCAAAATTCAAATTTATGCTAAAAATCCTCTTGTTCTCTGCTTTCTGTTTCTATTTGGTCACTAGAAGCCCTGGCATTTTTACGTACCCTTTGTATACCTATGTAAATTAGTAGCAAATTAAAGCAGACCTGAGTTAAAAAACGAGGAAGCATCACTCGTAGAATCTGTTCAAGCACCTGTCTACCAGTCGACTCAATAGCCTCAACCGGCAAAGCTCGAAAAGGAAATGGAATTTCAATTGCAACCTATATATAGAAGGGGCATTTATTTCAACATAACCTATTTATATGATGAGGGTTCAAATATCTCCATTTTTTGTGCCTTATTATACCCTCATTTTTAGAAGCTTAACATAAACTAAAATTTAAACCTCCAATATAACAAAATGTCACCATTACATGTGGTCTCTGTGACTCTGACTCTGTCACATTCTCTACATGTCCATAAAAATGCAATATTTCAGTTTTATTTTGGTAAGTATAAGCATGAAAAAAGAACATATAGAGATTTCCTGCGTTAGTGAAGAGTTACAGATCTCTTGAAAAAGATAAAATAAAGCTTAAATGTCGTAATTCGCCATTATTTGGGTTTTGAGTTTTTTCATTAATACACTTTCAAAAAAAATGGAGGCAATAAAAACCATTCTCACATATGATATATTCAATTCTTACTGTATATACTCAAAGGCACTGGTAGAAATTTATTCACCTCAATAGAAGTATCAGATGTGAGTTCCTGGAAATCTGAATCCTGCAAACTCTGCTTGCAGAAAACCCGATTCACCATGGAAGCTGCATTCCGACAGTAAACTTAAGTCAATCATTTCCTGAAAAAAATAAAATTAAATACTTCTATTCAGAAAAAAAAAAAACAAAAAACACAAAAGAAAACATTTGAGTAATGGTCCAAATGGGGACTAGAAAAGTCTGTGCCTTAATATACAAACTAGTACACAAAACATTACCATTTTGTTTCTATTTTTAAATTATGAATCCCAGTTCGTAAATAACAACTATTCTTGAATCAAATGAAAATTGGAGCAATCAAAACATTAAAACAAAGAGACTGGCACAAAGCAGAACAATAGTAACAATGATATAATTAGTACCTGAAAATTTCTCATTCTGAGCTTCAACAAGTGGTGAACCCTCCAACTAATAATGAAAAGTCAAAACAAGACAAATCCATATAAAAACAAAGAAGAAGAGATGAAATTAGAAATATTCAAAGACCTAAGTACGTGGGAAGTTGAATCACGTTCACCGCATATACAATGATGCATCACATGAAAAGTAATTCTCCTTATCTCTGGGATCTTTATGGTTTTGAATTAACATACAAAGGACCATAAGTCACTCCATTTCAAGAATGGTTACTAGCTAGCCAACAGACACATTATTAGAACAAAAAAAAAACAGATGCTAAATTAAATGATTTAGAGAGTATGATGTTATTACCGTATCTAATTATGTGCAATACCAGATAAGCACTTGGACTAACTAGTTAGTGCTGCTGAATCCACACCAGGCTTTTTACTGATCCTTGTAGAATATCATGGCCATTTTTTTTTTGTTTATTAAGCTCGGGATAAAATTCTCTAAGAAAGGATTAACCTTCGTACCGAAAATACCTTGCCACCAATCAGAGTAGACCCACAATAACTTTATCAGGTAGAATAGAACACCTCTACAGTAAAAAGTAAAAAGGGACATGAATAACCTTGCAAGACATGAGGCGGATACAACATCCATTGGGTTCCTCGTCAACACGAACAACCAACACTGGACAGACTTCAAATGAGAAGAACTTGAAGCGGTACACATAGCACCTAAATGTATTGTCATCTATTCTCTCTATCCTCTCTGCATCTAGAACGGAGTACTGACTCGCTGGTAAGCTCATGTACTCAGCTAGTTTATAAAAGAAAATAACAAATCAGTGCAAAATTTTATATTTGTCCTTGTCAAATATGTGAAATGTCACCTATACCCTCTTATTTAAGTTAATTCAAGGAGGTTTAGAACCCACACACATTATTTAACTTGACAATCTTAACGATCTTCATAAATATAATTGAAATAAGAATATCAACAATATAGGCATGATCTATTGGATACATGTATTGTGCGCAAGAAAATATGATCTAAATTTAACAACTTGTGATGTAGGGCAAAGCCACCCTTTGCCAGGGTGCGGCACTTGCCTCCCCCGAATCAAAAAGAAGGTTACGCTCCTTATATTTGTTTCCATGGTTTTCTGAAAAGAACAAGTAAAATCAAGAAGAAGAGAAGAAGGCTTGTGATTGGCACTTGGTTGACAGAGGTACCTAAAGGGCGTTGGAGCTGTTTGACGGACGCAGAATCAGAGTGACGGGCGATGAAGCGGGCCTTGGGGGCGGAGGACACGGCGGAGGAACGGAGGCATAGTCTCCGGCGGCGATAGGAGACCGCCGTAGCAGCGTAGAAATGAATAGGCGGAGCAGAAGAAGAATGGAGAGCGGCCATCGACTTCTCTTCTCTCCACTTTGGAGTGGAGTGTAGAGAGACGGATTAGTTGGGAGCTACAGACTGGCACTGGAGAGACCAGTTTGAACCGGACCTGTGAGAGCAGGAGGGAAGAGAAGAGAATCCAGACTTCAGATTCAAGGACCAACGTGGCAACGATGGGGAACGCTGGACATTGTGGAGTGTGGACAGTATGTTTGACTCCAGGGATAAGACGGGATTTTTTTTAAAAACCATAATTAAAAAAATTAAAATTAGAGAACCAACGTGATTACATGCAGATTTCGAAAAATCATAAGAACCGAACAGGCTATTCGGTCTCCAAAAATTTTTTTCCCTGAGACCGAATTGGCATTTCGGTCCCCCCCATTTCACAGTTTTTTCGAAAAAAACTGTGCAGCCTTCCGTGTAACACCCTGGAACCGAGATCCCAATTCGGTCCAGGGTATTTTCAGTGGGGACCGAATTGGCATTTTGGTCCCCAATTTTTTTTTTTTTTTTTTTTTAGATACAAAAAATCGAATTTTTTTTTAAAGACAAAATGATAAAATATAACACTAAAAAAATCGAATTTTTTTCCCTTTGTCAAATTACTTTTTTTATATCATATTTATATGAAAATACGCTAAATTACTTGAAATTATGTTAATTTATGCTGATTTATACTAAATTACTTGAAATTATGTTAATTTATGCTGATTTACACTAAATTACTTGAAATTATGTTAATTTTTTTTTAAGAGATAAATAGGTAAAATGCTGAAATATACTAAAAAATCGAATTTTTTTTTTAATATTTGTTAGATTACTTTTTTTATTACAATTAGTATAGTTATACTAAAATAATTATGTAAAATTACACTAAATTACAATAATTATAATGAATTACACTAAATTACTTGAAATTACAATAATTATGTAGAATTATTCTAAAATACGGAAAATTACGCTAAATTACTTATGAATAGAGATGATATCTTCACTGAAAAGGCGAAAAACAACGACGAAACTTTAAACGGTCATAAAATGGCGCTCGAGCGTCCGATTTCAGCAAATGACCACTTTTCGGAAAGCTTGTGAAAATGCGCATGCGTCCGGACTAGCTTTGTTAGTTTTCCAAATTCAGAATCGCCAAAAAACAAAGAGAAGAGCCTCAAAACTTCAGTTGAAGTTTCCGATTAAGATTTTCATTTCTATTCTCCAAAAAAATAATTTGACAAAGGAAAAAAAATTCGATTTTTTAGTATTATATTTCATTATTATTTTAGCTATTTGTCTCTAAAAAAAAAAAAAAAAATGGGGACCGAAATCCCAATTCGGTTCCCCATCCCATTTCGATTTTCTGTGGCGGCTCTGCCAAAAAAATGTGAAATGGGGGGGGACCGAAATGCCAATTCGGTCCCAGGAGAAAAAAAATTTGGGGACCGAATAGGCTGTTCGGTTCTTATGGTTTTTCGAAATCTGCAGGTAATCATGTTGGTTCCCTAATTTTAATTTTTTTAATTATGGTTTTTAAAAAAAATCCGATAAGACGCCAACGATTCTCCAGTATCTTGCAACTGGAGAAATCAGTGTATCACTATTAAATGCTTCCATCATGTTTTAATTTCTAAAATTCTAATAACTCAAATTTCAACTTTCTTTATATTATTATCAAGAGCTTGTGACGTGAATAATTTTTTAACGTCGATTTTTCAACATATTAATTTGCATGAAAAAAAAACCAAAAAGTAATAATTTTGTATGTGCATATAGAAAAAAAATAACATAGATTGTTATTAGAAAATAAAAAAATAAAGACACGATATAAAAGTTAAAAACAAAAAGACATTTGAATCCAGAGTTCGTAAATTTCTTTTCCTTTTTTTATTTGTACTGAAACTATTTCGTAATTGTTCACCTTTATCAATGTATGAAAGTGATTGATATGATCTTACATTTCAATAACGAGAAAAAAGGAGCTGAAATTCCAAGCTAATCTAACAAGTCAAGTTTCATACTTCAGCTATTCAACTTAGCAATAAATTAATTAATTCCTCAATTTCTATTTCATTACAGCTAAGCATCTACTATACACTCAATATACATTCAAGTATCTTTCAGCTACCTACCAAAATCACATATTGCTAACTGGCCCACAAAGATGTCAGGTGAGGCTCCAGAGAAATTCAAAAACCAAATTCAATCAATATCGGCATGAACATAATCTGTAAAAACAAAATTCTTCTCTAGCTCATGCAGTGTATACGCCGCTGCGGCGCTGACCAAGGCGGCCCCTCCTATCAGGAGACGAATAAATGTCTCTGACGGGATTCCAGCTGTAGCACAGAAGAAAACAGTTGATCCAATCAACACCTTTTTCCAAGTCTGAAAACCATTGTAAGCTGCTTTGCATGATGAGCACTTGAGCGTGTGTTGCTCAAATCTGTCGAGCATCTGCAGAGATTATAGAGAAAAAGTGTTGGTAAATGCCCATATGAGATATTAAAGAATGAAAGATAACATGAAATACCATGCATACTGTTACAAAACTAACAACATTAAATATGCCCCTCTAAAGTTGCTAATATCACATATACTATCAACTTATTTCTTTGAACATAAATAACTCTCTTAAGTTCATTTTTCTGAGACAAATACTGACAAGGAGAATACCATTGGCAACCTTTAAATTAAAATATTTGGTCTTTATAGATAGTCCATTATTTCCTTTTTTATGGGTAATTTGCAAATAAGCCTCTCAACTAATGCATTTATTTGTTTATCTACAACAAAATAGGGGCCCGTTTGCATTTATTTGTACTGAGTACTGATGAAGTCTAATGCAACTTCTTTTTCAAAACAAAAACAAAAAAATTACCTGGCGCTTAGACAAGACTGTAGAAGGCAATGGTTGGTTGTCAGTGAAACCAAACCACTCAGGCTGGCTATTCCCAAACCGTCTCAGCCATGCACGAAAGGCTAAAACCAGGCGATCTGCCTGGGTCGGGGTAAAAGTAATTTTTGTGTACTCCTTATTTATGTCAGTCAAAGACTCATTCAACTTGGATTGAAATACCTTTTCTTGACCTTGAAGTACTATCATGTCACCATCATAGACCAAGTTTGATGTCCAGTGCTCATACCACCTTGGCACGACCTATGCCATTGAAAACTAAAATAAGACCTTCGAACAAATCCATTTATAAATCATATATCAATGAACTAATATTATTTTTCCAATGCCCTGGCAAGTTTACATTGGAGCCTAAACTAAACCCAAATTCAAGACAAATTTAATCTTCAATAACTTTTTCTTTCTTTTTAACATAAGCTTGAATTACCCTCAAAATTCGCAGCTAAGCACCAAGTTAGCTTCAATTGTACAAGGGGACATCAGGCACTATTCATATCAAAAATATATTAAATTTGCTTACCTGCCACCAATTAGGTCCAGGCATTGAAAATTGGAAGAAGTTGCGGGCACTACAAACAATAGAACGGGTCTTCCCAGGCGCCATAGGAATATTGAAGGAACAAATCCATATAACCCATTTCTGATTTCCTATTATTGGCAGCTTCGTGTCAATCTCAATCCTGTAAGAGTAATACATATAACTCATGTCAAGTACTGATCTTGGACTAGGCTTTTTATAAAGTTACATTTAATAAAAGGTTTAAAAAATTATCACCTGACTATATTTGCAAATAAGACCCAATATATTACACATTTGCAATCAAATAAAACAAAGATTAACAACATTAGTCTCACTTTTTTAGATTAGCTTAACAAAATTGCTAAGTTCATTAGAACTTGAAAAACTAAGTCTCTTTGACTAGACTTCAGTTGATATTGGCTTGACTTTTCTTGTGCAAATAAGACCCAATGTACTTGATAAATTACTCAGCATTTCTCTATTAATAAGATACTCGTGATCACACCTACCCACGAGATCTATGTGAAGAAAAAGGCAGAGTTATGACATATTGACAAGGGGCCTCTAACTCCACAACAAGACCAGATGAATCAAAATCAGACCAATACACAGAAAAACATGGTTGAAAAATATATTGTACAGTTCCGAAGGGATGTGATCAGTTCAACTCAGGGAAGTAATGGGCAAGTTAGTCATTTCTTTACTTGAGTTGACCTGTCATCTTCTTGCTTGACTTGACCTCTGATTTTGAATCTTGGTGTTATTTGCAAAAGAAAATTATAAAATTCAATTATAAAATCGAATCAACATCAGACAAGCTTACTTGTTCATAGCATAGCAAGGAGCGATGAACTTAGCAGTGATGCGAGGATTGCCTGAATTAGCACCAGAATAACCCCACGCACCACTCGAATCCAACTTAAATGGCAAAGGCTTAGCTCTATCTCTCCTTCCTGTTACCTATTTAACAACAAATGTAATATGTTCTACCATTTGTAAAATGTCCCTACTACATGTGCCAGCAAGAAAAGAATAAAATCTACCTTATGGTGTGCAAATTCTATATGTGAAGGATCAGAGACGTTCTCCATTAGCGTGTCATAGCCATAGAAAAGGTCTCTCTGGATTGTGACTGTAGAAAATGCAGGGTCATCAAAATCCTCAGGCAACCTAATTATACAATGCAAACATCTTATTTCCAAAATAATGAATCCAAAATATAAAAAATGGAATCCTATTATATGCATTAAGTGCCTTTGTTTACTGCATCATCGCCTAAAGGGAAGCTACAGAATACAAAGATTTCAGACATGATGCATGCAAGACAGCTATAGCATGATTTCTTAATTTATTTTGAATAAGGGAAGCTTTTAGAGTATACAATGGTAAATGCCACAAAATAAAATTAATTTTACGCACATAACTATCTGAGCTTAGAACCCATTATATGTAGTAGTTGCATACAAGACCAGAAAATCAATCATTTTGCATAAGTGTTTATTAGCAATTTAGCATACATACATGGGAGGTTTTGTAGCAGCAGCTTTTTCCCATCCATTTTCATCAGGCCAGACAAAAAGCAATCCCTGAGAGACAAGGGTTGGGAACTTAATTGCACATGCTCTGGCTGACTGGTTGGCCCGTGCCTCCGGTCCCTCAGCTGCCGCCTGAGGGATCCGCGTGCAGGAGCCCGATCCACTAAAGGACCACCCGTGGTATGAGCACTGCAAGCATCCAGTCTCATCTATTCTTCCTTCCTGTTCAAGTAAAGGACAATTGTCAAAGTGTGTTTCTTTTTATGCTGGAATCTCTTATGTTCCCCCTAAATTTTTATAATAATAATTATGAGCACGCGCATTGACTGGATTCAAATTTATCGTTTTCAATTTTACAGTAATTATACATAGAATTCAACCAAATTATACACATAATTACAATAATGCAGTAGTTTTACAGGCCTACGAGCATTCAACCTAAAACAAATTATACAAACTGTCACCAATTTAGCATCAAGGTACATACATCTAGAAACAGTACGAATTAATAAAATTTATAATTTAGAGAAACTTAACATTCAAAGTAATTTCGAGTTTGCATCTTATCAAGCTTACAGAAATTTGCATATGATTCAAAAATAAATCACAATAAAATAAACGTCGAACGTCCTCAAGTTAAAAAAGTTACCGAGAGAGGTGCAAGTCGGTGGGGGCATTTATCATCTAAGGCGACCCAATCGCCCGAATTGGGATCTTTCCAAATCACAAGATCACGATTTAAGAGTTGAAACGGAGTTGGGTACCGCGGGTCGAGATCCTCAACTAGTGAAACTGGATACCAGTGGTCTCTCCATGAGAATTTCTCATCGGATGAAGAATTAGATGTTGTTGGCTCCTCATCTCGTCTCACTTCCTCATCTTTTGAGATCGGAGAGGTGGGAGACGATGGTGTGGCCACGCGAAGTGAGAATCGTCGATTGCGTTTGGAATTTGGTTTGTGAGAATTAAAGGTGGTTTTACTGGGTAGAGAAACTGAGGGTTTGAGCAGTGGGGAGTGGTAGTGACACTGGGGGAAGAGTGATAAGAATGTATTTAGCGCCATTTTCGGGGATTAGAGAAGAGAAACTTTGTTTATAGTTTTACAAAAAGAACTAGTAGTTTATTGGAGAGAAGCTGCTGAAAGTGGCCCCCACCTGAGATTGCAAACTGGTAGTTGATTTTGCTTGCACGCCACAACGAATTTTCTGGAAACAAGAAACCCTGCGTCATCTCCTAACTACGAACCATGTGGCGGGTACTAACTACTGGAACCCACAAAGTAATAAGTAATAACTAGCATGCACTTAACCGAGTGAAGCTGGGACCCACCAGTCGGGGGGCAGTGTCATACTGGGCTCCAGACAACGTTAGGGAGTTTGGGACGAGTCATACCGAGAACAAAAGAAAGAATTGGAGGTAAAATGGTAAATCTGGCCTGTGAATTCATAATTTGTTCAGACGTACAAAGTCTAAAGAAGGCTTGTCGTGTTGAATTACTCCGCTCGATAAGTGGCGGAGGATAGTCCAAAAGGTTGCTGCTACTCAGCATTGCTCTTCAATTTGCTATTTTACTTTTTTTATCGAAAAAAATAACAAAAAGCATTTCCGACCTGCCGGATTCGAACCAGCGACCTAAGGATGTCTGCGAACAACTACAGTCCTCCGCTCTACCAACTGAGCTAAGGTCGGTTTCTGATTAAATAGAGTAATTATTATATTCATTATTACTTCCAAGTTCTGACGCCCATTTTACACCATGCTGTAGCCAGTAAGTGCTGTACTCCTGTAGGGACGTTTTGTACAGCTAATTTAGGCCGAGTGACGACCTCATTTCATGCCAATTGTGCAGGATCCCTCTCCTCCCCAAATTGTTGAAATCTCATTGGAGAGTCCGAGATGATCAAGCAAATTAAGGGTTGTATGAATGAATGATACTGCCAAGATGGAGCAAATTGTTAGTTAACCAACAAAATCGCCTACGACCTCGTGCAAAACAAAAGGTTGCTTCACAGTGGGTTCTGATTCAACCCGATCTTGACCAGAAAGTACACGTGATATGATATTATCAAATGTGCACCTTTAGGTTTTAAAAGCACTTAGCTGGTGTTTGGTTATGGAATGTGGACTAAAGTAACGAGATCTAAATTGATTGTTCCAACTTAGACCAGCTTAAATTATTCATGTTTAGTTGAGGTATAAAGTTAGATCATGGTTTAAGGTATTTCTTATTTTGTTAGAGTTGATGGAGGATTGAAGTTTTGGAAGCCTAAGTTAGTTACAACATCTTACAACAATTTAGTTTTGCGATTTTTAAAGTCCAAACCGTTCAACATGTAATCTGTATTAAAATGTGCTTGAAGATCAAATTTTACATTTTTTTTTTAATTTCTTTACTATTTATTAAGTATTTTACAAACTGATGTTTTTAGATAATTCTGGACCCCTGAAAAACAGCAGTTTTGTAAAATACTTAATAAATAGTAAAAAAAATATAAAAAATATAAAATTTGATCTTCAAATGTTGTAAGTGGATCTCTCCTCTTAATATAATAACAATATGAGATATTAATTATATAATTATATATTAATAATATTTATTAATAATTAGATAATTATTATATAATATTTATTTAATATATTAACAATATAAGATATTAGAGAAGGGATCGGATTACACCTTTTTTTTAACACATTTTGACACCTACCATTTTCATAGTCCAAATTGTCGATCCAAACCGTTCAACGTGATGGATATATTAAAATGTGCTTGGAGATCAAATTTTACATTTTTTTTGAATTTGTTTACTATTTATTAAGATGGTTACAAAATCGTTATTTTCATACCATTGAAAAACAGCGATTTTGTAACCATCTTAATAAATAGTAAAAAAATTCAAAAAAATGTAAAATTTGATCTCCAAGCACATTTTAATATGGTGACCATGTTGAACGGTTCGGATCGACTGTTTCAATTTTGAAATTGCAAAATTGACCTATAAAAAAAAGTGTCAAGATGTGTCAAAAAAATAGTGTAATTGGATCCCTCCTCAAGATATTAATTATATGTGATGAGGGTTCAAACGTCTCCATTTTTTGTGCCTCCATTTGTAAAATCTTTAATAAATCAAAATATAAAACTTGAAAAGTCAAAATAAAACTATTAGATCTGATCTATGTTATTTTATCTATGCACGTGTAAAAAATTATCACATTTCAATTTTGTTTTGGTTTTCATCAAGAGCTTGTAAAAAACGTACTAATGTGGATAATTTCTAGATGTTGAATTTTCAACTTATTGATTCACATAAAAACAAAATTGAAATGTCATAATTTTTTATGAGCACATAGAGAAAACAACATAGATCACATCTAACGGTTTATTTTGACTTTTTAAGTTTTAAATTTTGAGTTATTAAAGTTTTAAAAATGGAGGCATGGTGAAAGCACAAAAAATGGAGACATTTGAACCCTCTCATATTAATAATAATTATTAATAATGTTATACTAATTATATAATATTAATAATAACTATAATATATTATAATATTATTATAACAATTATTTAATATATTAACAATATAACATATTAATTATATAATTATGTAGTGCTGGGCTTAGCTAAGCCATGGTGTAAAACGACTTGGTGCTCCACGCCTCATTATTTCCATTTTGAAAATCCAAACGACCGATCCGAACCGGTCAAGTTGTTCTCCATATTGATATGTGCTTGGAGACCAAATTTTACATTTTTTGGAATTTTTTTACTATTTATTAAGCCACTTTGAAAATCACTGATCCGGCGGTCCAGAAATTTTTACTGTTTTTTTCTGTTTATAAGGATTTTCAGATTTTCAAAGTGGCTTAATAAATAGTAGAAAAAGTCCAAAAAATGTAAAATTTGGTCTCCAAGCACATTTCAATATGGAGAACATGTTGGAAGGTTCGAATCGACTATTTGAACTTTGAAAATGAAGATATGGCGTGGAGTACCAAGTCGTTTTACTCCATGGAGTAGCCTAGTCGGACTCTAATTATATATTAATAATAAGATACTAATTATATAATATTAATATATGAGGAGGGATCGAATGACAACCTACATTTTCAAAGTACAAACAGTCGATCTAAACCGTTCAATATGATGGATATATTAAAATGTGCTTGCAGATCAAATTTTACATTTTTTTGAATTTTTTTACTATTTATTAAGATGGGTACAAAAATTCAATGATCTGAAAACAACGATTTTGTAAAATACTTAATAAATAGTAAAAAAATTCAAAAAAATGTAAAATTTGATCTGCAAGTACATTTTAATATATCCATCATATTGAACGGTTTGGATCGACTGTTTGGACTTTGAAAACTTTGAAAATGCACGGTGTCATCCGATGTCACCAAAAAAGAGTGTCATCCAATCCCTCCTCTTAATATATTAATAATAACTATAATATATTATACTAAGAGGATGGTTCAAATGCACCATAATTTTGTGCTCCAATATGCTCCACATCATTTATCTTTGTTTTTAAAATCCGAACAGTCGATCCAAACCGCTCAACATAATTTTCATAATAAAATTTGGTTTTCAAGAATATTATATTATAAAGATCATGTTGAGCAGTTCGAATCGACTGTTCGGATTTTGAAAATAAAGATAAAAGATGTGGAGCATATTAGAGCACAAAATTATAGTACATTTGAACCCTTCTCACATACTAATAATATATTATTATAATCATTTGAGTTAGACAATGATATGCCATAAAATTAAACCACCATATAAAGTGGTTTAATTTAAACCAGTCTAAAAATCAGCTTATACCATCTTAGTCCGGCTCAATTAATACTCATTTGATGAAATAACTAGAACTGTACTCCTTATTTCACCCTTTAGGCCACAACCAAACATGTAGCATGAGAAACGCTGTAATCAGTTAAGCTTGGGCTTAACTCCCAAGTTCCAACATACACCAAACCATGTTTGCCTAATAATCATGTTTGCCTAATAATCATGTCCAATTGAAGAGCATGTACACCAAACCATGTTTACGTAATAATCATGTCGAATTAACATGGGGCTCCCCCATATGACAGAAAAATCATGCTTATTTAACAATAAGTTCAATATCCACACTGATTTCAGTAAGCCACAAGGCCAATCCAGAAAAGATATCAATTAGAAAATACAAACTAGAGGGGTCACAAGCTTGTTTCCCCAACATCTAAACAGAAACAAACAACAGACAAGCTCCAGAGAAATTCATTCAAACAAAAGAACAATTAAAACGGCCCACTTTTAGAAGAACCTAAACGGGGCATTAATGGAACAAAGACAAAACATTCCATCACTTGGGGATCATCTGTGCTGCAGCAGCAGCAGCCTGCTCCTGCTGCTGCTGAAAGTTGAGTGGCCGGCGAAACAGCATGATATGTGGCTCCGGGCGGTGGATAGCATAGTGTACCCAGCCACGGCTCTGCTGCACACCTATTGCCCTCCACTCATTCTGCACCAAAATTGAGAGGGAATATAGAAATATATCATCACACAATATAATTTGCAGTTTGTGCACAAAGGAGAAAATACATTTAGGTTCCCATTCTAATAGGCACAACAATATCAAACAGGAAAAACATGTACTTGGATTGAGAAAAATACAAGGGGTTCACTGGGATTCACTCAGCATGTAACACACAAAAACTTATGATTATGAGTTTGACATTCCTTAGGAAAAGACTATGGAAAGATGATAAATTTTAGAAATTCAGACGTTGTCGTCTTCAAAACCATATAAAGTGGATTGATCTACAGCACAATTTAGTTCCAGCATGTACGTCATATGTTATAGGTAAACCAACAAATTTGACACCAGATAACCATCTAAAGAGAAATCATTTAATTTGTTGGAATCTACCCAAAATCAAACCAGGAGTGTAGAACAACAAATTTACAACAAAAAGTGTCATGAACTACTAGTTTGACAAACTCCAATTTCAATTAGATCAAAAAGAACACTGAGTGCATGACAGATCTATGCATTAGGCTATATAATGTAGACAATGAAATCTGGATACATGGTTAGATCTTTTCATCACTTAAATACCAGTGCATTATCATATTATGCACAATCAAAATGGGGAAGTTAAATTTTTACTCAATTCAGGGCTGATTTACCTCAGAAAGGAGACGGTTCTTTGGGAGAAGCTTGGCAACTTCAGGAGGTAGAACAACATGCCTAGAATTGAATCAAGAAACATCAACATATTAACCTTGATCGATATTTGTATCCAAGTAGTGAACTTTTGTTGGGCTAGGTCAGTATATTTTGTTTTCAAGGTAAAACCAGTTGAGGTCTGACCCTAATCAGCCAGGAGGTGAAGAAATACAGACAGAGACATGATCCATGAACCAATTGGATCAACCCAAATCAAGCCCTTTCGGGTAAGGTTGATCCATCAGTTCAGGTTTGCAATAGCCAACCCGTTTTCATTTAATATAGATTAAAATCAGGATACTTCTTTTGTAGAAATTCTCTTTTGGTTGAACTTCTTTTTTTCATTTTTATTGAAAAGTTTCCCAAAACACACACAATGGTACTAGGACTTAAATGAGTATTTTTAATAGAACAATTTTAAAATAAGTTGCTTGCACATTCAATTTATTTAAATTTCTCAACTTTTGGTTCTTGTTTCCGTACAACCCTTGGATCTACAGTAGAACTTGCAATGAGTAAATTTAAAGACAAGGGCAATAATGGGATTCGATAGAAGTACCTGTACTCGAATTTATCGTCAAAATACTTCTCCGAATACTGGATCTGCCCCATTTCTCAAACTCTTCAATTAATCAAACTCACTGAGGAAAAAAAATCGATCGAAAATCTAAGATCGACCGATGCATTAAGTGGAAAATGCTCAGTGACTATCGAATTGAGACAGCAAAAGAGATCTATAGAAAAAAGAATAATAGTTTTAACACACCTGTTCGATTCTTGAGTAAACCCTAGAGGCGAGCAAGACTGCGACAGGATGAGAGAAACAGCGAGCGGGAGAGAAAAAGGCACAAAAAAGGCTACTTGGAAGAGCGAATTTAATACGTTTATATAAAAGGCATGGATAATGGATTAGCACAAAAGGAGCAGATCAATTAACGGATGAGCCGGATCGTTTTATTGTGGGACCTATGATCAGTGAAACAACGTCTATGCCGCTTAGTACACCGTGTTTATAATGTTTCTTAATGATAGGGGGAGATTTGAAATTCGAAATCTGCGTTTTAAGAATTTTTAAAAGACAATTTAAAAGAAAGAGATGCATGGTCGGCTCTGGAGTCTGGAGACTTCCATTCTTTGTTATCCAACGGCTCCAGCTGAAAGTACGCCTAGACTCGGTTCAGTTGATGAATGATGAGTAAACTACACAATGGTCCTTAAATATCACTTACCTATTATCTTAATTTTAAAGTAATTTTAGGAGCATAATTTTGATTCATAAAGTTTGCAGTTTGTTACCTACGGGTAGGGGTGTTCAAATGGTTCGGTTTATTTGGTTTTAAACCGAACCGGAAAATTTCGGTTTAAATAATTCGGTTGTTCGGTTTAAATAGTTTGATTCGGTTGATTTTGGTTTAAATGGTTCGGTTCGGTTTTGATTTTTCAAAACCGACTAAACCGAACCGACCGGTTTATTATGGTTAAACTTTAAAATTATTCAGTGGCTCAGCGCCTTTCACCCACCACATCGCACGCTTTTCCTTTTTCACTCACCCATGACCCACCCATCGCGCGTCTAGACCTAGCCTGTCCCATCTCGGCGCTCTCCTCGACTCTCTCACAGCCCTACGCTCTCCTGTCGAATCGCCGAACCCCTAGAGCCTTACCTAGGGGCGGAACTAAAAAATAGAGATTGGAGGGCTGAAGAATCAAATATAGTATAATTTCATTTTATAGAAGAGGCTAAAAGATATCAATTCATATAAAAATTACAAAATTTAATGGATCAAACTACAAATTTTCAAACTATAGGGGGTGCTTAGCACCCTTTCCCCACCACTATGTTCCGCCCCTGGCCTTACCTCTCCTCCTGTCAAATTGCCGAACCATCCCTCTTCGTCTCCTGCTCTGCGGGATTTTCTTTATCTTTGCACGGTTTGGAAGCATTGTATTCTTTCTTTTCTTAGTTGAATGTGTGTTGAGCCTTGTTCTTTTTGCACGACTTTAAATTTCTTTGGCGAGCCTCTAAGCTCTTTGATTTTCTGATTTTGTGAATCCATTATGGTTTGAGGCTTGAAATCCTTGTTCTTGCTAGTTTAATTGATGATTGAATCTCTTTTGTTGAAATCGTTGTTCTTGCTTTTGAATTGATGATTGAATCCCTTTACGGCCTTGGGTTGATTTCGGATCTGGTACTGGTACCAAATCGGTACCAGTGTGCTTTGTGAATTGAATAGGGTTATTAATTTTCTTACGACAAGGACCCCTTTTGTACAAAGTATGAGAAATTTACAAGCATGTGAAACCAGTGGTTTTTGGTATGCAATTTTTTTACGACAGGGGCCTTAAAGCTAATTTTGGTATTTTGTAGACGTATTTTGTAGAATTTTTGTAGAATTTGCTTTGATGATCTATTTTAGTACAAGCAAGCTTAACTTACTGTTGGTTTTTAACAAATTGAATTGTTCTAATTTTATTCCGTTGTTCAGGAATTTTTTCTTAGCAATATATTGTTCTAATTTTTAGTGCAAGCACAGTTGTTCAGTAGCCTTAATTACTGGGTTTATATACTTCGGTTTGAACCGAACAAACCGAACTAAATTTCGGTTTGTTCGGTTCGGTTCTTAATCGGTTGATATATTTAATCGGTTCGGTTCGGTTCTAATTTTGAAAACCGAAAAAAAGTTTGGTTTGACTATTTTAGTTCGGTTTCAACCGAACCGACCGTTTGAACACCCCTACCTATGGATTTTGAATAAAATAAAATAAAATATTTTGCAGTTTCCAATAAATTAATCGTACAGCTGTCGCAGGTAAAAAAAAATAGATAAAGTTTTACGGTCACATCTATATCCGTGATTTTTATTAATATCCCAAGTTAATTACAAATTAATAAATATACCCAACAACTTTGGAAATTTATAAAACTATCTGTACCAGTCATTTTCTGGCCAGTTTAATTGTGATAGGGCCATGTTCCCAAGGCCCTTTATTAATAAACTTTAGGCCTATGAAAGTCCGGGATTCGGACCTCCTTGTAGGAGCCAGCTCGGAGCCAAGGTAAAGAGGCCTAAAACCCGAGATACTTAAAAGACCCAGGAATAGAGCAGGCCGAAGGCCCTGAAAAGGCCGAACTCGGCCCGAAATAAACCTGTACCGCCTTAACGCGGGATAACCACCAAACGTGGTCACAATAACCGCTTCACCGCCTTGAGGCGAGATAACCACCGAGATAGCGGTTATGGAGCGGTTATAATTTAGTCTATATAAGGCAAAAATCCCCATTTAACGGGGGTCGAGATTTTTACACACACAGAGAGATATCGCATAGGTCAGAGTCAGAATCTCTCTACAACCACCTCACTTCTCAACTCTCATCTCGGACTGCCATCTCGGGCAGGGCGAGATCGTCCAATCACTTCTCACATACGGACTACTCTCCTCGGGAGATAGGACGTATCAACCACCGTGGGGCCACCTCGCTCCAACACTGAAGCATCCGATGGAGGCGCAAGATGTTTCGAATCCCCCTCCTACGGGAACCAACAAAGACACCACAGGAGGTAAGGATACGGGAAACACCGCAAGACCCTCTCCCAGGACCGACAACAACCCTGCAGGAGAGAAAGACAACCGGCGTACTGCCAACCCACCGAAAAGCCAACCCGGGGCCGGTTTAGGGGCGACCTCTCAAAATCCCCCTATCACTGCATCCTCGGGTCAGGTTGTTCCACCAGGCACCACGCCGATAATACCACCCCTGAGCGCAACCGCGACAAGGCCGATGTCGCCCCGACCACAACAACAATACCGGCCACCTTTCGCATCGTACCAGCCACAAACGCCCGTATACTATTACGGGACGTACCCCTACTCACCATATGGCCCACCGGTGCCACAATACCCGTATATGACCCCGCCCGGTCAAATGACCCAGGAAGGCTCTCCGGGAACCTATCACCCCGGTATTGCGGCACCTTATCCCCTGGCTCCACCCACTTATCTTCCCCTTCAACAAGCGCAGCAGCACTCTGCCCAAATAGTAGCCACGTGTGCTGCGCCAACGAAGCCAACAAAGCCTCTTTCCAAGAACCTCCAGGCAGCTATCTCGCCCCGAAACCTTAACTCCGACTTTATTAAGGTCCGGACAGCGAATAGTCAGGAAATAGACACTCCTAGCCCCCAAAACCACGCGGTGCAACACGGCCCCGAGCCGATCGAGCAGGAAGGCCAGGGTGAGAACCAAGGTAAGGAACAAGGGCAGGGAGCGGGGGTGGAACGCAACCCGTCACCTCAAAAGGAACAAAGATCAGTCCACGGCGGGGAGCGGGGACGATCACATCACCGCAAGTAGTCTCGCTCTCGTTATGAACGCGAGGGTAGTCGTCCACGAGGCAGACACATGACGCGAAAAGGTGACAGAAAATGCACCCGACGGTCCCCCACCCCTACCAGAGGAATTAACATGACTCGAGTAGAAGAACTGATCCAGACCCGACTCAATGCCAAGATGGCCGAGATCGAGTCCTAAAAAGCAGGCACCTATTCTAAACCGATGGGGATTGCGGATGGACCACTATCGGCCAACATATACGGAGCATTCATGACAGACTTTAAATACCCCACGTTCCTTCCAAGCTTCCGAGGTAACGGGGACCCCGCAGACCCGCACAACTTTGTATACGGGTTTCTGGAGCGATTACGGCTCTTGGGAGCTACGGACGCGATCACATGCCGGGTCTTCACAACTTGCCTCCAAGGAGAAGCTTGGGACTGGTACATGAACCTCCCCCGAGGTTCGATCACTAAGTTTGAAGACCTCGCTAAGGCCTTCTTGGAAAGGTACACCGTGATCAGGCCCCCTCAGATCACCAGCGAGATGCTCCTGGACATTGTTCAAGGTCCAAGGGAAAGAACTGGCGATTTCGTCAACCGCTTCATACAAGCATCTCGTCAAGTACAGAACTTGAATGAAGAATTTGCCCTGGCTGCTATTAAAAAAGGGCTCCGTAAAGGCGGCCCCGGTACCCTGTGGTATGAGCGCACGTAAAGAAAATGACTACCTTACGCGAGTTCGTGGCCTTCGCTGAAGGGTACATAAGGGCCGAAGAAGATAATGGCAGCCCCCCAAGAATCCGACCGAGGTCACCCCGACAACAGAACCACTGGCCATCTCAAAATGATCAACCTCGGGCACAGGTCGAACCTCGGACCCAGAATGAGCCCCGTCGACACAATCAGGACAAGAAGGGAGGGCACAAACCGAATGAAGCAGAGTACCGCCCCCACTATGTGCGGTACGCCCCCTTCACCAAAAAGCGGCACGAGATGTACCATATTGTGAAGGACATGTTTGATCTACCCCCCATTGCCCAAAGACATCTTCGAAATACAGGACAAATCTAAAGAATGCCTGTTTCATGGATTCGAGGGACATTCGACAAGCTACTGCCTCCAGTTACGCGACATACTGGAAAGGCTAGCCCGGGAAGGTAAATTAACCGATTTCATTCAACCTGACTTCTACAAAAAATACACTTGGAAGTACAATGGGCGAGGCCGAGATTACAAGAAGAAAATTCCATACAAGAAGAATTACAACGGTGACCGACGTCCCGATCAAGGACCCAACACTGATGACGGGTCAGGTCCGCAGCGCGGGGAGCGACAAAGCAGCTCAGTTGTCAGACCGATCAGCGGTGGCATCGGACATTACCCCCGCAAGGTTGAAACCCGCCCAAAGACTAAACCTTACCCCACCATTTTAAATGTTGAACAGGATACAGACAAGAAACGACCGAGAATGAATGAGGTAATTGTGTTTTCTGAGAAGGATCAAGGCGAGATCGTTGGCCCACATGTCGACCCAATTGTGCTTAGCCTCAAAATCGATACGCACAGGGTAAAAAGGGTCCTGGTAGACACCGGAAGCTCAGCCGACATCCTTTACTTGTCCGCTTTCCGCAAAATGGGACTCAAGATCAATACACTCAAAAGGATAGCACCCCCCCTCATCGGTTTCACAGGCGACGCCCTCCGTCCAAAGGGTATGGTCTCACTCAACACTGCTTTCGGCACCCCGCCTAAAGTGGTGGAAACAATGATCGATTTCCTGGTGGTTGATGCCCCGTCTGCCTACAATGCCATCCTCGGAAGGGGTACGCTGAACAAAATCGGGGCCATAGTTTCTTCCCCCCATTTAAAAATCAAGTTTTACACAACCCATGGGGTAGAAGAAGAAGGCTCAGAAGAATGTGAAACAAGCTGTGCTACAATCTCGACCATTAGAGGTTCTGAGAGCATGTTGATTGTTGAACTTTTGCTTGCTAATTTCTCTGGGAGCATGTTGATTGTTGAGGTTTTTAATTGAATAATTGCAATTATGTTCAACAATCAACATGCTCCCAGAAGGCTCAGAAGAATGTGAAACAAGCTGTGCTGCAATCTCGACCATTAGAGGTTCTGGGAGCATGTTGATTGTTGAGGTTTTTAACTTTCTTTTCATTGAACATTTTCGCTCATGGATCCATTGAACATTTTTGCAAACTTCTGTGGAACATTCTGTGGTATTATATGAAAGGAGATCAACAGTATTTGTGTTAAAATTAGTAGCAACTAACTTATATATAAGAAGAACTAAAACTTTTTAAGGAACTGAAAAAGTAATAACAACAACGATACAGTATAAATATATAACTTGCCATTGTATGTGTTAAGGAAGAATTCATCTCCACATAAAATTTATTCATCCTTAGACCCAAGTTGCCACTTCCTTTCATGATCTCTCTCTCTTGTTCTTCCCCTAGCTAATGGATCTCTACATATACAGTGATGTGAAACACAGTAAAGTTTCATTAATTATTCGTTTCAATTTTCCCAGTCGTTTCAACTTTCGCTGACTTCATCGCGGAATACTCGGGAGCACCCCCCGAATTAGAAGGACGGTGGACGCTATATGTTGACGGCGCATCCTCTCTACAAGGGGCCGGCGCCGGAGTCTCCCTCATCGGACCACAGGGTGAAGTCCTGAATTATGCACTCCACTTTCAATTTCCCGTAACCAACAACACAGCGGAATATGAAGCTATGATAGCCGGACTCAAATTAGCCAGAGAACTCGGGGCACGCGAGGTCTACCTCCATAGCGATTCCGAGTTGGCTGTTAAACAGATCAATGCCGAATGTCGCGTCATGGATGACAAGTTGCGCAAATACCGGGAACAGTTCAACCACCTGAAGGACCAGTTCGATAAAGTCGAGATCCAACATGTTTCTCGCAACAAGA
Source organism: Carex kokanica (assembly GCA_025461125.1). Lineage (NCBI taxonomy): Eukaryota > Viridiplantae > Streptophyta > Magnoliopsida > Poales > Cyperaceae > Carex > Carex kokanica. The sequence continues at coordinate 252,110 of JAJGRX010000565.1, read as the reverse complement.
ATTGCCAGGCCGATGCCCTCTCCAAACTCGGAGCCGCAGGAAACCTCGATAAAGAAAGACCAATAATAGTCATGGATATACCCAACTCCAGCATTGATTTAAATGTCATTGAGCTATACGCCATCCACGAACCCGCTGAAACATGGTTCACACCGATGTGGAATTTCCTCAATACTGGGGTCCTGCCAACGGACCAGCTCGAAGCGCGGCGTTTGAAGAAGATAGCCCCGCTTTACTCTATATTCAACAACCAGCTCTATAAGAGGGGATACGTCCGACCTTGGCTGAAGTGTATTCCAGAAGATACTGCCCAACAAATGTTGGCCGAGGTGCACGCTGGCATATGTGGCAGTCATCAAGGGGCAAAAACTCTAGCTAAGAGGATACTTCGAGCGGGATTTTATTGGCCAACAATGCAGCAAGATGCAGCAGACTTAGTCAGAAAATGCGATAAGTGCCAATACCACAGTAAGCTCAGCAATATCCCGCCTTACGACCAGATCTCTATCTCGGGGGCATGGCCCTTCGACTTATGGGGAATCGACATCGTGGGTCCGTTCCCCAAAGCCGTTCGACAGCGGCGATGGATCATAGTCGCTGTTGAGTATTTTACCAAATGGGTGGAAGCAGAAGCACTGGCGACCATCACGGCCAAAGCAGCAGAACACTTCATTTGGCGCAACATCATCTGCCGATTCGGTTTGCCCCATGCTCTTATTTCCGACAATGGAACACAGTTCAACGCAGCTAGCACGATCGCATTTCTTTTGAGCCTCGGTATCCACAACAATTTCACCTCGTTCAGTCATCCCGCCAGCAATGGGCTCGCCGAGGTCACCAACCGAACTATTTTGGAAGGCATCAAACGCAAGGTGGAAGCCAACCGGAAAAACTGGCCTGATATGTTGGACGAAGTCCTTTGGGCATACCGCACAACCCCGCGGGAAGCAACGCAACAAACACCATACTCATTGGTATTCGGCATGGAAGCAGTCACCCCTTTGGAACTCATAGAACCATCCCTTCGCACTACGACGTACTCTGTTGAGGGCAATCCGGGCTCCCGCGAGGTCGATCTCGAACTCCTTCACGAAACCAGGGAACGAGCCCGTGTCCGGACAATGGAGTACCAACGGAGAGTCAAACGTGCTTTTGACAAGCACGTTATACCTCGCGACTTCCAACCAGGTGATCTCGTGCTAAGGAAAGTCGAAGCAACGGGTAAACATGTAGGCAAGCTCGAGCCGAATTGGGAGGGCCCATACCGGGTAGTCTCCCTCAGAGGAAAAGGCGCTTATGAGCTAGAAGACCTGCAGGGGACTCCGCTCCCAAGACCATGGAATGCGGGCCATCTCCGCAAGTTTTATACTTAACTGGCGGGATATGCCTCCAAACACATTGAAAGGCATCATACGCCAAGTACATGTGGTGCAACCAGTTCTCAACAAGGCGAGATATGCCGACTACAAGGCGAAATATGCCAACCGCAAGGCGAGATAGGCTTTTAGTTACTTTTAGCGAGATGCTTTTCCATCTCATGTAACTTTTTTATATTTATATGCGACGTTATAAGCATATTTTATATATAAATTTTCAGTTTTAAAGAAGTTTTATTGCTACTTTACTTTAGCGTATGCTTTCTTAGCAGTACTTCGTATTATGTCGGAAACAACCAACGAACGAAAACCCTTCGGGGTAACGAATACGAGTTTACCGATCACAGTATTATTCTGACCGACGTTTTTTATGTCGGCCTCTTACATTTTCATAAAAAAAAATAATAATAACAAACAAAACAAGATAGAGAAACAAGGAAGAAGAAGAGAGAGATATATCATCAAATGTCAAGACACTGTCACAACATTAAAACTCGCACAGACAAATGACAAATGACGTCGCAGAGTCATACCAAGCCGACATAACAGAATAAAAAGTAAGTATATTTCTTCATCTCCAACACTGTTAATTTTCCACATCTCGAGAACAAAAATAACTATTTCTTACAAACATTATTTGGTTAACCCCCACATCCCGGGGGTATAAAATATTACAACAATAAACCTAAGGTAAGAAGTCGGCAAAATGCGCAGCTTCTCCATGCATAGCCGCCATACCTCGGGCCATCGTTCCTGTAACAAGCACCAGTTGTATTAATTTAAAATAAAATATATAGATGCACAAAGATTGCTATCACTGTATACATAAATCCGGATAAGAACGACTTACCAATCAGGGAGTCTTGAGAAGATCCTGAGGTGTCGTTATTGGAGATACCACCTCGGGATGAGTACTATCTCGTACTCCCTCCTGGTCATCTTCTTCTTCTTCATCTTCATCTTCCCCTCCTCCTCCAGCCATCTTGTCCTCAGGTTCGGGAACATCCGCCGGCCATTCGTATCTCCCCCACCACGGGTGCGGGAAGTAGGCATCCTGGTCATCCAGCGGGAGTTGTTGGTCAAAGATAGACCCATTTGGGTTTACCAATCGATCCCGCGCCTCATCCCACCGGAACTCGGCCAAATCCCGCACCTTAACATCTTCCTGGGGAACCGCCTTAAATCCGGCATGTTCCGGTGTGAAAGGATAATGGCGCCCGACCTTCTGCAACTCGTTATAAATAACGGCTTTCATTGGCTTATACAAGGCTAGCATCGCGGCTTGCGCAAAGGCCTGGCTACTCAAGAACCGATTCAGAGTAAGGCCAAGAGCTCGTTGCAACTCCCCCTCTAACCGAGCTATCTCGGTTTCTCTCTCCGAGATGGTGAGATCCTTTTTCGCTGCCTCCAAGGTAAGCGCAGAGACCTGTGCCTCAAGAGATTTAATTTGATCTTCCTAAGTCGCTATCTGAGCATCCCGGACCTTGATCCATTCTTCTGACTCCCTCAATTTTTTGATTGTCGCCTTTTGGAGAGCTATTTTGTCAGCTTGCACAGTTATATTTTTTTGAGCGACTTCAAGACGATTGGTTTGCTCTATGGCCAGGTTGCGGAAATAATCTCGTTCCAGAACGGCCTTCTTGACCATATCCTTGTCAGAATCAACAAAGAGCATGTTGGTTTCCTCTTTGTCAACCAGGTCCTTGTAATGACCAAGGATAGCCCCGATGTCATGAACGGCCGAGATGGCATGGTTGAGCGTCACCTCGGGCTTCTCCCGAATCATCTCCTTTTGATAGGCAGTCTCTGTTACCCTGAAGATTTCCCGAGCATACCGGGCATGCAGGTTTTTGTTCTCTTCCCGTGACTGTTGCATGATGGAATGACCCGGGAGGTGCAGGCCCAAGCTATCAGCAAATCCGGGTACAAGTCTTTCTTTGAATACGACCCCGATAACTAGCTCTTGACCCGGAATGGCCGCTTGTAAGAAACTCTGGAGGTCGATGTTGCACGGCTCCGCTATATCAGCCGTGATTGCAGGAGTAGTAGACGTCGGGGCGGTTGCCAAGGAGGTACTCTCCTGGTGAAGATGTACGCTCGCACCGGCTGGAGTGGTTCTACTAACCGGGATGGCCTCAACAATGGCTGTATCAGATGCCCTTCTCGACTTCTTCTTTTTAGGGCGTTCCGGTGCTACGCCTTTACCCTTATCGGCCGAGGTGAGCGAAACGTTGGGGGTCTCCTTCCGTTTACGAGGTGGAGCGTCCTCTGAGATACCTCGTGTCGGAGAACACACGGGCTCCTCAGCAGTAAGACTGGCTGAAGCCTCAGACTTGGAATTTTTCCGGGGAACCTTTGACCCCGCCTTTTTGTCCTTCTGACCCGCGGTTGCGGTGGAGGTACTCTTCTTTGGGGCTGCGCGATTTGGGGCGTGTGAGGCACTAGTCCAGATTAGATCCATGCAGCCTCCTCCTACAGAAACAACAAAAATACAATTTACATTAAGCTCCGCAAATTGGGTAAATCGAGATGAGAATAAGCATAAAATAAATTGCAACTAGACCCACGAGAACAGGACTCACTTCTCACAAGCTCTCTTAATTCATGCGCAGTCGACTGTTCTTGCAGATCAAGATTTTTAGGAACTGCCGGGATCAATCCCTTCCCGGACACCAACGGCCTCCATCTCGCCTTTACACCCTGCAGGCAAGCCACATGGCGCCAATTCTCTATATACATCCAACCATGGTCCCAAGCCTCTATTTTGTTCATCTTCTTATCCTTCTCAAACAAGGCTTGCTCATCTTTTGGTGTTTTCTGGCGAAGCGCGAGATGGCCTGGGTCCACATAGAGTGTGGAAAAGAAATGAAAAAATAACCCAATGGTTGGCCTGCTCATCCCGATCTCAGCCTTAAAGGTCCTAAAGATCGCTTCGAAGCTACGTATGTAGCTCCAAGCCACCCCGGTCAATTGTGCAGGTGCCACCTTCATAAAGCTTAGCAGGCTTCTCTCAAATTGTGTCAGCCTTAAATGGAAGCCGCATTGCGGCATTTTCCAGTAAACACACATGCCGCGCTCGTGGTCATGTGCCCGATCCTCCGGGCCAGGCGCCCGTAGTACAATCTGATCCCTTGGGATCTTATCTTTGGTAAACACCAACTCCTCATAAAACGCCTCTGCCCAGGCCTGATCTTGAACCTCGGGTACGGGGGCTCGTAGTAATGACTGGAGGAATTGGGTGTCATTTGGATGACCGGGCCGAGGACTCACGTCGGGTAGTGATTTAGTTCTGGCCTTTGATTTGGGCTTTGGGTTCGCGGCCTGAGTAGGACCCTTACCCTTGGACGTCCCGGCTTCTGTCGAAATACGCTCACCCCGGGATGATGTTTCCGGATTTGGGTTGAGTATGTCCACTTCCATGTCGGTAGCTTCATCCTCCTCTACCTCCGAAGTTTCTTCTTCTTGATCGGGCTCATATAAATACCCGCTCGACTCTGGCGAGGTTCCCTCCCTGCTATCAGATCCTTCCTGATAGACCATATCAGCCGCCCTCTCAAGCATAGCCTCTATACTCTTACCAACGCCATGATGCGCGGTAGAGGCTGTTCGCTTAGGAGGGACCACGGGGGCACCCGAATGATCCCCCGAGACGGATGGGTTTTGTTCTATTGACCTGGACTGGGTTTCTTCAAATCTCGCATCAGAATGGTCAGCCATTTCTACGATTAACAAAGGGATCGGCTTAGGTACAGACTTATTCGAGGTTGGTACATAGTTAATCCGGGTTTTGGTTATACAAATGGACCGAGTTGGCCTACTTGTTTATACTTTCAATCCCGGGTTGTACTGATTTTTTGTTAAACGAGTTGTACCGAGGTCCAGGAATCACTAACCTTATCGAAGCGAGGTCTTCTTTCACAGATCGCACGTCTTCTGTCACGCTTTGAGTTAGCATCTTCGAGTTCTTTATCTCTGAGATAACAGTTGTTCGATCAGAAAAAGTGAAAATAATGGGGACGGGGGTATATATAGGTCTGATTTGTAAAACTTTTTTCCGCTCGGATCCCGAGGGATGACACCTAGCGCAATCTATAGCGTTCATCCAGGCGACGTTTCGCCTCCCGACCGTTCATTTCGAGATTTGAGCTCTTTTCGATTTGACAGGCGACAGCTGTCGCCATAATGTCGAAACGACGCCTCGAAACCTCGGGTCTTTTATTGCGTTAACGGCTTGGCCAACGGTACTTATAACTCCATTTCCGTTATGGTTAACGGCTCTTTTCGTTCAAAATTACACATAGCAATCACGACTTGGCCAACGGCACCTCGCGTTCGGATTTTTGCTCGCTCTTTTCATTAATATGTACCCATTAATGAGGGACAGTTGGGAAGGCGGCAGTTCCGTTCTGACTGCTTTATTACCATTGATGCCACTGTGTATGACTCCTATTATAAATAGGGTACTCCCTAACCACAAACAATCACTTTCCCCTTTGCTTTTTCTACAAACACTTCGACCTCGCATCAATTATGTCTGTTCAGCGACACATTACAAAGTTCTTAGCAGAACGTGAGAAGCAACGCCGAGCTATTCACCACCGAGTTATTCCATCTCGTTCTGCTGGTCCATCCAGCTCGAGCCGAGGTCCTCAACGACGTGTCATCACGTCCACGGAACGGGAGCAATTAATTCAAGACGTTCCCAATGACTTGGATTAGATGCTGGACAACGAGTCCCCTACTGTTCAAGATTTCCTGAACTATAAGCTGGCGACGTACAAAGAGTTGGACGACGAAATCGACATCGCCGAACTTCTTGGTCCTCTTCGTGACTGCCTGGCATGTGGGCAGTCAGCCCCAAAAGAGGACATGATCAAATGTCGGGGCTGTCACGCATGGTGGCATCCCTCTCATTTTCTGATCCATGACCGTTCGGATCCTCGACGTCGCTTCTTCAAATGTTTATCCTGCCAAAACCGACATCCCAAGGGACCCACATTGGCAACAGCCACTCCAGCCCAGATTTGGGCAGATGATCATTTCGAGGATCCTGATAGCGAGATGGTGGATTTCCTCCCCCCACCTCCGGGACTCGCCTGATAAATTCCAAAGGAAATCCTAGTCTATTTCTAAGTCAGATACCTTAGTTCTGTTTTCATTTACTGTCACATCTCTAGTTCACTACGAGTTGTAACAAGTTTTTAATCTAATGAAATTCCTTTACATTCTTCTTGCATTTCTTTCCGGAGTTCAAAAAAAAAAAAAACTACGACACGATACCATCATAGCGACATTACAATATCGTGCGACGTCACATTACACGGTTCAAACAAACAACATCATACTTAGCGAGACAAACGTCACAAATAACAGCATCTCGGGACATCATAAATAACTTTACATATTTTTTGTTCCCATGACTAAGTAATATCAAGTCAGAAGCATCTCGCTATACATTCTGACTTCGGGGGCTAATGATAGGGCCATGTTCCCAAGGCCCTTTATTAATAAACTTTAGGCCTATGAAAGCCCGGGATTCGGACCTCCTTGTAGGAGCCAGCCCGGAGCCAAGGTAAAGAGGCCCAAAGCCCGAGATACTTAAAAGACCCAGGAATAGAACAGGCCGAAGGCCCTGAAAAGGTCGAACTCGGCCCGAAATAAACTTGTACCGCCTTAACGCGGGATAACCACCAAACGTGGTCACAATAACCGCTTCACCGCCTTGAGGCGAGATAACCACCGAGATAACGGTTATGGAGCAGTTATGATTCAGCCTATATAAGGCAAAAATCCCCATTGAACGGGGGTCGAGATTTTACACACAGAGAGATATCGCATAGGTCAGAGTCAGAATCTCTCTACAACCACCTCACTTCTCAACTCTCATCTCGGACTGCCATCTCGGGCAGGGCGAGATCGTCCAATCACCTCTCACATACGGACTACTCTCCTCGGGAGATAGGACGTATCAAATTGTTTTCGGTACCAGCCAGAAAATGGCCGGTACTAATTTTTTTTTAGAGACAAATAGCAAAAATGCTAAAATCTAACACTAAAAATTCGATTTTTTTTAAATATTTGTTAGATTACTTTTTTTATATATAATTAGCATAGTTATACTAAAATACGCTAAATTACTTGAAATTATGTTAAATTACATTGAATTACACTATATTACGCTAAATTACAATAATTTTGTTAAATTATGCTAAAATACGGTAAATTACGCTAAATTACATATGAATAGGGATGATATCATCACTGAGAAGGCGAAAAACGACAACGAAACTTCAAACGACCATAAAATGGCGCTCGAGTGTCTGATTTCAGCAAATAACCACTTTTCAGAAAGCTTGCGAAAATATGCATGCGTCAGTGCCCTCTTTGCTAGATTTTGAAATTCAGAATTGCCAAAAAATAAAGGGAAGAGCCTCAAAACTTGAGTTGAAGTTTCCGATTAAGATTTTCATTTCTATTGTTCAATCTACGTAGCTCAGTAAATTAGTTATATAATAAACTTGTAGAATACCAATTTTTATTATTTTTTGAATTTTTTACTATTTTTTATGATTTATGGAAATTGGCACAAAATCAGCCTAATTTAGCGTAATTTACCGTATTTTAGCATAATTTAACATAATTATTGTAATGTAGTGTAATTTAGTATAATTCAGCGTAATTTAACATAATTTCAAGTAATTTAGCGTATTTTAGTATAAATATGCTGATTATATATCAAAAAAAGTAATCTAACAAATATTTTAAAAAAAAATTCGAATTTTTAGTGTTAGATTTCAACATTTTTGCTATTTGCCTCTAAAAAAATAAAAAATTAGTACCAGCCATTTTCTGACCGGTACCGAAAACAATTAAAACCGGCCAGATAATGGCCGGTATAGATAGTTTTATAAATTCCCAAAGTTGTTGGGTATATTTATTAATTTGTAATTAACTTTGGATATTAATAAAAATGTCGGCATCTATATCATAGTGATATCTATTATATCTATATAATCCGCGTCGCGGAGCTACAGTACTCTAAAAGTGAATATCCATTTTCTTCTCTCCATTTTCTTGCTAAAAAATTAAAAAAAAATCACAACCTAAAAAACCCTACCGCCTTTCTTCTTCGTCCACAAGTGAAAAAAAAATCCAAAAAATAACCTATCTAAATTTCTCGCTCTCAGTCTCTCATCTATCTCCGTTCGATACGAAACCCTTATTGCTTCATTTCTCTTCTTTCATCTACCAATACTATGAAACCTCCGTCGCCTCTCTGCTCTCACCTTCCGCTCTGCCGATTTCTTCTCTCCACTCGTTGTTTTCGTTGCCTTTCACTGTTTTTGCTAACAGGTTGAACCCCGACAACACAATTTTGGGAGGAGTTGAAAGTAGGCGCTGGATCTCTTCGGAACCGGAGAAGGTGTGAGCTATCTATTTTAAAGTTCTAATTCTGTTTTTGCCAATTTAGAATTGAAATTTGTCATTTATAAGGACAATAAATTTGGTTGATAAGGTGTTTTTTTAACATATGAAGTACCTTCATATTTTCTAACTTTGACCTCTCACAGATTCAGAACTCACAAAATTGTTTATCAGCGAATGAGTTTGGGATCTAGCTCGACTCTTAATTACATAAACCTAGATCATAAGCAATTAACGAAATTGCTATGTATTTCCATTTCCATATATTTACTTAGCTGAGTACCTAGCTGATTATGATCTAGGTTTATGCACTAGGTTCTGAAAAAAAAGGACCAGTAATTTCTATATACCAACTCTTAATTATACAACCAAGTTTTGAGGTAAGTGACTAACTATAACCAAGCTAATACTAACTCTTAATTATACAATTGCACAAATTTAGTATAATCTAGGTATATGTAATGCATCCATGGTCTAAGCTTGCATGACTGAAAAAATATACCTAAACCCTAGGCGAAATGTCTTAAAGATACAAACCTGAGCAGGTAATGTGGGGATTCTTCAGTTTTGATCTTCTTGTTGGAGGCAGCGTCTGGTGAGACGGCGCGTCTCGTGGGGACTGGTGAGTTCGCGCACAGAGGTAGCTGTAAAAGAGAAGAAGATGACTGTCCCTAGTGTTTGTAATATGGGTCTGTTCGCTCACAAGGACCGCTTAAGTCTAATTTTTCTTCGACAGAACCTTCTTAACCTCTGTACAAATAACAGCTCTTACTCAGGTACTTTATTGCTTCATCACATTCTTAGATATACTTAACACTTTTTCAAAGAAAGCGTAAAGTAATTTGGTAATATGACAAAGTTCCCTTTGGGGCAGTTATCAGGACACGTAAAAGGGGTTTGCCGGAAAGACAACCGAAAGTTCCTTTTCCAGTCTTTCCTTACCATAACCTTATCTTTTACTGTGTGGAGATCAACATCTTTTACTCAGGCACTTTATTGCTTCATCACATTCTTAGATATACTTAACACTTTTGAAAGATTAAAAAAAGAAAGCGTAAAGTAATTTGGTACCGTGACAAAGTTCCATTTGGGCCAGTTATCATGACACATAAAAGGGGTTTGTCGGAAAGACAACCGAAAGTTCATTTTCCAGTCTTTCCTTGACATAACCTTATCTTTTACAGTGTGGAGATCAACAGCTCTTACTCAGGTACTTTATTGTTTCATCACATTCTTAGATATACTTTAACACAGTCGAAAGTTTTTGAAAGAAAGTGTAAAGTATTTTGGTAATGTGATAAAGTTCCTTTTCGGCCAGTTATCATACAAGAAAAGGGATTCCCAGGAAAGACCAAGGGTCACAAGGACCGCTTAAGTCTAAGCTTTCCTAGACAAAATCTTCTTTACCTCTGTACGAATAACAGTTTTTACTTAGGTACTTTATTGGTTCATCACATTCTTAGGTATACTTTAACACTTTCGAACGAAAACGTAAAGAAAGCATAAAATCACATTTTATCTTTCTTAGTCGGAAAACCGAACCAAGAAGTTTAGGAAAGCATAAAATCACATTTTATTACTTTTCTTAGTCGAAAAACTGAACCAAGAAAATCACATTTTATTCGGTTCAGTTTATCGCATTCTTTAATGTACTCAACACACCCGAAAGCATAAAATCATATTTTATCTTTCTTAGTCGGAAAACCGAACCAAGAAAATCATATTTTATCTTTCTTAGTTTTAAGCTGCAAATCTAAGAATTCAAACCGATAAACTTATTTATATGTATCAACTATACATAAGGTACAAAGATTTTAGAAAATCAATCAGCAGGAGAGCCTGTGCTCTGATACCACTGTAGGGTTTTCGTGCTACCCTTTGATTAGGCTTAAGCTGCGGAAAGACCATAAAACAGTAATTTTACTTCTAACTCAAGCCGAGGATTAAAAGAGGTACGTCGGAAAGACTATCGAAAGTTCCTTTTCCACTTTCCCTTGACAGAACATTTTAATCCTACGAGGATCTACTTCTCGATTGATTTCTAAACATGTATTTATTTAACACTTAAATAAATTAAAACAACGATTGTACCTTAATCCAAATTCGAATTGGATTTGCAGTCTGACTCGGTTTCGTAGCACCAGAAATCTAGTGCCTCTATCAGTATCCACCAGGAACTACCAGAGAGTTGGTATTTCTTTTGCCAGAAATACTATACCAACGGTATTCGAAAAAGTCGCGGTTTACGGTAAATCACTATTCACCGTAAGTACGATAATTTCTGCAAAAACACTATTCACAAGAATAACTATTTTATTCTCACAAGAATATATTTATGGATTACCGAATTTTCTGCAAATCACTATTTGGGAGAAAATTAAAGTACGAATCGAATCGGATTCTGATTCAAACTTGGATCGGATTATTCTGATTTTCTCTCCACCCCTCCACCCCTTTATATAGGGTTTAAAGTCGGTTTGCTATATACAAAAATACCCCTATATGGCGGTTTCAAAGAGAAAAGACAAAAATGCCCTTGGCCCAAATTGAATTGATTTAATTTGGGCTTTTTCAATTTAATTTAATTTGGGCTTTTGAATTAAAATCTAATTTTAATTTAGGCCCAAATTCCAAATGGGCTTTTGGCCCAAAATATTAATTCATAATTAATATTTTAATCCATATAATATTCTGAATAATTATATTTCTTGCGATTGACGTGTCATACACGTTATAAATTTAATTCGATTTAATCATGTCATCTCCATGACATATATTTTATTTTTAATTATAACATTTTATAATTAATCATAAAATTTCTCTGATTACTTTCCTATTGGTGTGACCCGATAGGATCTGTGCTATGTTGGCAATAGAATTAAAACTCATTTTAATTCTATAAATCATAAGCGGCATCTGGCAGAATACATTATGACTACCCAATTGACACAGATGATCTTGTACAGTACAATATCACGATCCAGTAAACAATTTACTCGTGTTAATTCTTTTGTCTCATAGTATCAGATCAGTTCCAAGATAGGTATGTGCCATCCTTGCAAACTTAATATTTTCTCGATCTTAAGTAGTTGTTTCAAATATGATTAACTCTTTAATCATACCGCGAGCTGATAATCCTACTTCATCAAGAGGCCTAGTGATACTATCACTCATATTAAAATACGAGTGACAATAGTAGTCTTGGTGAACATCTCCCTTCCGCATAAGTTATGCATACTGAAATGTCATTGTTATAGCTACTTTTTACGGATAGCGTTAAACAATACTCACGAATACACACTTCCTATGTAGGAAAGATGAATACCTTATACTTTAGAACTTAATACTGAATGAAGACATTAATGACACGAACACAATCCATTTAATGTTTCATTTAGGGTCTGTCAAATACCATGTTCTCTAACATGTATCTATGTGATTAAAATGACAACTCTTTGTCTATGGTTTGTAAAACTTAACTATCATTTAATCCACACACTAACCTTTAAATGGTCAATTAGTGTTCCTTGCTAATTACCACGGTTAGAGATTATCAAGAGTATTTATCATCTATATTACGAAGTTCTACAATTTCAAGTCATGAACTCAAAATGATTCATAAATTCGACAAAACTCGAAGGAACAAAATGATATCTTTATTAATCATCTATTACATGAATGATCACTCAAAAGAGAGCGATGTTTCTTTTAAAATTTATAAACTCGGAAATGCTATCGGTTCGGATCGCAAGTGCACAATCCTTATCGAGTAGTATAATCGAGGTCGATCCACAGGGAATATTGGTCTACAGTCTTGAGCGATCAAATCACAATCTTTCGAAAGGCTAGACAAAATCTGAAAATTGAGAGTTTGGAATTGTGATCAATGTAAATTTGGCAACAATTAAAAGTAATTAAAATAAAGATAGAGATGAGAATTCCTAGGGTTTCGGCACACCATTGCTACTCAATCCACTTTGATATTCTACTTCTGTCGGGTCTGATTTCCTGTTGTTATTAATGGAAGACACTACATAGGACACTGCGAGTCACTTACGCAAATGACGGGACTTCCACCGGGATACTACATAGGACACTGCGATTTATCTTACGCAAATGACAGATCCCTTAAATACACAAGTTACTACATAGGACACTGCGATTTATCTTACGTAAATGACAGAACTTGGTTTGCGTTTTGTGGTTCTGATTTATGGTTTCCCCGCGAAGGTTTTCTTCACATAAATCTAATGGCTCCCAACGAGACTGACTCGTCCATCTTAGTTTTTCTACCAATAAAGTACTGTCACTACCCTAGGATTAAACTAGATCATCGAAATTAGGTGAAGGGAGAATAAATTGCAAAAGCATTTCAATCAACAACAAGAAATCATAATCAACAGAAAATATATATATCAAAGCATCATGAGTAACAAGGTTTACTGCCTAGCCCATAAGAAAAGAACTTAGCCGCGGAACGGCATCATTACAACACTCATCTCTTTCTCACTTCAATTAAATCTAACCCTAATCACCAAAATTACAAAGATGAGTTTCTCTTCTGTCCAGGGATCTTATATAGGAGTGAGGGGACGTCTGGAGATGAGTGGAGGCCAAGAAACACGATCTGGACACGCTTGTGGCAGTTATTCCCCAAAGGGCGCCTTGGTTACGGACCGTATTAGGTGATACGGTCCGTATTCACACCTTGTTGCTGAGGGTTTTAATGCGTATCACACCATCTCCGGGTTCGTATCCGGCTAAGTCCGTATCAACTGGTACGGACAGTAACAGGGCCATAGTCGATGAGCGTCGCTTATCCGGTTGACCTGATTCTTGCTCCATTTGATGTGAAATAGTCCCAAAACCTATTTTCTGCAATAAAACATAAATAAGGGTGACAGTAACCTTTTTCTCTAATTAAATAAACATAAGTGTGAGATAATATGCAAAACCTAGGCCAAAACCCTACGTAATTCATCATCATTTTGACTCTGATCAATAACAAAATATATAGAATAATTCTATGATTGACTTCTAGATTATTACACTAGCAGCTCCGCACACAGTAACATAGAAAAATGGATGGAAAAAATGTAGCGAATACCAATAGTCTCAAAGCCGATATTTTTATTAATAACCTCGAAAAAAACAAATATCACGTATAACCTCGATTTGAAATTATTTTCAAACTCTTCCTACAAACCGCCCCCCTGTGGGGCGGTCAGCTAGTGTATAAAGAACCGCCCCACAGGGGGGCGGTCCAGTTTTTTTTTTTTTAAGAGATTTGAGAGACAATATTAATAAATTTAATAATAAAAATGTGAATTTTGTTTCTAATATTTCTTAGATTACTTCTTTTGTCAAATAGCTAAAATGATTACTTCTTTTTAATATTTGTTAGATTACTTCTTTTTTTTTTAATTCGAATTTTGTTTTTAATATATATATATATTTTAGAGACAAATAACTACAATGATGAAATATAACACTAAAAAATCCAATTTTTTTTTCCCTTTGTCAAATTACTTTTTTGATAGCATATTTATACTAAAATACGCTAAATTACTTGAAATTATGTTAATTTATGCTGATTTACACTAAATTACTTGAAATTATGTTAATTTTTTTAAAGAGACAAATAGGTAATATGCTGAAATATAACACTAAAAAATGAAATTTTTTTTTAAATATTTGTTAGATTACTTTTTTGGCATATAATTAGCATAGTTATACTAAAATACGCTAAAGAACTTGAAATTATGTTAATTTATGCTGAATTACACTAAATTTCTTGAAATTACAATAATTATGTAGAATTATGTAGAATTATGCTAAAATACGGTAAATTACGCTAAATTACGTATGAATAGGGTCTATTTTGTGCCATGTTTCATAAATCATAAAAAATAGGTAAAAAATTCCAAAAATAATAAAAATTGGTATTCTACAAGTTCATTACATAACTAATTTAGTGATCTACGTAGATTGGAGAATAGAAATGAAATCTTAATCGGAAACTTCAACTGAAGTTGTGAGGCTCTTCTCTTTGATTTTTGGTGATTCTGAATTTAGAAATCTAGCATCACAATTCGGACACATGTGTATTTTCACAAGCTTTTCGAAAAGTGGTTATTTGCTGAAATCGGACACTCGAGCGCCGTTTTATGGCCGTTTGAAGTTTTGTCGTCGTTTTTTCGCCTTCTCAGTAAAGATATCATCCCTATTCATACGTAATTTAGCGTAATTTACCGTATTTTAGCATAATTCTACATAATTATTGTAATTTCAAGTAATTTAGTGTAATTCAGCATAAATTAACATAATTTCAAGTTATTTAGCGTATTTTAGTATAACTATGCTAATTATATGTCAAAAAAGTAATCTAACAAATTTTTAAATTTTTTCAAATTTTTTAGTGTTATATTTCAGCATATTACCTATTTGTCTCTTAAAAAAAATTAACATAATTTCAAGTAATTTAGTGTAAATCAGCATAAATTAACATAATTTCAAGTAATTTAGCGTATTTTAGTATAAATATGCTATCAAAAAAGTAATTTGACAAAGGAAAAAAAAATTCGATTTTTTAGTGTTATATTTCATCATTTTAGTTATTTGTCTCTAAAAAAAATATATATATTAAAAACAAAATTCGAATTTAAAAAAGAAGAAGTAATCTAACAAATATTAAAAAGAAGTAATTGACAAAAAAAGTAATCATTTTAGCTATTTGACAAAAGAAGTAATCTAAGAAATATTAAAAACAAAATTCACATTTTTATTGTTAAATTTGATTTATATTGTCTCTCAAATCTCTTAAAAAAAAAAAACTGGACCGCCTCTCTGTGAAAAATATCGGGTCTTAAAGTTGTAAAAAATCAAATTTTGACTGAGATTGATTGAATGTAAGACTGAAATCTTCTTTCGAAAAATAACTTCTTCTCCAAAATTTAATATGATTTTACAAGAAGTAAAGATAAAGATTACGTGCGGCTATAACTAAAAAACACAGTTTTATTCTTTTGGATCAAGCTTGCTAAAGAAGGCACAGCTTAATCTCGAAGACTGGGTCTAAATTAGGTTTGACCTTTCGTAGAATGCGTATGTCCAGTAGACAAAGAACACCACTGTACTGAATTTCTTACTCGTTGATTGTGAAAGTCAGTTGAGATCAATAATAGGGGTGAAAACGGGTCGGATAAATATCCGATTGAATCCATATTCGTAAATTAGATATGGATATATGATATCTGAATATTCAGACGGATATGAATGCAAGTATAATTTTAAATTTTAATTATCCGTATCCGAAGAGTAGATAACTAAATATATACTAAATAATTTAATTTTACGTTATTCATCGTTATAATAATTATAATATTATGAACTTTCGTATTTTTTAATAAATAATAGTATTGAAAAACAGATATCCGACCCGTATCCGATTTAGTATCCGTATCCGAAAAATAAAAATGAATATGAATATAGTTTTACTATTATTCAATCCGTATCCGATCCGTTTAGACCCCTAGATTAATATCATATCTGCTGTTTTAACTGTGTAATAATTTTAATGCTCATTAACAATCGGGGTTCAGCTTCTGAATACTCAAGTAAACGACAAAGTGACAGCTGAAATCAGCTGAAAATTCGTCATCAAACAAAAAAGAAAGTATACATTATGATACAACAGCTAATGCGACCTCTTTCTTCTACCATTTGATCCTTCCAGAGAAAAATAAAATTAAGATTTGAATGCAAAAACAATTGAGACTTAAAACAATCTCTTGGTTTTGAAATGGCTTGGTATACCTTACTACCTTCCCAGTAAAATTTGGTAATTTTGTAGGATCAAATCTGGTAATTTATAAGGATCTTTTCTACAGCATCTCTGATAAGTAATTAAAATGTGGGGTGCAATGGTAGAGTTCGTATTCTCTGCGTACATGGGACCAGTATCCTCTGCGGAGTTTAGGGTGCGGAGTCCTGCAGAGTTTTCAATCTGATCTGTTCGTTTTGATCGAACGGACCAGATCAGATCAGGAGAATTTTGTTTTTTGTTTTTCAATTCGGACAAGATCTGATCTGATCCGTTCGATCAAAATGAACGGATCAGATTGAAAACTCCGCAGAACTCCACCGAGGATAACTCCGCAGAGGATGCGAATTCGCGTACATGACCGCATCAAATTAGTCAACCGATCCGAATTCGCAGAGGTGTAGCCGTGTAGGTCTTTGAGGAGAGAGATCCGTGAGGACGTGTGTAGCTGATGACTGGGCCTTCACAAAGTAATTTAATATGGAGCCTGGACTAACGTATAAAATCGGGCTGGGCCAGTGTTGGGTTGGTCCACACTGCAACTTCCAAGAGTCTCAAGCGGGTTTGCGGATAATATTGAAATTAGACCCGTTAAACTAACGCTCCACGCGGCTTTCCGACGATGGCACGAATCTAGTAAAAGCAACCTTTTACGCCCGAAACCCTGCTGCTTTCTTCTCTCTGTCCAAGACGATGGCTAATCTCCGAAATACCCTTTAACCTTATCCTCTCCTGTCTTCTTCTACTCATGCATCTTCTATGGCTGCTTCATCAACCCTTGCACCAGGCTTCCGATTCCACCCGACAGATGAAGAACTCATCATCTACTACCTCAAACGCAAAATCCTAAACCGTCCGTTATTGATCGACTCAATCTCGTCCGTCAATCTCTACCAGCTGGAGCCATGGGATCTCCCCTCGCTCGCCCGGCTCCAATCAAACGATCAGGAGTGGTTCTTCTTCTGCCCTCTCGATCGAAAGAACAATTCGAATCAGCCTCGGACCAATCGTGCGACGCCACGTGGCTATTGGAAGACCACGGGGAAGGATAGGGAGGTGGTGAGGAGAGATGATATGAAAACCGTGGTGGGGATGAAGAAGACTCTGGTGTACCACTGCGGGCGGGCCCCACGTGGCAAGAGAACCAAGTGGGTCATGCACGAGTATAGGCTGTTGGACGAAGGACTTGTCAAAGGAGGTGTATGTCTGGTATGTGACCAGTTTTGTTTATTAGCACTGTATTTATTTTTTTTCTATTTTGTATGTCCATCCTTCCATCTTCTTATGATAACAGAGAGATAATTACAATAATTGTCATACTTTAAAAGTCTAAAATTCGTTCTGAATACTGGGTTTCTTGATTAGAATTGAAATGTTGAAGCCTTGTAGGGTAGATAATTAAGTTATAACTGATTGAGAATTCCTGCATAAGCACTTGAGCAGTTTACGATTTTGTTGTACCTATACCCTCCTAAAAGGCTTTACCTATTATTTCATACAAAAGGTTTTCCGATTAGTTTGTCTGGGTTTCTGCTCATTATTAGTACCATAGTAAAAGGTTTTCTTAATTGTATTTGAAAATTCCAATCCTGGATGGTAAGTAGCAGTGCAGTTAAAAGCCTTTGACGCACTTAAGAGCAGAGGCAAGGTGATGTTACGTATTGCTCTTTTGTTTTGATAGTGCGAGCGTGATTCAAAGAGTGAGCGCTTCTATGCGCTTAAGCAGCAAATGAAAAAAGAGCAAAAGAATGCACTTGGATCGTAAAAGAGAGGAAAGAGTAATATTATTTTAATAAGTCAAACAACAAAGGCTTTTTGGTTGAGAAGTGAAGTGGTGCAAAACTGCCAAATTCTAGCTTTCCAGCACTAGCAGTGTTGCACATTTTGCTATTTTTAACTTTGCTATCTCTGCTTTGAAATTGAGCATTACTTTGTACAACATATTGTACAAAGCCTTTCACTTTTGACTGCATTGGTAAGTAGGCAGCTCTTACTTTTGGAGGATAACCTGGGGCGGAGCCAGGAACTACCATAGGTTGGGGCATGATCTTACAATTATTTTGAATTAGAAACATAATTTTTTTTTTTACAATTTTTTCAAAAAATCATAGCAATAGTAAGCATATTTTTGCATCTTGTTTTGGATGGGGGCAAGTGCCTCCCTCTGCCGCTGTGTAGCTCTGCCTCTGACATTTCTAAACATTATTGAAAACTTGATTTTTCTTTTGGGGTATGTCGGAAGGATGGAATGGTGGTGTGCAGGATCTTTGAAAAGCAAGGTCCAGGGCATCAAATGGCGGCCCAGTATGGTGCCCCAGTGGCAGAGGAAGAAACAGAGGAGGAAAGAGGGGAAGAGCATGAGAAGGAGAAAGAAGTAATTACTGAAGAGGTTGGAGATAGTGCTGCTAACTATGTCCAATTGACCAACTTGCATGAGGTACTGTTATCATTTTCTGTTTGACATTATAGAAAATAATTTAAGTAAGTATACAAATGGTTCTCCTAAAGTATGATGAAAAGGTATATTACCTAAGGCGCTTATGCAATCCCTTAAACGGAGGCAGTTTCTGTTTGAATGTTTTATAGTTTTCAAGTTGATCTATTGGATTCAACTTTTTGGTCGTTAAAGTTCCACAGTTCCAATTTTAGCCCAGACACTCCATGTTGATGAGAATTTGAGACTTTATGCATCACACTAGGTAATAAACCATGCTTTGGGAACCATGTGTAATAAGGTAACTACAGTAGAAGGTGATGCTCTTACTTGACTGCTGTGCTGGTACTAGCCAATTGAGTGTGTGGGCATGACATCTGAACTGTACTGCTTGAGTTGAGTGCCATGCTGATACTAATCAGTTGCATGTGTGTGCATGACATCTCAACTGTACTGCTTGAGTTAGAGTGCCATTCTGATACTAATCAGTTGCATGTGTGTGCATGACATCTTAACTGTACTGCTTGATTTGAGTGCTGTTCTGATAATAATCAGTTAATGGGGTTTATTTGGAGGTTTTGGTACTTAAGTGTGAACCTTCATCTTTGTATTCAAATTCTCAATTAAACACAAATGTAATTAATACTTAACATTATGTGCCTGTATGATATCTGAACAGTAGTATTTGAGTTTAGTTCTGTGCTGATACTAATTAACCAGTTTTTAGGGTTTATCAGGTGATTTGGAATACTAAAGTCTATAATTCTTTTATTGGATTAAAAATTTGACACAAAAAAAAAATCCAAGAATTTATATTGGAAAAATATTTGTTTGGCTTATTTTACCCATTAGGAATCCTCAATTTGCTTTGGCTCACTGTACACATGTTATAGAAGTTTATAGTCGAACGGTAAACTATCCAAAGAATAGGATCTACACAAGATGGAAAAGATTTAAACATTTTCTAGAAACTCCATACCTTAACTCATGAAGGGTATTTTAGGGGAACATACTTTATTTCATTTATTTTCACTGAAGACTTGTACCATATAGATGCGAAATGCGCACACCAGAATTGTTCCTTTCTTCTTCTTATTTCCAAATTTAAGCTTTCAGTAGGATTATGCTACAGAAAGTATCAATTTATTTTTGATTGATGTTTGTTCTATAGGGTTTTCATGTCTGCTATTGAAACTGATAGATACTGCTTTCTATTCATGAAGAAAATTCTTTGTTCGTTACTTCCTTTTCCCCTTTTTTTGGTTCTCAGAATCTCGATGAAAATAATGAAGTTGGAACTCCTTCCGGAGAAGGCTCTAGCCAGCAAGACTTGCATGTATCTTCACAAAACCATGAAGATGCCGATATTTTTGGTGGTCTGGATGGCATTGATAATGTTGTAAACCTATCCCGACCATTAGATCAGTTTGCTCATGTGACTAATGAGTTTTTTGAGATGAATGACTTTGATGCTAGTTTGCTCGAAGTTCCTCCGAGCCAAGGCCCGAACAGTTCAACTGATGGAGAGGTTCTTAATGAAGGTGTCCAGTTCTTTGACTCTCTGGATATATTTGATGATATTGATGGCGTTTTTAATTACGAGGGTTTTGCCGAAGATGAAAAGTTTCTATTCGATGAGGCAGGTTCCACTTTATGTCAATCAGATGCCCCTAAAGAGGTAAATGGGTCAAGTTTAATTTTGAACCTTGATTTTATCTTATATGATGTCTTTAAGGAGATTAAGGGCTTGGAATGCCTGCTTGTACTACTAATGGATGCAATCAAACCTGTAACAAGCTCTTGTACTGTAAACTTGTACAATGTACCCGCACCAACTATTGATGTGCCTTTCAGTGCATTAAAAAGGTTAATGGAGTTGCACTTACTTACAAGTCTACTTGCCAGGATGTGGGATCGAGTGTGCAGGATGGCTTGTCTATGCCTAATTTGGATGGCATCAGAAATGAGGAACTCTTGGATATGCAAGGTATGCATATTGTTTTGTCTCTGTATGTCAGATGTTTGTGTATATTTAGGATTTTAGATTATATTATAATTATCAAATAAAAAAGTCTATGGATCCTTACATAAAACTAGGAAAAACTTTTTTGGATTAAGATAAAAGCCATGTGGCGAAATTATGTTGGCGGTGAGCCAGAATTGTGCTCAATTGATCAGGCCATGATTTGATAATATTTAATATCTGCTTATACAGTATAAAGTTAAATTCCTGCTATTATTATCTATTTATTTGTAAATATCGAGCACTGTATTGTTACTTCTCTCTGTCAGGTGAAAATATTTGTCTACTAAGTTTTATTAATTATAATCCTGTCACTATTTGTCTAACAAAAAAATATTAAGATTAATTTTGTTATATGCATAGAAGGTCCCTGGTCTGGTTCCAATACCCAATTATTGGCCTCTCTATGTTTTAATTCGGTTTGATTATTATTTGTTTATTTATGAACAGAAGCAGTGCCAAGTCCAGTCAGATACAATAGTCCTATATCAGATAGTCTTATCAGATTCTTGGATTCCTTCTCTCCACCTCCTGCTTTTGCATCGGAATTCGTGCCCGCTAATTTCAATCTGACCCCAGAGACTATTCGCTTCAGCTCCTCCATCACTTACAGCAAGTCGAAACGAACTGAAGTCAAATCGGTGGTATCTAGAGTCCTTCAAGGGATTCTTTGCTCCTCCTTTTTCTTAGCAATTGCTGTGACTGCTGGTTGCAAGCTGGCGGTATGCGTCGGAGCTAAATAGAGGAGGGAGGGAAGATATACATGTTTTGTACTATGTTTTGGGATCAAATAACTAACACCTTGTTATCTTGCAGTGTTTATCTTTTATTGTGTAAGTTTCTACTGTAAAAATTTTTAAACTGTTGCTATATTTATTTCTCTTTTTTTTTTGTTATTGGTAAGAGATTAATTTCAATGTTCTTCACTCTTTTGTTTCCAAAAGTATGCTCACTAGAAGATAAAAAACCTGTAATGAAACGTGAGTCGGCCCTTGTTTTATAATGGCTCTGCTTTATAGCAATGAAGATTAATTTGTGTTGATTCTTTAATTTGATCAGTATCAATTTTTTTTTTGAGTAATGGAAAATGCTAATTAGTTCCTCACCATATTAAACTCATCGGAGCTTACAACTTTGCTAAATTCAATTTGATAGATAACAATTTGACCTTATGCCCAGAATAAAAGCATACTGAAAGCAACATTTGAAAGACAACAAAAAAGAACTATGCTTGTCTTTTTCTTCTTCAAAATATCTGTACATTTTCTTCAAGAAATGAGAAAAATATTCTCATTATTTATTATTAGGAATACAACTTCTGTACAATTACTTTAACATATCCTTTTAGCATAGGCACGGCTGCCCGTAATATTTTTTATGATATAATATATTTCTTTTTCCATGAACTCTGTAGATTGCTAAGACCATAATTTCATCTCTTTGAATTTGCAAAAATTAGGTTAGTAAATATATATATATCCAGAGCATCTGATTTTCATGACAGTTAGATGTACACTGAGCCACGAACAGATTAAGGCCTCAAATTGATAGAAGAACACGCTCAATATAAGTTTAGCCGACATTTTTATTAATACCCTAAAACAAAACAAAAATATCAAATATGCCCTCACTTGGAAATTTTTTTTAAAAATGCCCTAACCGCCCAGGGACTGGGCGGTCAGCTTTCCACCGAACCGCCCACCCCGTCGGGCGGTCCAAAAAAAAAAAAAATAATAAAAAAAAAAAAAAAAAAATATCACCAAACCGCCCAACTGTGGGGCGGTCCACTATTTTTTTTTTTTTTTTTTTTTTTTTTTTTGGGACCAGATTCAAAATTCATTTTAGAGAAAATGGCTACATTGATTTTTGTGTTCTTTATATCAAAATAAAGGTATGAAAGTCTAGTTTCCAGATAATATAATTTCTCTATACAAAAATATTACAGATTGGTACAGTTTTAGCGATTAATTGACAGAAGTCAGAATTCAGAAAAGCTGAAATTCCAGTGAGCAGTCCTATAATTTTGATCAGATTCAAAATTCATTTTAGAGAAAATGGCTACATGAATTTTTGTGTTCTTTATATCAAAATAAAGATATTAAAGTCTAGTTTCCAGATAATATAATTTCTCTATACAAAAATATTACAGATTGGTACAATTTTAGCGATTAATTGACAGAGGTCAGAATTCAAAAAAGCTGAAATTTCAGTGAGCAGTCCAATAATTCTGACCTTTGTCAATTAATCGCTAAAACTGTACTAATCTGTAATATTTTTGATATTTAAGATCAATTGATGAATACTTTATTTATTAGATATTAATTAAGCACTTCAAAATTATTGGAAACATGGTTCAATTTAACATCACTTCGTAAACTCGACCTCAGTCCTAATAATATAAACAACAGCAACGGTAACAAAATTCAATTAATTAATGCTTTATTAAAGTGATTGAAATATCAAAATTACAAGGGTGTAAATGACCAAAAAGGAAACTAGATGAGTACATAAATAATATCTTATAGAAATGCCAACTTGATTGTAGAGAATATCTTATATAACATTGATTTTTCAATTTATTGGCCCATATGAAAATAAATTCAAAATATGATAATTTTTTATGTGCAAGTAGAAAATAATATTGATCGGATCTAAGCAAAATTATTGATCGGAAAGCTTTTCGGAAAGCTTGTCAGAATTATTGGACTGCTCACTGAAATTTCAGCTTTTCCGAAAAGTGATCAATAATTTTGATCATATTCAAAATTCAATCGCGTGATATTCTAGAAAATGAATTTAAGAAGCAGAATATCTCTAGAGTTACGGATAGTAACAAACCTTTAAATATAATTTAGAAAACAATATAGTAATTAATTTAGACATATTAAAATTAATATGAAAATCCAGTACTTAGTATTTTCTTTTCCAATAAAAAGACTTTACCTAACAAAAGATAAGCAAATTATTAGAATTCAATGGACCATGTACAATTTACAACCTCCTCTTTTATTTCAATGGACCATGTACAATTTACAACCTCCTCTTTCATTTCTCTAAAATGAATTTTGAATCTGATCAAAATTATAGGATTGCTCACTGGAATTTCAGCTTTTCTGAATTCTGACTTCTGTCAATTAATCGCTAAAACTGTACCAATCTGTAATATTTTTGTATAGAGAAATTATATTATCTGGAAACTAGACTTTAATACCTTTATTTTGATATAAAGAACACAAAAATCCATGTAGCCATTTTCTCTAAAATGAATTTTGAATCTGATCAAAATTATAGGACTGCTCACTGGAATTTCAGCTTTTTTGAATTCTGACTTCTGTCAATTAATCGCTAAAACTGTACCAATCTGTAATATTTTTGTATAGAGAAACTATATTATCTGGAAACTAGACTTTAATACCTTTATTTTGATATAAAGAACGCAAAAATCCATGTAGCCATTTTCTCTAAAATGAATTTTGAATCTGATCAAAATTATAGGACTGCTCACTGGAATTTCAGCTTTTTTGAATTCTGACTTCTGTCAATTAATCGCTAAAACTGTACCAATCTGTAATATTTTTGTATAGAGAAACTATATTATCTGGAAACTAGACTTTAATACCTTTATTTTGATATAAAGAACGCAAAAATCCATGTATCCATTTTCTCTAAAATGAATTTTGAATCTGATCAAAATTATAGGACTGCTCACTGGAATTTCAGCTTTTCTGAATTCTGACTTCTGTCAATTAATCGCTAAAACTGTACCAATCTGTAATATTTTTGTATAGAGAAATTATATTATCTGGAAACTAGACTTTCATACCTTTATTTTGATATAAAGAACACAAAAATCCATGTAGCCATTTTCTCTAAAATGAATTTTGAATCTGGTCCAAAAAAAAAAAAAAATAAAAAAAATAAAAATAGTGGACCGCCCCACAGTTGGGCGGTTTGGTGATATATTTTTTTATTTATTTTTTTTTTTTTTGGACCGCCCGATGGGGTGGGCGGTTCGATGGAAAGCTGACCGCCCAGTCCCTGGGCGGTTAGGGCATTTTTAAAAAAAAATTTCAAGTGAGGGCATATTTGATATTTTTGTTTTGTTTTAGGGTATTAATAAAAATGTCGGTAAGTTTAGCGACTTATTTGTATATAATATTCGAATATATCTGTTAGTTTTTAAGTGTTTAACATTTGTCGAGTATTGAGCAGATTAAAAATATTGGAATATGTATGTTCTTATAGGGTAAGTTTGGCGGTTTGGATGAGAGCTAGAATAGCTAGAATAGTGAAATTTGAGAATAGTAAATGAGAATAGAGAAAAAATAGTGATTTTCATATTAGTGTGAAGATGGTGCTATTCGGATTAGTAAAAATGTTGTTTGGATTGTACATGTGGAATAATGAATAGCTGTAACCAATAAATAATAGTGTTAACAAGGTGCTAATTAAGAGGAAAAATAGGCAAGTGAGATCTCAAACGAATTGTCACGACATGAAGATAACAGAAGTTGTGTCAAATTTGTCATTTTCGGGACTATGTTGGCGGAAATTCGCAAAATGAAGCATTTTTTTCTCTCTTCACACTTCCGAATAGTAGCTATTTCAACATTTACAAGGAATAGAGAATAGCAGCTATTCTAGCTATTCCGAATAACAAAAATATTGTTTGAATACACATTGCTATTCCGAATACCTACTATTCTAGAATAGACTCTATTCTTATGTCATCCAAACATTGCCATATTTTTGTATCAATTTGCTAAAAGAAGATTCAAGTTCAAATCCGATCTAAAATTAATTAGATATAGTACATATAAATAAAAATAATTAAATTTTTTATTTTTATTTATTTATTTATTTTAATTGCAAACCGGTAGGCACTTGTATTTTTATTAAGTATAACGAGTGGCTATGGTAATATGTACGATGCACATTGATTTATATTTTGAATTAATATTTTCATTTTTAAAGTCCAAATATTCTCCTAAATCATTTAACACGATCTCTCCATGCATGGAAACATAATTGCAGACTAAATTTTATATTTTAAAAAATTATTTTTGGATGAGTAGAAAATCACTATTTTTGACAGATATGTAATATTTAGATTGTGTGATTTTCTATCTATTTGAAAGAAAAGGTAAAATTTGATTTAGAAGTGCATTTTCATATGATGACCATATTGAACGTTTCAGAGCGACAATTTAAGCTTTATAAATGAAAATATTAGAACCGCGGGCTTAGTGCAGCGGCATGAGTCCCGTCTCTCTATAGAGAGATCGCATGTTCAATTATCGCAAATAACATCTAAAAAATGCTGGAGTGTACCGGAATCCTTTAATAAAAAAAATGAAAATCTTAATTCCTAATACATACCAATATGTGCTATGTACAATGAGTAGAACTAGGGTGCTCCTAAGCTCACCAAGCCCTTCGGTGAGCGCGACTCTAAAACCTATCGAATTGACTTCAAACGATATTTTCAAACCGTTAGATGTTCAATCTATATTAAAATGTGCTTGGAGACCAAATTTTACATTTTTTGGAATTTTTTTACTATTTATTAAGATGGTTTGAAAATCGCTGTTTTTATTAAAATTCTGCACCATTGGAAAACAACGATTTTCAAACCATCTTAATAAATAGTAAAAAAATTCCAAAAAATATAAAATTTGGTCTCCAAGCACATTTTAATATAGATTAAACATCTAACGGTTTGGAAATATCGTTTGAAGTCAATTTGATAGGTTTTAGAGTCGCGCTCACGGAAGGGCTTGGTGAGCTTAGGAGCACCCTAGTTCTACTCATGTACAATAATAGCCTCACTCTAAATATAAATATGCATATATATTTTAGAGGAGGTTTAAAATATCTCAAGTCTTTCATGTCTCATACTCATCGTGATTCACATTCTTTATTTAAAGTCCAAATAATCGATATGAACCGCTCAACATGATCTCTATATTAAAATGTGTTTGGAAATCAAATTTTATATTTTTTGAAACTTTTTTATAATTGTTTAGATAGATACAAAATTATTGTTTTTGGACTTTAAAAACAGAGATAAAAAATATGGTGCAAAATGAATAGGAGGCATGAGGTATTTTAACCACCATCAAAATTTCATATTTATTAATATTCGACCATATTGAATGGTTTTAATAGTTTGAATTCTAAATTTAAAACTAATTTGTTAGATTTTGAAGTTAAACTTAATCAAAACTTTATGAGTTTAAGAACATCTTAGTTATACATTTTTTAATAGGGATCGACTAACTATCCCCCGACTCCTATTCCCCATTTATCTCTCGGTCAATAACTGTCTTTGTTGACCGCTAATTAAGAGGGGACCACAAATTTCAGCGCTAAAAGACAAAACAAAACGCGTCATTATCGCGGCGAGTGCAAGTATTCATATATAATACATCAAGTATTCATATCTAAGATATCAAGTATTTAAAAAAAAACTGGACACATCACTCACCCATCTTTTACACGTTTTTAGAGGTGGTTTTTTTTCTCCGTTCACTCTAACCAATATTTCTGACAATCTGTGAGGAATTTTGCAAATCTAAAACCACGAACGTCTTCTACACAATTTTCTCTTTCAAATGAGATCTATGATGACATACTTTCGAGTTGTCCGTTGCACAAGTATTCATACCTCATCGTGCAAGTATTCATACCTCATCAGTATTTCACAAATAAAAAACTAGACACATCATTCACTCATTTTTTACCGATTGAAATTTCATTACCACTCAATCATTTTTTACTTGATATCTTACGTATGAATACTTGTTCGACGAGGTATGAATACTTGCTCGACGAGATATGAATAATTTTACGAGGTATGTATACTTGCGCAACGGATAACTCAAAAGTACTTCATCATGGATCTCATTTGAAAGAGAAAATTGCGTAGAAGACGTTTGTGATTTTAGATTCACAAAATTCTTTACAGATTGTCAAAAATATTGGTTAGAGTGAACGGAGAAAAAAAACCACCTCTAAAAACATGTAAAAGATGGGTGAGTGATGTGTCCAGTTTTTTTTTTAAATACTTGATATCTTAGATATAAATACTTAATTTATTATATATAAATACTTGATATATTATATATGAATACTTGTGCACGTCAGTTGTAAATTTTTTTAAATATAAGCGGTCTTCCAAACTAATGATTGATACGTGTTTTTTTGTTTTTTTTTTAACTGTCGAGAGAAAAAAATCTTTATTCTCTTTAATAAACTCATAAACAAACAAATTATGCCGACATGAGACATCCCATCCGAACTCATTTATTGAAAGCCTACCGCCTACCGCCTACCGCCACCGCCTACCGCCACTGCCTACCGCCAATTTCCGATATTTTTTATGAGTGGAGTTTTCTGCGAGCATCGATTCAGGGAATAATGAGGGCCCACGTGTTAATTATCCACTCAATCCATGTTTTGTTCTTCTCATTCTTATTTCTGAGAAAATAACTTCTAATCATTCTCTGACTCTCTCAGTAACTTCTTCCCTTGTCACTGTTACAGCAAACGATATAAATAGTTTCAAGTGGGACCCACTTGACAGTGTTATTCAGCCAATCAGAGCTGGTACTCCGAGAGCATATAACAAGATATTCTATTGTCTGACCAGCATCGGGCATTCCATGCTGTGCTGTCACCTGCTCGTCTCTCCTCTTCTCCTATTTCCTTTCTCTCTCTTCGATCTCTCTCCCTTTCGCTTATCCTTGCGCCATGGCTTCGTCGTCGGGCTCCGTCCCGGCTCTAGGTGCTTTTCACCTCTCCCATTTTACAATTCTATTTTACCTAATGTTACTTTTGGTTTGTGATCCCTCCTTTTTTTTCTTCTCAGAAGCTGTACAGGTGCTGGTCTCTTCTCTCGCAGACGAGTCGGCGCTCGTCCGAGATGCCTCTTTATCTTCGCTAAAAGAGATATCTCCATTGTAAGTACCATCCCTCTCAAATTTGAGCTAGAACAGTTTTAATTACTTTAATTTTTTTTTCCAACACATACATTTCAATTTGGTATATTTAAGTTCACTAATGCAACCTTTCCGTTTAATTTTTTTTCTCACCGTGACCATTTTAAATTTCGATGTCTTTATATCAGTGTATGCAATTTATTACCGGACAGTTATTTTCATTAGGAAAAAGTACAACTAGACTGTTAAAAAACTTAAAACTACTCTATGTATTGTCTGGCAGGAACCCACTTCTAGTGTTAGACTGTTGTGCTGCCGTGGCGCGTGGAGGCCGGCGTGTTAGAAAGCTCTCTTTATTATCTCTTATTATTACTTCTTTTGCAATTAATCTAAAGTAGCGAGGTTCATTTTCACCTGGAATTCAACATTTCATCTTGAAATATGTTCATGTTGACTATAATGGATCTGATAGCAATGTATTAAGTAAACACCTTTTTTAGTTATTTTATTTTATTTTTTGTATAGATTTTAAAAGTTATTACAACCTTATTATTCTACATTATTCAAATCTTTACACGAGGAACATGCATCAAATAATAAGAATTGAACCTTCGCTTGTACATGTAGACAAAAGTTGAGGTACCGAATTGCAACATGTAAATAATTTCAATTTTGTAGCTTCGAAAATTGCATTGCTTCATGCTTATATGTTTATGCTGTGTTTACTCAGAAATTTGGTAACCTAACTGGAGTCTTTCTGGTCATGGCGAATGCTGTGCGGGTAATGGACCAAAAGGATACAGACCCCACTTGCCTGAGTAAGCTTGCAAAGATTGCTACATCAGAGATTATCACATCTAAGGTACATTCAGCTGCCACATTCATTACATATTAATATATTATTAATTGAGCACTAAAGGCTTATGTGAAAATTCAGTCCATCTATTTCCAAATAGTACAAACAAGTTCATGTTTACGAAATAGCTACATTTACACATGTTTAAAAAAAAAAACTCAAAACACAAAATACAAAGGTAAACAAAAAAGTAATTTTTGCACTTTCTCTGAAAACTCGTGTTAGTGCTAACATACCTATTTTTCAAATATATAGGAGTTCAATGCTGATTGGCAGAGAGCAGCTGCTTATCTCCTAGTTTCGGTTGGATCTAAAGATCCAGACCTGGTATTTCTCTTATTAATTAGTACATACATTTGTTCCTTGGTTGGTCATAAAATGTTGGGGAAGCCAACTGTTTTCAACTTTTTATTATGCCATCACTATTATTTATAGTATAAATTTTTTTTGGCTCAATATACTGTGGCCATCATTATTTTTTGCTTTTCTGATTCCATGAGGAGTTGAGGATTGTTATTATCTCTTCATCTATCCAACTGTTCCTTCTTTTGTTCTTTCTTTTCTCCAGCTGATGGAGGAGATCTTTCTTCACTTGTCAGGGTCAAATCCTGCATTACCAGCAATGGTTCAAATACTAGCAGATTTTGCATCTGCTGAAGGTGAAGTCCCCTTTGATTTTCTTTTGTACCTTCTTCCTCTGATGTTTCCTTTTTTCAGTGGCCTATGCATGAAGCTGAAATCTTTCAATGCTTATTTGTTCGAAGCTTTGCAGTTTAGTTCACGGCTAAAAGATGTGCTTTTACGTGTTCTACCTATTCTTGGTAGTGTAAGAGATGCACATCGGCCTATCTTTGCAAATGGTATTTTTTTTTAACATTCTGATCATTGAACAGTACAGTTGATTTATACCAGTACTGGATCTTGGTTTGTATGGTAGATCTTTGGTAGAAGGAACATTTTAAAACACATCAGACAAATTAAAAGTATTGAAAAAATGTACTCACACTACCAGAATCCAGTTACAAAACCTAAACAGGCTGGCTATTGTTGCGATCCAGGATTTGCGAACTGAAAAGCAGATTTGTTTGAGATAGAAAAGACGAATGAGAGATGGGAAAAACAGATTAGGAATTCTATCCCCTAAACATTTGACTATTACGAAACTGTAAAGCACTAATAATACACTAATCCATAAGTACTACTAGAACTTCAAATTCCAGGTGCCCATACATATATATTGATCCAGACTTCAACAGATACCGAGAAAGAACTTCTTTTGTAAAATGTTAAATAACTAAGGGCAATTTGTTATTTTCTCCCTAGCATTTAAGTGCTGGTGCCAGGCTACATGGCAGCATCTAGGAGATTTTCCTTCTGACCATCTTTTTGATAGTGACGTAATGTAAGTTATTTGATCTTTTTAATTTGTTTAATTCAAATGATGCTTTTTGGAGGCATACCAATTTACCTTGGCAGGGTTTCTTTCACAGGTCCTTCATGAATTCAGTTTTTGAGCTACTACTAAGAGCTTGGGCTAGTTCTCGAGATCTAAGGGTAAGCAGCTTTTATTAAGAAGTTTATAATTCTCTAATAGCAAAAGGCAAGAGGATTAAAACTCCTAATAAGTTACAGGTTGTAAAATACATAGATGTTAAAAAACAAAAAGGGGGCCTGAGACTTTATGTGTGCAGTACGAGTTTCAACCGAACTTTATTGGTGTATAATTTTTGTTATTTGGTCAGGTGCGGATATCTTCCGTTGAAGCCTTGGGAGAAATGGTTGGTCTGATTACAAGATCTCAGCTGAAGGCGGCATTGCCAAGGCTTATCCCTACGATATTGGACTTGTATATTTATACTCTTAAACACTTTTTTTTTTTTACTTCTTCGAAAAGGAATCCTTCAAGCAAATTGTTGTTTAATATTTGAACTCCTTTGTTCAACAAGGTGTAAGAAAGATCAAGAAATTGCATATGTTGCCACAAGTAGCCTTCATCATGTTCTCACTGCTGCTTTGTTGACAGAATCAGGTCCTCCTCTCCTTGATTTTGAGGTGAGATCAATTATTTATTAAAATTTGAATTGAACTGTTTTTGGCTTTTAATTTTGTTTCGTTTACTTTTTCCAGGAACTAGAGGTAGTTATGGTTACTCTTCTTCCAGCAGCATCTATCAATAGTAAAGACGACCGCTCAAACTTTTCAATGGGCCTCAAGGTGCTTTGTCTCCTTTCTACAAATTAGATGAATTCAATTTGTTATTGTAAATTTATGAACCTGTTTCTTCATCTTTATAATCTTGCATCCCTTGTACCAACCTGCTTTAGTTGTTAAACAAAGAATTGAGGGTGACCTTTAGATACTCTCCAATTCCTTTTGGTCCTTCTGGTAATTGTTGAACATTTATGTAGCTGCTTCTGATAATATTGATACTGACATGTCTTTTTGGACAGAACTATAATGAGATCCAGCATTGCTTTTTGGTGGTTGGTTCGGTATATCCTGAAGATCTGTGCACCTTCATTTTGAATGTGAGTTTTAAAGTCAGAACTATTTAGAGAACCTTTTTTCGTACATTTTATATTATTTCAAGTTATGCTTCTCTTATTCTTCTTCAAGGCTTACCTTAAACTAGCCCCCTTTATGGCTTACCTTTAGAAATGCAAGGCAAAGGATCAAGCATCCATAATTGGAGCACTTTGTACTATTAAGCATCTATTGCCCAGGTTTAGTTTTCTTTATTTTTTCATGAAAAGTTCTTCTGTTTGGAATAATCACTTTTGAATTTGATCATTGCAATCCACAAAAAAATCATAGGAAATTTGGTATTGGTTTGATTGTGCATAGGTTGTTGGAATCATGGCATAGCAAAAGAACATCACTTGTTGAAATTGTGAAGCTACTACTACTTGATGAGCATGGTTTGGGTGTTCAGAAAGCACTAGCGGAAGTAATCTTTTGTGCTATTCTTTCATTTGGAATAACAATTGGATAAATAGCTTTTAATACAACAAGCAAACACTAATTTAAGTTAACAATAAGAAGGCTGAAACTGTAAAACATTAACATTATGCTACTTAATTTTATCCTATGACAGCTAATAGTTGTCATGGCATCACACTGTTACCTAAGCGGCCAACCAGCAGAAATGGCAGTTGAGTTTCTCATTAGGCACTGTGCTATAACTGATGAGGAGATAGATAACTCGAGTAGCATCTCCAACAATTTTCTTCAGCTTGGATCCTCCCAATACAAGAGGCTGGAGGTTTCCCTCTATTTTTTTTTTCTCTATTTCTTTGGATAATTGGTTGTCCACTCATTAGGTAG
The DNA here is from genome assembly GCA_025461125.1 of Carex kokanica. NCBI lineage: Eukaryota > Viridiplantae > Streptophyta > Magnoliopsida > Poales > Cyperaceae > Carex > Carex kokanica. The sequence continues at coordinate 218,910 of JAJGRX010000565.1, read as the reverse complement.
AGAGCATCAGGATAATCATTTTAATATTGGGATTCGGGTTGTTTCCTCTCATGACTGATCTTTTTATCGATCATACTGTACTGGCATCATACTGAAAGAGCTACTATGTTATCTCCTGATATAAAATTCAAGGTGATGCTGGGGCCGGTCAGTCTAGAAGAACTAAGAGCTGTTTGTGAGAAGGGCCTCCTTTTACTGGCTATCACCATTCCTGAAATGGAGGTAGATACGACTTTGCTTTTTTGTTGAATTCCTGTCTGCTTTTTGTAAATTAAATTGGTATTAATATAAGTCTGGCATTATCTTGTAGCATATCCTCTGGCCATTTATTTTGAAGATGATCATCCCCAAGAAGTATACTGGTGCAGTTGCAACAGTAATTTTCTTAAAATCTTTACATTATCTTGCAAAAATTTGATTCTGAATTGTCCCCTTTTTCAAGGAGTTTTTATGTTTTTTTTTTTTTTTTTTTAATTTTATTATCCTTATGGTTCAGGTCTGCAGATGTATAACCGAGCTATGTAGGAGAAGGACACCTCAAGCTAGTTTGTTACCCAGTGAATTTAATTCCTCCAATGATCTTCCTAGAGCTGAAGTATGTTCATTCAGTAACAAGTATACTTGATGCCTCCAGCATTCTTTAGCATACTTGGTTTTCTTTTTACTATACATTCTTTTGAAGTGTAGATGTTCTTTGAAATGCAGGAACTTTTTGCTCGTTTAATTGTCCTTCTGCACAATCCACTTGCTAGGGAGCAATTAGCTACTCAAATTTTGACGGTATATCTTCTTTCTGACCTTACATTATGATAGTTATAAAATGATATCACAATACATTGTTACATGCATTCCCATGTATGCAAAACTTTTGAAGTGCTCTGACACTTTAAAATATTTGAATGTATAGAAATTTGGGCAATGGAGGATATTGATCAGTCGGGGATATATTTTGTTTTCTAACAGTTATTACTATTGTGTTAATCATCTGTCTAGTTTCATGCAGGTTTTGTGCTACTTGGGTCCATTGTTCCCAAGAAACCTTGTTTTATTCTGGCAAGACGAGGTATAGAAATTTATGTACCATATTTTTCTTTTTTTCTTAGGAAGAAAGTAGACAATTTAGATGCAATCATTTAGGTGCCTTTACAAAATACTTAATTTGGCAAGTTTTAGGTCCCCAAATTGAAGGCTTACATCAGTGATCCAGATGACCTGAGACAAGACCCCTCTTACCAAGAAACTTGGGATGACATGGTTATTAATGTAAGTTATCTTTCTGATTTTTTTTAATTTATTAACTTCAGGGTAGTTTAGGATAATTAACAGCGGTTTGGTTAACTTAAAATAACATGTGTAGAGTATAAGTATCCTTAACCTGTATAGTTCTGCCAGTGAGATCAGGTACTGTTTAATTGAGAAACAGTGACTACATTGCATTGCTTTCTATTCTATCTTTTTTCATACTGAATTACTGATAGTACACTGCCTTTCCATATGGAAATTCATTATACATACAGGTTTAAAAAATACAGATTTTTTTTTTTTTTTTATGTACTTTTAGTTCCTATCAGAATCTCTGGATGTGGTGCAAGATCGTGATTGGATAGTTTCCTTAGGTGATACTTTTGCAACACAATACTCTTTGTATGTTGATGATGACGAACATACAGCCTTGCTTCACAGGTCCAGTGTCTGTCCCTCCCTCTCTATCATTTGTGTTCATTCTACATTGTTCTTGTTTTACATATTTTATTAATAATATTCACTCGTGCAGATGCCTAGGCATGCTTTTACAGAAGCTTGATGACAGAATGTATGTGCGTGAAAAGATAGATTGGATGTATAAACAAGCTAATATATTGGTTCCTACAAACAGGCTCGGCCTAGCCAAAGGCATGGGGTTGGTAAGTTAGCGTCTCAGTATCCCCTAAATTCGTTGTTTTTTTCTTCTTATGCATTTCCCTTTGTAAAGCTATCCATTTGTTTCAGGTTGCGGCTTCACATCTCGATACAGTATTGGAGAAGCTAAAGCGTATATTAGATAGTGTGGGATATACTGCTTTTCAGAGGTAATGTCCACGTAGTTTTTTATTTTTCAATTATTCTAACTTTTTTTAATTAGTTGTATGTTCTTAATGAGATAAATTAACCAAGTAACAGTATTTTGTGGCAGATTTTTGTCATTCTTCTCAATCAAAGTTAAATCAGAAGATGCTGATGACACGTATGCGGCGCTAGCTTTGATGTATGGTTATGCTGCCAGATATGCACCGACAACAGTTATAGAAGCCAGAATTAATGCACTTGTGGTACGCCTTTTCTTTCATTTCTTCGCGCTTCCATAAATTGCCCAATCCAGACATCTTTTCTCAAAATATTTTTCATTTCATGCTGTACCTGTACCCCACGTTTTTTCCATGTTTCTTCTTATTCTTATAAACATATAATTAAGATTGCAGAAACAAAGCTGCTAATGTATATAGACAGTTTTTGGTCTCATCTTGCTTAACAAAATGGTACAATCAGGAAACTTGATCATTTTGCAATTAGTTGTATCTAGCTTCCAATATCCTATGTTATTTTTTTTGGTTATTATTGGAGACTTACATTTTTACGTCATGCTTTCATCGCCATCAAGATTTGCACTTTCGATAGCATTTACATATTCATAATCTGTCAGGGTTCGGACATGCTTGCAAGTTTTCTACATGTTCAGCACCCAAACGCTAAGAAAGCTGTAATCACTGCCATTGACCTACTAGGTACTTTTGCTAACCTTTCTTCAATGATTACTCTATACACATCTAAGATTCTAAGCACTGCGGAAAGAAAGTGACAATTAATTGTTCCTTATTTCTCCGTCTTCCTCACTAGGCCGCTCTGTGATCCATGCTGCCGAAATGGGAGTCTCTTTTCCCCTTAAAAAGAGAGATATATTGCTTGCCTACGTGCTAACTTTAATGGGTCGAGACGAAACTTATGATATTGCTGATTCAAGTGTTGAGCTTCTTTACACACAGGTACTGTGCAATTTTCTTCATTTTGGTGAAATCAGTGGAAAGTCGTACGTTCTTAATTGTATCATCAGGGGTCTGAACACATGACTTATGGTTAACATCCTAGTCTTCCTCCCATGAGACAGTAGGGTTACATGTTGATTATCACTTGCTAGTCTAAAGTACCAATGTCACTTGTTGTTAGAATTGCAAAAATATGATGATGAGTTCAGATAAGAATCATGTTTTGACGATCGACTTACCTTCTTATTCCTTTGCAGAGCCTGGCTCTCTCTGCTTGTACAACATTAGTTTCAATTGAGCCCAGACTGCCCATGGAAACCAGAAACCGTGTCATGAAGGTCATTGCTTCTAACTCTTGAAAATGGTCATATGAGTGATTAAATCTTTTTTCTTAAAGGCTTTTTTTTGGTGTAGGCTACATTAGGTTTCTTCGCACTGCCAAATGAACCTTCTAACATTGTTGAACCTCTGATAAATAATCTCATTACACTCTTATGTACCATTCTTCATACAAGGTAATCTATGTCTTTTCTCTAAAGCATTCTTCAGAGAGGAACAATTCAAGTTTATTTTGCAATGTGCTAATCTGTTTCCCCTTGAAAATTAGCAGTGGTGAAGATGGGCGTAGCCGGGCTGAACAATTGTTGCACACTCTCAGACATATTGATCCCTATGCCTCATCTAGCATAGAGCACCAAAGGAGACGAGGCTGTATGGCTGTACTGGAGATGCTCACCAAATTCCGTGCCCTTTTCTCTGGGGTTGATCGGGGGCTCCAGAGAAATTTCTCCAGCCTACCATGTAACCTAGTTAATGTACTCCAGTATGCACATACTTATGGTTTTTTTAAAATAGCTTATTAACTTCTAATTTTGATCTTTCAGCTGCATTTGTGTTGCCCAATCGAGATTCTTTATTCCTCGGAGAGAGATTTATTGCTTACCTTCCAGGCTGTGCTGATACCAGTACTGAAGTTAGTAAAATCTCAATTCAGGTTTGTTCGCTCCATGACATTTTTATATTTATAAAATTAATTAAGTAGACTTAACGTGGAGTAAACATGCAGATTGTAGCTCTCTTTTTCACCATATCATTGTCCCTTCCAAGATTGAAAGCCCCAGGGAAGGACATTGATCTTGAGGCTTCTTACGCAGCTCTGACATCCCTCGAGGATGCAATCTCCATCCTAAGAAGTGTGAGAACTGCTTCTTAATTATCAATATGTTATTTGCCAAGTTTAATTTGTACCTATGATCAGTCAGAAGTATTCCATTGGGTGGTTTCTTTTTAATTATCAATCTGACATACTTTTTCTTTTGCAGGATGCTGCTATTGATCAGTCGGAAGTATTCCATCGGGTGGTATCTTCTGTTTGTATCCTATTAACAAAAGATGAGGTTATTTGTTTGCTTTTTTTTTTTTCTTTTGGAGAGAAAATATACGAGGTAAAATTTTCTAGGTATAGTCACTTGAAGGTCACTATTTTACTGTTACGCAAGTATACACTATATAAGAATCCATACTTGTTTGTTGGAACCCTAAATAAACAAAATCTGATAAGAAATGACACATTAGCGGAATATAATTGTACTTGTTAATGGTGTTCTGATCCCCTAATATATAGCAAAAACATGAATTCTGACCTTATTTCCTAAAGGTTGGCCTTCTAAGAAGTTCAGTTTGTTGAGTACATTTTGTAAGTCCTATATCTAACTATTGTATATTCAAAACAGTTGACCACACTATTACACTCTTGTTCGAATGCTGTCTGTGATAAGATCAAACAATCAGCAGATGGTGCAGTTCATGCTGTTATCGAGTTTATTTCCAAGAGAGGAAATGAATTGAATGAAACTGACATTGCAAGGTGAGTTTCATGAGAAACTATTTTATGAATTTCAGTGGTATTGTTGGAAAACTCCCCCGTCAAAATTTTTACCGGGGCCTGGTTGTCCTACTTACAAGCACTTCTCCACACTAATCTCGTGTTTGTAGAGTTAGCATATAAAGCCATCATAGCATAACTATCTAGTTTGTGAATAAAATAAACATAAATTATCAATATAAGAGAAAAAACAAATAAAATTGATGAAAATTGAGATTGGGATTTTGGTTGCTTTCTTTTAGCACCTTTGGTTGCCTTCTCTTATATTTTGTTTGCAGTGTAGGTGGGAAAGAGGGGGAGTGATAGTGATTGGTCAAATTAGTGCGTTGCATTGTTGTAATGGTAAAGCTTGTTTCATTTTATTTTGATCCAGGACTACACAATCTTTATTATCTGCTGCAATTTCGGTCACTGACAAGCACTCACGTCAGGAAGTGTTCAACTCTGTATCCTTTTGTGTTATCTATCTTAAAAGTTTTGCCCTTTTTCCACCTTTAGAATACGGTCTTGTCAAAGGTCCTATATCTTTTTCTATTCTATGGCTGTTCTAAAGTTCAACAAATAATTAATGGTGATTCCTGCCACCATGGATTATTAGTTATTGATGCTTTGTTTTCCTTAAATTGTTCGATCAGATTTCGTGCTTAGCAGAGAACACAGATTCAAATATAGTGTTTGATGAAGTCCTGACAGCAGCTGGGAAAGACATCATTTCTAAGGATGTTACAAGAATTCGTGGTGGCTGGGCAATGCAAGATGCCTTTTGTGTGTGTACCTTTTACCTTTTACCTTAGATTTTCTTTTGTTTTCTTGAGAATGTCTCTTCTTGTTTGCTCCTGATTTCTTTTTCTTTTTTTCTCATCTTTGAATTAGGCATTCTCTCAGCATGCTGTGCTCGCCACTCAGTTCTTGGAGTATATCATATCAGTTATTAATAAAACCTCTGCTTTAAAGGCTGATGTGGAGAAGGTAGAGACAGCCAATGAACCTTCTCTTGGGGACAATACACTCCTCCAAGCTGCTGTTCTTTCGCTCACATCATTTCTTAGGTGCGACCGAATGCCATTGTTTGGTGGTTTTCTCTGATTATGCTTTATCTTGCCGCCTCAAGATAAGAGTTTTTTTTAGTATCTATATTGACTAAATATTTGCTTAATATAGGGGAGGGGGCAAGGTGGGAAAAAAAGCGGTGGAGCAAAATTACTCTTCCGTGCTCTCAGCACTTGTGCTCAAGTTAGGAAGCCTTCACGGCCTCTCTGGATTGGGTCAACAAGAACATCTACGGTAATATCACTTTATTATTGTTTCTATTTGGTTACGCATAAAATATTGACACAATTGTATTCATGCAGAACATTGCTCACGGCATTTCAATCTTTTTGTGAATGCATGGGTGATCTTGAAATGGGTAAGGTGAGCAAATTTTGAACTTTGATTGCCACCAAGGTTTAATTTCTTGGTTGACAGAAGGAATGATGCAATTCAGTAAAATATATTTTTTATAAGCCCCTAGTTGTGTCTAAAGTTCCCCATGTTTATATGTGTTCCTTTGGGTTTGTTTAGATTTTAGCTAGAGATGGTGAGATAACTGACAAGGACAAGTGGATCGACCTTGTTCAAGAGATTGCATGTTGCACTGCATTAAAAAGACCTAAAGAGGTAAATTTCTTTCTATGGAGGGTGTATGTGTTAGATATTTCAGTTTCCTTTTTAAGGTATGGAGATCATGCTTTATTCACTTACCAGTTTAAAAAAATTGTACTGTTTTGACTGCGATAGGTATCTCCAACATGCATAATTTTGAGCAAAGCATTAAACAAGAACCAAAGATTTGAAAGGGAAGCTGCTGCTGCAGCTTTGTCGGACTTCATTCGTCACTGGTAATGACCAGAACCACTCTCACTGTGTGTGTTGTGTGTGTTGTGTGTGTGTGCATGCTCAACTCATTTCTTTTTCCGAGTGCAGTGACACAATGCTACCATTGCTGGAACAAATGGTAGAGGAACTATGTCTTCACGTGTCAGATGAGTCACCTATTGTGAGGAGTCTCTGTCTTAGAGGCCTTGTTCAGGTTTTTCTTTTTTCTTTTGCCAGTCAAATCTCCTGTGTAGTCTACTGGCACAGTAACTAATTAGTCAAAAAAATCTTGGTCAAGTAATCAAAGCAGGTCAATGAAATTTGAATGGAACTCTTGTATATACCATCCAGCTATTTTATTTTTTTATCATTGGTTACAGATACGAGAGAGTCGTATGAAAGGTATACCATCCGGCTATTTGATTTTTTTTTTTTTTATCATTGGTTACAGATACCGGAGAGTCATATGAAAAGGTATATTTCACAAGTGCTCGGGGTCATAATAGCGTTGCTTGAAGACCCTGAGGAATCAGTTCAGCTGACTGCAGTACAGTGCTTGTTAAAGGTGAACTCTCTTTCATCTCACTACTTGTACATATTTTTTACCATAATAGTTTGAATTTGTAATTGATATCTGATCATCATCTTGGTCTTATTTATGTCATGATGAATTTAGGTTATCAATCCATCTTTCAAAGATGCTGTTGATCCGATCATGATAAGTCTCTCTGTGAGGCTACGCAATCTCCAGGTCAGCTTTAGTGAAAAATAAACATTTCTTTTAACAATTTTCCTTTTTTTGGGTTTGAAAGCATTTTCTGTGATTACTGGACCAGTGTTGCATAATTATGCTGTTGGTTATAATGTTTCATATGTTACTCTTTAAAAATAGACTTAAAAAATGGAAACACATTTCAAAATTTTTACTAACAGGTGTCAATGGATTCAAAAATGAGGTCAAGTGCATTTGCAGCTTATGGAGCGCTGAGCCCATTTGGAGTAGCTGCCCAACATCTAGCTTTCCTTGAGCAGGTAATCACTATATATTCTAGTATTACAATAATACAATTGCAAAGGAGCAATGATATGCTCGTCTTTGTACTTGGATTCTACTAAAATCCAAAATCTCACTCTATATATCATATATAGGTGCATGCGACTCTTCCTCGATTGATCCTCCATCTGCATGATGATGATATCAGTGTACGTCTAGCTTGTCGGGTACGTACCTTCATATCTTGTGGTTTGCAATTTGAAAGAGCTTAAAAATTACAATTGTTGGTAAAAATATAAAGAAATACATAACATTAAAATTACTTGACTTGAACAGAACACATTTAAGCAATTGGCGCCTATAATGGAGATTGATGACGGCTTGTCATTCCTCTTGAATAAGCAATACTTCACTTCAGATCGCCGGTTTGTAATTTGTAAAATTTGTATTTTCAATATATTTTATTATTATTGAACCCTTTTTTTTTTCATTCGATAACTATATATATTTTTTTTAATACACCAGGTCGGACTATGAGGATTTCATAAGAGACCTAGCACGACAACTATGTCAACTCTTGCCATCTAGAGTAGATAGTTATCTCGAATCAACAATTCAGGTACCTAACCTCATGTAATTTGAGTTGAATATTGAAGGTAGCATTATTAGTTTGTAAAATGATTAATCAGTGATACTCAAATCTCATTTATTAGGCATTTGATGCGCCTTGGCCTGTGATAAAAGCTAATGCAATATGTTTCTCTAGCTGTATGCTCGCATTGCTGCTTGAGCAGCGGTCTTCTGCTCCTTATTTTTCTCAGGTTTTTTATTTTCTAATTTATTTTTTACCTGTTCTTTCTTCTAAATATTGAATTCTTAATATACTTATCATTATTATTTAAAAATTAATAATCAGGTGTTTACCATACTTGTGGCCAAGACGTGCCGATCGCCTGACCCAATTGTTCGAGCGGCCTCCAATTCTGCTCTTGGCCTTTTAATAAAAACCACAAATCCTCTCAAATTTCATACTCCACTGCAAGAGAAAACGGATTCATCTAGAAGTACTCCAGACCCAAATACTATCTCCAAATCCTCATCGCAGCGGGAAAATGGATCCTCCTCTGTATCTGATGAACATGTTGAACTGAGAGATGCAGCAGACAGTAATGATGCTGTGTAATTGTTTGTTGTTGTTCTTTTTTATTTTTTTGTTCATTTTTGTACGTATGGTTTGATTTTTTTCTTTTTTCTTTTAGAACATGTTCCTTCCCTCCCACAGCTTGGTGTGAATAAATTTAATGTTTACTTGTAACTTTGTGTAAGAAGTTATCTTATTGTACAGATGTATAATGAGTGTACAGTAAAGTAGGAGGAATATGAAGAACTTTTGTTCTTATTTGATGTTGTGCAAGAATATATTCTGTTGATTTGAACTCATGACACTGACAATTAGTAATAATCTAACAACGCTATATCACCAATTTTTCTTTCCTTAATTGTAGGACTATTGTACTTGTTTCTGTTTTTTTGTGCATGTTGGGTTTATTCTTGCAAGATGCTCAGATGCTTTCATTCCATGATGCATCCTCTTCCACTCCGAATGATTAAAGTGACTTTAACCTTTCTTGGTATTGTTATTTAATACTTGTAAATGTTAAATGTTGCAGTTTAAGGAGATCTACTGACATCAACGAATATTTATTTAATCACATACCACCTTTTTTTTTTTTGTTAGTGGGGCGGTCCTGTTCTAAGATTTCGGTCTTGGAACATTTATTTCCCTCTGTTTATCTGCGTGGAATCGTACCTGCATTGCTTTTATCTTTTAAAACATTTTTTTCCAAAGGGTTGAGGGATGAACTAAGCATCCTTTTTTTTTCTTTAAAAAGCATTTTTTGTTTTTCTCTTTTCTCATTATGCTTTCTACTTCGCACCAAGAAAAGCCCTTTATAAAATTCGACGTGACATGGATGTCTTCCTTCCTCTGTTCATTGGCCAATAGTCTCCAAACCATGCATGAAATGAACCACTGATGGCATTTACTTGTGACTTTGTAGCTGCAATAGGTGACGACGTGACGTTATTATTGTTATAGTTAATAATTCGTTGTTATAATATCGAACTGCAATATTATAGCTGACGTTATTAGTTTTTTATCTTTGATTTTTTAACATTTGGTTCCTGCTAAGTATTTATTTTTTACAATCTTAAAAATCCAACAAAAATTCCTTTTTAACCAAAATTGACTAGATGAGGAGGGAGATTGGTCTACAATTTGGATCTAAGCTGAAATTTATTAAGAGCATCTACATCCCTTGTACTATTAGAGTTTCTAATATGATGTGGCAGTTTCTAATCTAGTTTTAGAGTTTCTGATCAAATTATTTGCTCAAATTATTTCTGTTTTTTAATTTGTTGCTGACGTGGCTTAATAGAAACTATAAAATTAATTTCAGGAATGTGGGAGTTAGAAATTTTAGAGACCTTAATTTCTAAAAAGAGATTAACAGTTATTTAGAAATTCATTTAAGTTGCTAAGATGTAGATGCTCTAAGATTTAAGAATATATTGTTCTGTGTTGAGTCGTAACGTTTTTTTTCGTGCTATTTTCCTCTAGATTTATTCCATTGTCAATCCATTTTTTGTGGTTGTTGAGTATCAACATGTTCCTCCTTTTAATCTCTCTCAATATAATAGTTTCTAGATTTGAAATCAACTTCCAGTTCCAAACGTTCCTATTTCTGTAATTAGTTGGACCTTTTAATTTTAATTTATATTCCAATTAATTGCTATTTTTTCTTCTAAATTGTAGCAGAATCAATTGTTAATTCCTTTAACTTTATTTTTGTAGTTGACGAATTATCAGTCTTGTAGAAAAAAATTAAGAAATAGTCGAGGCAAAATTAATGCGTTTGAGTATATATTTCTCTTACTAGTACCGTGCCCGTGCAACGGGGACATGTTATAAGAGAATACGAAAAAGAAAAAAATTATAATATAGTTTGGCTTGTTAATTACAATTGATTTTTATTTAGTTAAGCTCATGAATCTCGTTTGTGTACTTAAATCACATACAACATTTTAGTGTTATTAATTATAATGGTTGAATATAAATTTATAAAATTTGATGGACATACAAACAAATAATTTATTTTTGTTAAACAAAAGAAACATACATATATTTCTTTCTCTGCACTACAAAAGAACATGATGATATTTTACTATGTCATTGGTAAGAAACTTTTCAATCTACAGACTATGAAAATAAATATTTTTCCATCATTGGTTTACTAAGCAAATTTACTAAGCAAATAAATAATTATAATGAAACAACTAAGTCTATTCAATAACCTGGTGTAGGGTAGCTATTTTGTAAATTAATTGAGGCGAAAATTCAATACTAAAATCTGTCATACAATATTTCACTAAAAAAAAGGTGTTACCATATAGACAACAAAAGTAATTTGCGTCTCTATTATGCTAAAATCACATTTTTTTTAATTTAATAGTTTGAAAAGCAAAATAAAGAGAATATGAAAATCCGAAAGAGTAAATTGTGGAAAAATATGAAGTTTGCATTTATTATCTGCAAATATACTATTTGTTATCAGTCCATCTTACTTGATCCAAAGCTATCTAGTTTGAAAATTCAAGTGTGAACTGATCCATATAATTTTGTTTATTATTGCCCAAAAACTCCATTTTTCATTTTTCTCGTTTAAATTACACAATATATATATATACACATGGAGAAAAAAATTATGCTATTAAGAAAAAAGTTAAAACGATGGAGAAAAAATAATCAGTACACAATAATATGATTGAATAATTAAAAAAAAAACAAAGTAGTTAAATTTTCGCTCTCTTTATGGTGAGCTGTGCGTAAACTTCGTTATCAAACAAATTATATAAAGAGAGGTATATCAACATGGGATATCGAGCAAATCAAGCAAAACATATCAAGTAATTTTCATCTTATTTTATAGGATTTAAATCAATTGTGTATCTTTTGCAAGTTCAACGATACATTCAGGGGCGGACCCAGGTAGTCCCGGGAGACAACTGCTCCCTTGGATTTTGAGTTTTAGTGGAAATCTATGGTTCTGACCGACTTTGTCTCTTCTGAAATTTTCCTTGCCCCCTCTGGATGTTTGATTTGTAATTCGGATTAAATTTAGGATTAAAATTGAATAAATTTGTTGAATTTTGATTGATAATTAGAATTATAAGTTAGAGTATCAGAAATTACAATTCAAAGCATTGAAAAATATAAGTTAAAACATTATTTTTTATCGAGTACCCAATTAGTTAATAGATTTAAATTCGATTAGCTATTTAAACCCGATTCGATATATTTTTACCCCCGACGAAAATCCTGAAATGAATCCGCTCCTGAATACATACATGTCATCAAGGCAGAATCGTTGACATATTGGTTAATTTAAATTAGCGCAATTACATAATGATACTTAATGCTGTGTCACGGTCTCACGGAGTGGAATTATTTAAGATCAACAAGATTCATTGTAATATGAAAGTAAATATCAATTTGAAAAAATAATACACTTTCAAGAATTGTAATGATATTTTAAAATGATATTTAAATGATATTTTAAAATGATATTAATCAGAAAATCGAGTATCTGACAATTCAATAAGAGAGTTTAGGAAAGTTTTCGAAAAAAATGGAAAAATCCGATGTGGCGAATACGTCTCTAAATAGATTTAGATTTCTACGCGTAAAAAAACATAAAAAAGATGCATAAAATAAAAATAAGCAGACTATTTAATTGCAGAGCTGATATTAAGTATGAAATTTCATCTTTTAATCGAAACCGTTAGAATATCTACATACTTAATATAATATAAGAATGATGATAATTATTAGTTATATGAATTTTATATAATATTCAAAATCAATCATTGCTATTTAAAATAGCTTTCGCAATAATTTTTTATATTTCATGGCGACGGAATGATATTGGCGAAAACTAAATCAATAGAAAGAAATGAGGCAAACAAATGCACTGAGCACAATTTTATGGAATTCTACGGTAAACTCTTGTCAAAAAATAAATTTTTTTATAAACCATAATTAAATTTAATTATGATTTTTAGGAAACCAACATGATTACTTTTTTTTACAAAAATCATCAGAACCGAAATGCCATTTCGATCCTCGAATTTCTTTTTTGGGACCAAAATAACATTTCGGTCCCGACTAATTTCACAGCTTTTTTATTTAAACTAGTTTCGGTTCCAAAAAAAAAAAATCGGGACCGAAATGACATTTCGGTTCTTATGGTTTTTGTAAAAAAAAAAAATCATGTTGGTTTTCTAAAAATCAATTTTTTAATTATGGTTTATAAAAAAAATTCCAAAAAATATCCAACCCATAAATAATTTGACCGATTGGGTACGGGTCGAATAAAGTTGATCCGTTTGAGTCGTGGATCCGTTTGGATTGGATAAGAGAAGAACAACCCCCTAGTTCCGACCAACATCATGACACCTAGATGTGCATATTCATGTGGCGAAGAAAAGAAAAGGAAAAAAAAAAAAAAGATTCGTATATCCTCGGAAGATGCCTTCAACAATATTGGAAAATAAAGAGGACCTTTTTGAAATTTCTTACATGAACCATGTCTTAGGGTTATTGTCTGCACCGACTATTATTTTCTTAAAATGAACCATGCCTTCAACACATAAATTGTGAAGTAGTTTATTACTCTTGTCAAATTATTCTAAATATATTGGCATCAATTATGACATAGCATGCTTCATTTAAACAACTTCTATATATATAATGTCAATTTTGGAAGAAATTACTTGATTTTGATAAATTATTAGAAGTATAGTTTTAAGTGATGGTGCATACATTTAAACAACAACTGGAACACCTCACAAGTGACAACTCAAAAAGGCAAAAAGATTTCTCCCAATAAAAAGCACCAATAGGGGACTCCTCTTTCCTCCCTCTTAAGCCCACGTAACTGAACCCCCTTTCCACATTTATGTAGAGCGTATACAGCTCCAATTCTCCTCTTCTCAGTTCTCACAGGGGGAGAATTGTTGAGTGTGATGCAATGCTATTCCGGAGGTTGCGGAGAAATGGAAGGGGAGGAATCAAGGGCATGATATGATTGATACTAGCTACTTCTATAGATGTCAAGAGATTGATCGGCGAGTCTGTGATGAGGCTTTCTCCGTCGATCGCTGTATCTATATCTTGTAGGGCAACTTGTATCCTTTGGCATTTGTTAGATTAGGTGGTGACGGTGGCAGTAGTATGCTAATTAATTTGGAAAAATGTTGTTGGTATTGAGAGATGTGTGTTCTGGAGTTTATTTTAAGTGGTAGTTGTTTGTTTTGTGCTAGCTGTATTGATAATTGATCACCGTCTAGCTATAATTAATGAAACAAATTAAAGCTATAATACGTGCATGTGTTTAGAATGTTTTTTTTTTTTTTTTCCTTTAATGATGTAAGTGGAGTTTAATTAGCAATATATATATTGAAATTACAAAAAGATGGATTTTTTACCTGCATACGGCATAATTAACAGGGCGGTAACTTGAGCTCGTTCATCTCTCTCTTTTTTAAGCAAGGCATAGATAGAAATATCATCTTAGAAATTAATAATATCATTTTACATATTAAAAGTTAGTCCGGATCCGTAAATTTCTATAAAATTTCTATAAAAACAATAAAGTTTCTCATTAACATTGTTTTTAGACTAGTCTGGCATGCTTTCAAGTTCCAGAGAGGGGCAATACAATTTTCAGGGAGGGGCAAAGTGGTTTCGGACCCGTATTTTTCCACTGAATTTCAAAATTCAGGGAGGGGCAACTGCCCCCCTCTGGCTGTTGATACACCAAAATGGTACTACTACTTTTAAAGATTTATAAATCCTAATTTCTACTTACATTCAGATCACAAGTGCATGATCCTACCGTGTAGTATGATTGGGGTGTCGATCCACAGGGACAGTGTATTAAATTTTAAACACTTTTTACTAGTCTAGGTTATCGGGGTTTTTTTTAAAAGTTTGATGCGGTGACGCTAATTGTGCTAAGGTTAGAATTAAACAGTAAATAGAGGGCCTCTAGGGTTCAGGTTCTCTCCTTCTTAATTATGTAAAGTATAAATTTCGATGTGTCTCTACGTCGCATGCGTCCTAGATTGTCCCACAGCTACCCCGCATGCGGCACTGTCACTACCCTCATGGTTTGCTGGGTTTATGCTTATGCGATTTGAAAGGTTTTTCGATCTTGCAATCGGCTTTTGGGCTACCAAGACTAAAGTAATTTAGGTACACAATTATATTATTTCTCTATACTAACCCGTAGTTGAAATATCCCAAAGACCCTACCTGATCTAAGTGTTTTCTAATATAATCTAAATGTACAATTTACGATATCCTGCCAATGGAGCCCACTGGGTTCTAACCCTAGTCTTTGAATAGCTGTCAAGCCTCGTTAGCCAAAGTGTTTGAAGTACTTACATGCATTATCCTTCTCACACAAAGATGCAACGACTTTACACCTATTGATATGTGGAGGGTCATTAGCATATAGTAGACACAACTATGTATGCAAGGACTTAATAAAAGGGGATTTAAATAATAAAGAAAACTTAAATCAACATAAACAAAATATAAACATATATTAAAATATAATTAAGAATTCGAGTACAACTCTCACCCTAGAGATGAGAAATTTAACTTCTCATGGACATGGCAAAATAAAAAGAATAAAATAAAGAGAACATAAATTACAACTCAATTAAAGATGGATGAACATCTACCTCCTTCGATGACGCCTTCTTCTTCTACTTGGTTTCCGATTACTACTCTTCTCTCTCTAAGTGCTCTCTAACCTAACCTAGCAATGAGAATTGCTAATCTCAATTCTATGGACTTAACACAATTAAACACGCACATCAAATCCTATTACAAGAGAGATATTTATAGCCTTCCTAATATGAGAGGTGGAGTATTGGAAGTAGTGGAGGTGGTGGAAACTTGGAGTGCACTCCAAGTTTGGATAGATGAAGTATAAAGCTTAAAGAAGAAGATAGAGTTGATGATTAATTCATTTCACTATATTTTTCTTATTACACTGTGCTGTATATATAGCCAAGAGGCTTTTACATAACCATGGTTAATTGAAAACTAACTACAGTAAATCAAGCCTTGTTAGGCGTATCAGAATAAGAGAAGATTATTCTTATGTCAGGAATTTGTTGAATTGTGCAGAGGCTATCATCTGTGGTTGAGTTATAACTGGAGACATCCATTTATGTCTAATAACCCCCCCTCAAGCTGAAGGTGTAGCTGAAACCTGAAGCTTGTTGCGCAAAAATTGGAACCGAGCTGTTGGGAGAGGCTTGGTTAACAGTCAGCTAGTTGATCATTAGAACACAGGAATCGAACACTTAGTTCCTTAGAGACAACCCGTTCACGTACAAAGTGAAAGTCTATCTCCACATGCTTTGTTCGAGCATTGAACATGGGATTGGCCGCAAGAAATGTTGCACCAATATTATCGCACCAAAGTGTTGGGGGAGCCGACAAAGACACATGAAGCTCGATAAGGAGATATTGGAGCCATAACAATTCAGCACAAGTAAGTGCCAAACTTCGGTATTCTGCTTCGGTACTTGACCGTGAAACCGTCGGTTGCTTTTTAGCACTCCATGAGACAAGGTTGTTCCCCAAAAAGATGCAATAACCCGAAGTAGAACGGCGATCATCGGTGGAGCCAGCCCACTCAGCGTCACTGTAAGCATCAATGCCCAAAGATGGAGAGGAATGGAAATGGAGGCCATGAGAAACAGTACCTTGAAGATAGCGGAGAATGCGCTTGGTAGCCGTCCAATGAGCCAAAGTGGGTTGATGCATGAATTGAGAGACCTTATTCATGGCGAATGAGATATCAGGTCTCGTAATAGTAGCGTATTGTAAAGCTCCAACCACGCTGCGATAAAGATGCGGTTCCTTAAAAAGGGGGCTGTCAAGAGAAGAAAGAGGAGAGTTGGTGGCCATAGGAGTGGAGCAAGGCTTACACCCGGTCATGTTTGTTCGGGCAAGAAGGTCTAAGACATACTTAGTTTGAGAGAGATGTAAATGTTGGGTTTTGAGGCTACCCAAAGCCATTAGGCTTAAGCTGCGAAAAGACCGTAAAACAAAAATTTTACTTCTAACTTAAGCCAAAAAGATTAAAGTGGTATGTCGGATAATCTACCGAGAGTTACATACCTGTTCAATCCTTTTCTTAGATTAAAAACCGTAAGTAAAACTTTACTCATTCAGATCATAGATTAAGTAGTATGTCGGATAATACCTGTATAGACCCAAAGTAGTAAAACCGTATTTACTTGATTTTAATCAGTTTATAGATCTACTCCTTTGATTGATTTCTAAAAGATTAAATCTATTTAACAATTAAATAGATTAATATAACATTTATTTACCTTGCTTCCAAATTCAAATTGGAATGCAGTCTGACCCGACTGTCTGACCCGGTTAAGCAAGCACCAAAATTATAGTGCCTCTATCGGTTATCCACCAGGACTGATCGAGAGAGCGGTTTATTTCTTTTACCAGAAATACCATAAACCGCAGAATCTGACAAAAACACTATTCACGAGAAAAAGCAAATAATAATTACGACTCTCGTAAAATATTATTTCTAAAACCCGTAAACTCTGATTAGAACGAATCTGAGAAAAGAGAGAATTATCGTTCGATCGGATCGAATCGTATTCAGGAATTTTAATGAATCAAACTCTCTTGCTTCATCATGTATTTATATACTTTGTAAACCGACATATTAATGAATGGTATATATATACTTTCAAAAAATTTGAGTCGGCAACAATTAAGTCGGCAAAATTAACGGCCAAATGTAATCGGCAAGAATTTAGCAAAATGAAATTACCATTTTGCCCTTGGCCCATTAAGGCTTGATTAATTTTGGACTTTGATTTGGACTTTTGATTTGGGCCTTTAATATTTAATTAGTGATTTATTCTTAATGGGTTTTAAGCCCAAAATATAAATCCAATAATTAAATATTCTAAGTCCAAATCAAATACATATTTTCTCGATCGTTCGTTCGGTAACTTTTATGCAACGTGTCAAACACGTTCATAAATTAACCAATGTTTCTGCATGTCATTTAAATGACATTTATAATTTAATTATATCATATATAATTAATTTTATCCATCTTATTATTAATTATAATCATTATAATTAATCAACAAGATTCTCCGACTAGCTCCTATATGGTGTGACCCAATAGGATCTGTGTTATGTTGGCAAATAGAATTAAAACTATTTTAACTTCTATTTATCATAGGTGGCACCTGGCAAGTACATTATGACACCAATTACACAGATGATGCTGTACCGTACAATATCATGATCCAGTAAACGATTTACTTCGTGTTAATTCTTTTGTCTCATAGCTATCAGATTAGTTTCAAGGTAGGTGTGTGTCATCCTTGCAAACTTAATCTTTTCTTGATCCTGAATAGATTATCAAATATGTTTACTCTTGTAATCATACTGGATCCAGATAATCATATTCTATCAAGGGGCCCAGTGATGCTATAGCTCGTATTGAGATACGAGGGACAATAGTACTTTTGATAAACCATCTTTTCCTCCGCATAAGCTATGTATACCGAAAAACTACCCTTATAGCTACTTTTTACGGATAGCGTTAGATAGCAATCACACATATACATCTCTTATGTAGGAAAAATGAATATCTCATACTTTAGAACTTAACACTAAAATGAAAACATTAATGACACAAACACAATTCCATTTAATGTTTCATTTGGGGTCTGTCAAATATCATGTTCTCTAACATGTATCTGTGTGATTAAAATGACAACTCTTTGTCTATGGTTTGTAAAACTTAACCATCATTTAATCCACACACTAACCTTATCGCGGTAATTAGTGTTCCTGCTAATTACCTTGGTTAGAGACTTTTAAGAGTATTATCATCTATATTATGAAGTTTCACAATTCCAGTCATGAACTCGAAATGATTCATAAATTCAATAATACTCAAGGTAACAAAATGATTAAACATTCAATTCATGAACAAAACTTTATATAACAAATTTATCGTATTATTGACTTCTAGATTATTACAAACTAACAATCTCCCACTTAAGCTAGGAGCCAATCATCGTAGGCCCTATCTTATACAAATCTCTATTTTCTAAAAATCTCATAGATCTAAAGAAAATCTCATAGCCAATCTCCTATGTGTCTCAGACCCATAGAAGCAGTATGCATCTGATGCTTGGCTTGAGGAAGAGGTTTTGTAAGTGGATCAGCTGTGTTGCTGGCTGTGTCAACTCTACAGATCTTTACATCACCTCTATCTATGATTTCTCGTATGAGGTGATAACGGCGTAGAATATGTTTGGATTTTGAGTGCGATCTCGGTTCCTTGGCCTGAGCTATAGCTCCATTGTTGTCACAGTAGAGGTCCACAGGGCCTTGAACACTGGAAACCACTCCTAGTTCGCTAAGGAACTTCTTAATCCATAAACCTTCTTTTGCTGCCTCGGATGCTGCTATGTACTCAGCTTCGGTGGTTGAGTCTGCAGTAGTTTCCTGCTTTGAGCTCTTCCAGCTCACAGCACCACCGTTGAGTATGAACACATACCCGGACTGTGATCTCGAGTCGTCTCGGTCAGTTTGGAAACTTGCATCTGTGTAACCATTTACCACGAGTTCTGAGTCACCACCGTAGACGAGAAACATATCCTTAGTTCTTCTCAAGTACTTAAGGATATTCTTTGCAGCAATCCAGTGCTCCATGCCTGGATTAGCCTGATATCTACTCGTAACACTCAAAGCGTACGAGACATCAGGGCGAGTGCACAACATGGCGTACATGATAGAGCCAATAGCCGAAGCGTATGGTACTTTACTCATGTTGCTTCGCTCATCAGTTGTCAAAGGACACTGAGTCTTGCTAAGCTTTGCGTCATGATTCATTGGCAGGTATCCCCTTTTGGAATCCTGCATGCTGAACCGATTCAGCACTTTGTCAATGTATGTGCTTTGACTCAATCCTATGAGTCTTTTCGATCTATCTCTATAGATCTTGATGCCTAATATATAGACTGCCTCGCCCAAGTCTTTCATCGAGAACACTTTCTTTAATGAAGACTTGGCTTGTTGCAATAACGGAATATCGTTTCCCATCAGGAGTATGTCGTCTACATATAAGATTAGAAAGGCGATGGCACTCCCACTAGTTTTTCTGTACACACAAGGTTCTTCTTCGCATCTGACGAAGTCAAACTTTTTGACTTCCTCGTCAAATCGAAGATTCCAACTCCTTGATGCTTGCTTCAATCCATAAATGGATTTAAGAAGCTTGCACACCTTCCCAACATTCTTTGGATCTTCAAAACCCTTGGGCTGTATCATATACACGTCCTCTTCTAAATTTCCATTTAAGAAGGCGGTTTTGACATCCATTTGCCATATTTCATAATCATGAAATGCGACAATTGCTAGGAGCATCCGAATTGACTTAAACATAGCCACGGGCGAAAAAGTTTCATCATAATCTACACCGAGAATTTGTTTGAAACCTTTCGCTACTAGCCGTGCTTTGTATATAGTCATATTACCATCCATGTCTGTTTTCCTTTTGAAAACCCACTTGTTATCTATGGGTTTTACCCCATCAAGTGGTACAACTAGGTTCCAGACCGTGTTGTCATACATGGATTGTATTTCGGATCTCATGGCCTCCAGCCATTTTTCGGAGTCGGGTCTATCCATGGCTTCCGCATAGGTCAGTGGATCTTCAGTGTCAAACACTGAAATCTCGTGTAGTCCCATGTACCTTTCAGGTGCATGGACTATCCTTGCTGACCTACGTAGCACTTGTTCTTCTGGCTGTTGAACTTCATCCACAACTGTTTGTGGGTTCAGTTCTACTTCAACTTGAGTCGAAGTATCTGAGCTCGGGACTAGAACCTCTTCCACAACTACTTGTGGATTTGGTTCTTCCAGATGCTCATCAGCTGAAGTAATAAGTGGTGGGTTTATCTGATCTTGTTCAGATATTATATTGTGTGATGTATCTTGAACTTCTTCGAGTATTACATTACTCCCACTACTTCCTCTTGTAAGAAAATTTTTCTCCAAGAATATACCATTACGAGCAACAACTATTTTGTTCTCGGATTGGTAATAGAAGTAATATCATCTCGTTTCCTTAGGATACCCTACGAAAAAGCATTTATCAGATTTAGGACCAAGTTTGTCAGACGTCAGGCGTTTGACAAATACTTCGCAACCCCAAATTTTAAGAAAAGATATGTTTGGAACTCTTCCAAACCATAACTCGTACGGAGTCTTTTCTACTGATTTAGATGGAACCCTATTTATCGTTAGTGCAGCAGTTTCTAGTGCGTGGCCCCAAAACGATTTTGGTAGAGCGGCGTTACTCATCATGGAACGAACCATGTCTAACAGAGTTCGATTCCTTCTCTCAGAAACACCGTTCCATTGCGGTGTCCCTGGAGGCGTGAGTTGTGAGACTATCCCACATTCCTTTAAGTACGTTTTAAACTCATAACTTAAGTATTCGCCTCCACGATCTGATCGTAAGGCTTTAATACTTTTATTCAGTTGATTTTCTACTTCAGACTTGAATTCCTTGAACTTTTCAAAAGATTCAGACTTATGTCTCATCAAGTAGACATAACCATATCTACTGTAATCATCAGTAAACGTGATAAAGTAGTAATAACCGCTTCTTGCACAAGTACTCATAGGTCCACATACATCGGTATGTATAAGATCTAATAAGTCACTTGCCCTTTCTCCCTTTTTAGAAAAAGGCGCTTTGGTCATTTTTCCTCGTAAACAGGATTCGCATGTGTTGATTGATTCAAAATCAAATTTACCAAGAAGTCCTACTTCTTGTAATTTCTTAATGCGTTTCTCGTTTATATGACCAAGGCGACAATGCCACATGTAAGTCGTACTTTCATGAGATGTTTTGAGTCGTTTGTTATTATTAATGTTAAACACAGGTTTATCCATTTCCAGCATATAAAGACCATTTATCATATAATAATATAATTCATTTTTATAAATAGAACAACGCTTGTCTTTTATAACAAATGAAAAACCATTCATCTCTAAACATGAGATTGATATGATATTTCTGGAAATGCTAGGAACAAAATAAACATTTTCCAGTTCCATTACAAGCCCGCTGGGCAAACACAACTCTATACTACCGACTGTAATGGCTGCAACACTTGCTCCATTTCCAACTCGGAGTTGTATTTCCCTATTGCCAAGTTTCCTTCTATTCTTTAATGCCTGCATATTTGAACAAATATGAGCACATGATTCAGTATCTAATACCCAATCATTAATAGAGGTAGCAACATTAACTTCAATAACATAAATACCTGAGGTTGAAGCCTTGGAAACCTTTCCAGACTTTACATCCTCCAGATACTTCGGGCAGTTTCACTTCCAATGACCTTTGCTATTACAATAATAACAGTCAGAGGAAGCAGAGACCTTTATCTTGGGAGCGTTCTGTTTAGGAACCTGCTTCCCTTTGCCCTTGTACTTCGGAACCACTTTCTTCTTTGCCTTACTTATCTTTTTCTTACCCGCTTGGATCATGAGAACAGAAGAACTTTTCTTCATGTCTCCATCTGCGATCCTAAGCATCCCCTGCAGCTCCTGTAAGCTCCTGTCCATCCCAAGCATGTGGAAGTTCATGATGAACCCCGAAAAGCTGGGTGGAAGCGAGTTCAGGATAATATCCGTAGCAAACTCTTTGCTCAACGGACTATTAAGCTTATGTAGCTGCTCAATATCACTCGTCATACGGAGCATATGAGTGCCCATAGAGCCGCTCTCGGCCAACTTGTGACCTAGTAGGGACTTGGTTACCTTGAATCTCTCCACACGTGCCTGCTCTTGAAACATGTTCTTAAGCTGGACACACATGTCGTTGGATTTGGTATCCATGAATCGCCTCTGCAATTCAGGACCCATAATCCCAACTATGAGACTCTGTACATCAAGCTCATCTTCCTTGTGCTTGTTGTACGCTGTTAACTCATCAGCAGTAGCACCTGCTTTGAGTTCATCAGGGTAAGGGGTATTTAAGACACATTCCCTTTTCTCGCGCCTTAGTACGATCGTGAGAGCACGGAACCAATCAGTAAAATTAGTCCCGTCTCCTTTCAGCTTTTCTTTCTCGAGCAGGGAGCGCAACGAGAATGACGTTTCTTTAGACATGTTCTACAATGTTAAATGTAAACATTTTAGCTTTGTTCATGTAATGTTTTATTTTTAACAATAAAACTCCCACTGCAAATCTGTTATATTCCCATTTTGCAGAAGGACCAAGATCCCTATCTTTCATTAATAGACAAGTCGATTAAGAAGCTTGCCTATTAATTATTTTTAGGTAAGCAACTCTTTGCTAATCATATCTCTATATGACTCTTGGTTTCGTTAAACATCGTATGTTTTAACGAAGACTTTGCCCCGAGCCCAAAACGATTTTGGAAATCACCGGTAAGTAACCTCACTCTATTTGGTTTGTTATGTCGAACATAACCCTCGACCACCAAAGGTAAAAGGCGACGTCTGCTGAGCAGTCCGTCAACCAATGAACAATGGTTTGAGAAGGATAGAGTAGGAAGGGCATACTACTTAATTAGATGGGTTTGTTTTATGCTTTAAACCTTGTAAGCAACCTTTAAAAGAGGTCTTGCCAGAAAGACAACCGAAGGTATCCACTTCCAGTCTTCCTTTGACTAAGACACTCTTTCACATGCTTGACTTTGTTTTAAGCATGTTTATCTCGTAAATCTGGTTTTAGACAGTCATACGGATACGTGAAAAGAGTCTGCCAGAAAGACAACCGAAGGTATCCACTTCCAGTCTTTCTTTGACTAACGACTAATTTCACGGTTCCTTGAAAGCGATAAATCTAATTTATGCATTTCATATCAAAGCAATAAATCCTATTTATTTATATACGTGACCAAGTTACGTATACAACTTATTAGTTCCTCATTCTTTATTTTGCAGCTATGCTCAGTTCTTTAGTTATACCGTTTGAAAGCATATAAACAGTTTATATGTTTTTAAAGCAGATATTCTTTTTGGCATGTAAAGCAATTTGGTAATGTGACAAAGTTCCTTTTGGGCCAGCCATTAGGACACGAAAAGGGGCTCCCAGGAAAGATCGGGGTCACTAGGACCGCTTAGACTCAATCTTTCCTAGACAGAACCATCTCTTTTACGGTGTGGAAATGACAGCTCTTACTAAGATATTTTATTGCTTTATCACATTCTTCGATGAACTTTACTTATCCGAAGGATTTCGAAAAGACGAAAGAGTTACATTTTGCCATTTCAAAAGCGTAAAAGTAATTTGGTAACGTGACAAAGTCCCCTTTGGGCCAGTTATCAGGACACGTAAAAGAGGTTAATCGAAACAGTCAAAAGAGACCTTTCTTGACATTAACCTTTATCTTTTACGGGTGGAGATTAACAGCTCTTACTCAGGTACTTTATTGCTTTATCACATTCTTAGATATACTTAAACGCAGTTGAAAGTTTTTGAAACGAAAACTTAAAGAAAGCATAAAATCCTATTTTATCTTTCTCGGTCGGAAGACCGATCCAAGAAATGTAAAAGTTTACATTTCATAAGAAAGCATAAAGAAAGCTTAAATCTAATTTAACTTTCTTAGTCGGTAAAACTGAACCAAAGAAAATCTCATTTCTAATCGGTTTGGACTTAAGCTGCAAATCTAAGAATTAAACCGATACGCGGATATGCAAACAATTTGCATAAGTTATAACTTTTAGAAAATCAATCAGCAGGAGAGCCTTGCGCTCTGATACCACTGTAGGGTTTTGAGGCTACCCAAAGCCATTAGACTTAAGCTGCGGAAAGACCGTAAAACAAAATTTTACTTCTAACTTAAGCCAAAAAGATTAAAGTGGTATGTCGGATAATCTACTGAGAGTTACATACCTGTTCAATCCTTTTCTTAGATTAAAAACCGTAAGTAAAACTTTACTCATTCAGATCATAGATTAAGTAGTATGTCGGATAATACCTGTATAGACCCAAAGTAGTAAAACCGTATTTACTTGATTTTAATCAGTTTATAGATCTACTCCTTTGATTGATTTCTAAAAGATTAAATCTATTTAACAATTAAATAGATTAATATAACATTTCTTTACCTTGCTTCCAAATTCAAATTGGAATGCAGTCTGACCCGACTGTCTGACCCGGTTAAGCAAGCACCAAAATTATAGTGCCTCTATCGGTTATCCACCAGGACTGATCGAGAGAGCGGTTTATTTCTTTTACCAGAAATACCGTAAACCGCGGAATCTGACAAAAACACTATTCACGAGAAAAAGCAAATAATAATTACGACTCTCGTAAAATATTATTTCTAAAACCCGTAAACTCTGATTAGAACGAATCTGAGAAAAGAGAGAATTATCGTTCGATCGGATCGAATCGTATTCAGGAATTTTAATGAATCAAACTCTCTTGCTTCATCATGTATTTATATACTTTGTAAACCGACATATTAATGAATGGTATATATATACTTTCAAAAATTTGAGTCGGCAACAATTAAGTCGGCAAAATTAACGGCCAAATGTAATCGGCAAGAATTTAGCAAAATGAAATTACCATTTTGCCCTTGGCCCATTAAGGCTTGATTAATTTTGGACTTTTGATTTGGGCCTTTAATCTTTAATTAGTGATTTATTCTTAATGGGTTTTAAGCCCAAAATATAAATCCAATAATTAAATATTCTAAGTCCAAATCAAATACATATTTTCTCGATCGTTCGTTCGGTAACTTTTATGCAACGTGTCAAACACGTTCATAAATTAACCAATGTTTCTGCATGTCATTTAAATGACATTTATAATTTAATTATATCATATATAATTAATTTTATCCATCTTATTATTAATTATAATCATTATAATTAATCAACAAGATTCTCCGACTAGCTCCTATATGGTGTGACCCAATAGGATCTGTGTTATGTTGGCAAATAGAATTAAAACTATTTTAACTTCTATTTATCATAGGTGGCACCTGGCAAGTACATTATGACACCAATTACACAGATGATGCTGTACCGTACAATATCATGATCCAGTAAACGATTTACTTCGTGTTAATTCTTTTGTCTCATAGCTATCAGATTAGTTTCAAGGTAGGTGTGTGTCATCCTTGCAAACTTAATCTTTTCTTGATCCTGAATAGATTATCAAATATGTTTACTCTTGTAATCATACTGGATCCAGATAATCATATTCTATCAAGGGGCCCAGTGATGCTATAGCTCGTATTGAGATACGAGGGACAATAGTACTTTTGATAAACTATCTTTTCCTCTGCATAAGCTATGTATACCGAAGAACTACCCTTATAGCTACTTTTTACGGATAGCGTTAGATAGCAATCACACATATACATCTCTTATGTAGGAAAAATGAATATCTCATACTTTAGAACTTAACACTAAAATGAAAACATTAATGACACAAACACAATTCCATTTAATGTTTCATTTGGGGTCTGTCAAATATCATGTTCTCTAACATGTATCTGTGTGATTAAAATGACAACTCTTTGTCTATGGTTTGTAAAACTTAACCATCATTTAATCCACACACTAACCTTATCGCGGTAATTAGTGTTCCTGCTAATTACCTTGGTTAGAGACTTTTAAGAGTATTATCATCTATATTATGAAGTTTCACAATTCCAGTCATGAACTCGAAATGATTCATAAATTCAATAATACTCAAGGTAACAAAATGATTAAACATTCAATTCATGAACAAAACTTTATATAACAAATTTATCGTATTATTGACTTCTAGATTATTACAAACTAACAGTAAACCTGTAGAGGAAGGTGTGACCTCAACACCCAAAAAATAATGAAGACGCCCCAGATTTTTAATGGCAAACTGATCTTAAAGATGCTTAACACACGAGTCCAAAAAGGTCGGATTGCTCCCCGTTAAGACAAGGTCATCAACATACACCAAAGGATTGTAAGATGCCCTTGAGAGTGGTGTATGAACAGGAAGGGTCATAATTAGATGCACAAAATCCGAAATCAGTGAGGGCTGTACTAAGCTTGTGGAACCATGCTCTCGGAGATTGTTTGAGACCGTAAAGAGATTTTGAAAGAAGGAACACGTGGTCGGGTTTGGAAGTATCAACAAAGCCCAGGGGTTGTCTCATGTAGACGGTTTCCTTGAGATCTCCATGCAAAAATGCATTTTAAACATCTAATTGGGGAATGGACCAATGATAAGTGACGGCAAGGGCAAGAATGACCCGAATAGTGGTGGGATAGACAACCGGGCTGAACGTGTCAAGAAAGTCAATACCTTCCTGTTAGTGATATCATTTTGCTACAAGGCGAGCCTTATAGCGCTCAATAGACCCGTCCGCCTTGCGTTTCAGTTTGTAGACCTATTTACAACCAACTATGTGGTGATCGGATGGAGGAGGAACCAATGTCCTGTTGCCCCTAAGGCACCACTAATTTACTTTAAAAACTGAAATTAATTGCAAATAAAGTAAATAAAAGAGTTTAGAGAAATTGACACTCGGGATGTTAACGGAGTTCGGCAAAATGGCCTACGTCTCCGGGGCATCGCAACCGCTTCTCGGTGCGCCTTTCTATTACCCAATGAGAAAGGTTACAACTTGTGAACCGGTGAGCCCTTACAACCAATGGGAAGTCACTCGGCCAACTAGAGTAGAGAACGAAGTCTCTAAGTTTATAATCTCAAGAGAAATGATCACAACAACTAACTTTAATCTAATCTAGCAAGATTAGTGAAGTAGATTTGAAGTTGTGTGAAGGAATTTTGAAGTTTTAGCTCTCACAACAATGGAGGAAATATTACACAGTAAAAATCGCTTTTTGAATAGCTGGGGGCGGCTCTAGTTAATTTGGAAGAAAACCTAATTGCTCTATTTATAGAGGCAGCTTCCAAAAGAGTATTCTGCCTACAATCGTTACCAACGATTGATACTAAAATGCAATTAGGGTTTCAGCCAAATTCAAAAATCTGCGAAGCTTTCATAATCGTTACAACGATTATATAATCGTTGGTAATGATTACTCTCTGAAAGAATTGTGTTATTTCTCGCATTCTGATTTTCTGTGCAGCTATTTTAATCGTTACAACGATTAGACAATCGTTGGTAACGATTGTTCCCTGACTTCAACATCAAATCTATTTTACCAATTCTATGATTTTACAATTTAAAGTCTTGATAAAACTTGATGATTTCTTCAGGATAACAGATCCAAATTGCAATTCCAATTGTCTTAAACCTGCGAAGTATCTTAACTCAAAGAAATTGTTAAATTCAATTATTGTATGTTTTGCAAATTAGTCAAATAATATACTTAGAGTATTGCTTACAACAACAATCTCCCCCTTTTGACGATTTGCAAAACATACATCGCAAGCAAATGCATAAATTGATTTGAAATTATTTTTCCCAATAGTTTAGTTCCCAATTTATCAGTTTTGCATGTCTTGCAATTTCTCCCCCTTTTGGAAATCGACGAAAGGGAAGATAAATTAACGAGTGCTCCCCCTCAAAATAAGCACTCCCCCTTAATGATTGGAATATAGTAAAAAATTTAAAGCACATCACACATTCGAAAAATATCATAACCAACAATATAGAACATAGAAGAATTCAACCACTCACATGCAACCTAAAAGAACTAAACCGAAGCTACTAATAAGTTCCACATAGCATGCAAATAAGTTAAAGGTCCACATAGCATGCAAAGCAAAATAATAATAAGTTCCTAGCATAGCAATCAAAAAGTACGCAACAAATAACGAGCAGTAAGAAAACTAAAAAGTAAAACTAGATGTCAGCATCAGGACCATCGCCATCGACATCATCATCATCATCACCATCATCATCCGGATCATCATCATGAACAC
Organism: Carex kokanica; assembly: GCA_025461125.1. NCBI lineage: Eukaryota > Viridiplantae > Streptophyta > Magnoliopsida > Poales > Cyperaceae > Carex > Carex kokanica. Next base: position 190,068 of record JAJGRX010000565.1, on the reverse strand, counting down.
CACTGCCTGGTCCAAAACGTCGCACCCAACGCTTGGCAAGATCCGTTTGAGCATCATCAAGGGATTGAATATTCTTGGCATTGAGGCGAACACCCTTATTAACTTTGTCAATTTTAGTACCAAGGGTAGAAAGAGTAGAAGTAATACCGCGCAATTGATCCATAACCCAAGCCATTTCGGCAGTTGAAGCTTGTGGTTGAGCCGGATCGACAGGAGGTGAGACTAGAGGAGGAGGGGAAGGTGGATTTGCTTCATTTGGATCCCAATATTGATTTGGAAGTGCATTGGGAGCTTTAATCTATCGATTGACAGGACGGTTATCAGGGCGAAGACCGGGTGGGCCACCTGCGGAGGCCGTTAAAGACCAACCAATATTCGGCATTTCACTAACCAAATTTACCGGGCCGAGAAGAGTTAGGTCAGGTGAAAGATGAATTCCATTGAGACGCATGATTTTGTGAATGATGTGAGCATAAGGTAAATTATAAACCTTGCTATTGAATGCATTTCGCATGTGACGGAGAATGATATACGGAATGTTAAAGCGTTTCTCATCCAAGAAAATGAGATGTCGCATATAGAAAGTGGCATTCCATTCCATGTTGGTTTTGATTTTGGATTTTGGAGTGAGAATGTTGTTGACAAAGAGATATAGCAACCGATGAAGGGATGGAAGATGTGAGGCATAGAGAGGGGCACCAACTCGATTGGTACGATCAAACCAGGTTTTGTAATTATCTGCCGTATCGACGGCTGTGTCGGGCCATTTTCTAAGAGGGTAAGATTCCTCACCTTCATTAGGTAGGCCAAGCCATCCGGCTAGGTTGGCAAGAGAGAGATCAATTTCAGTTCCGCACACATAGGACGAGGCTCGGAATGGAGATAGAGACATGAGAAAATTTGCATAGAATACCCGGGTTAAGATAACGTTGTACGGTTCCATACAATTGATAAAAGGTTCCCAATCCCAATGTGCCAAATACTCATTGATTTTGTTTGTCTCATAGGCTGGAAACGCGGCAGAATCCTTATCAAAATGATAGCAATTGGTCAAATCCCGATTTTCAAATAGACCAATATAGTTGGTATATGCTTCGGCATCCCGAAATAGGTACCGATTATCTCGACCAATTATCCAATTTGGTATTTGAGGATTAGGAGAATCATCTCTTTGACGAGAGGGTTGGCCGGAGTCAGTACGTCTCCTTTTGATAACAGCAGTTTTGGTCGGTTTAGGAGGCATCGTAAATGGTGAAAAGATAAAAATTTACCGATTGAGAAATGAAGTACAGACCCGTGACGAGAAGAGCGAGAGGAGCACAATGATGAAGACGGATCGTCGATCAAGTGGTTGGATGGCCGGATTTGAGAAGAGGCGAAATTAGGGTTTTGGTGGAGAGGAGAGAAGAGAGAGGAGAAAGTGAAATAGAGTGAGAGAATAGGGTAGAGGAGAGAGAGGAGAGAAGAAATGACTTAGAATTGTGAAGAATAGAGGTTTGTGGAGGCCAAAATGGTGAAGAAAAGAGTAGAGGCGGCGGAGAGGAGAAGAAAGAAAGAGAAGAGAGAAGAGGTGCGGGTAGGAGGGGAGAGAAGAGAGAGAGAAGAAACGGATCCGACTTTTTAAATTCTGCTAACAATCGTTATAACGATTGAATAATCGTTCACAACGATTATGCTCTGGAAAGAATGATTGACAGACGAAATTTTGGAGAGAAAATTCGAATATTGAAATTTAATTAATCGTTACAACGATTGTTTAATCGTTGGTAACGATTGTTCTCTGGAAATTCTGCAATAATAGATGAAATTTCAAATAGAAAAGTCGGATTTTGAAATTTAATAAATCGTTCACAACGATTGTGTTCTGGAAGAAATCAGATAAAGTTTGCGTTTTGCAATTTAAACATTTTAGATTTTCTTTAATTAATCGTTATAACGATTAAATAATCGTTGGTAACGATTGTGGTCTGGTAGGGTTTTCTAAAGGTTGTCGGAACGTTGATGTGATCAAGTGATTGCTATGCGTCCTATCTAAGAGGCAGATGCACTAATTTAAAATAATCATGTGACTAATTAAGTTCAAGCATGCCTAATTTAAACCTTAATTCATTATGTTGTTGAGGATTTAAGGGCTTGGTGAAAATATCGGCAATTTGATTTTTGGTGTCAATATGAATAAGTTGAATTTCACCTTTCTCAACATGATCCCTAATAAAATGATGCCGTATTTCTATGTGCTTGGTACGAGAATGGAGAACCGGATTTTTGGAAATCATGATGGCACTGGTATTGTCACACATAATTGGTACGTTGCGGAAGCGTATTTCATAATCTTGGAGAGTTTGAATCATCCATAACAATTGTGTGCAACAACTACCGGCCGCAACATACTCGGCTTCCGCAGTGGAAAGCGCAACCGAGGTTTGCTTACGGCTCGACCAAGAGACAAGTGATCCGCCCAAGAATTGGCATGTACCACTTGTACTTTTACGGTCCATTCGGTCCTCGGCAAAATCAGCATCGGTGTAACCTATCAAATCTAATTCCGATTGTTTGTCATACCATAATCCCAAATTTAACGTGCCTTTGATATATTTAAGGATTCTTTTAACGGCTTTCAAATGCATGTCTTTGGGATTAGCTTGAAATCTAGCACATAAACATACCGCAAACATAATATCAGGTCTACTAGCAGTTAAATAGAGTAAGCTACCTATCATAGCTCGGTATTGAGTGATGTCCACCGGCGTGCCGCTAGGATCAGAGTCAAAATTTGCATTGATGGCCATTGGAGTAGGACTCGTCTTGCTTTCAGTTAATCCAAATTTCTTGATCAACTCCTTAGCATACTTGGTTTGACTTACAAAGGTTCCATCGATAAGTTGCTTTATTTGGAGTCCCAAAAAGAAGTTCAATTCACCCATCATGCTCATTTCAAATTCACTACTCATAAGAGATGAAAATTCTTCGGCAAGTGCCGCATTAGTAGAACCAAAAATGATATCATCAACATAAATTTGCACAATTAAAATTGATTCATCTCTTTTCTTAGTAAAAAGTGTTGTATCATTTTTACCTCTTGTAAAATCATGTTCAATTAAAAATGAACTAAGTCGACCATACCATGCTCTAGGAGCTTGTTTAAGTCCATAGAGTGCTTTAGTGAGTTTGTAAACATGATTTGGAAATGTTGAATCAACAAAGCCGGGTGGTTGTTGAACATATACTTCTTCTTCTAGAAATCCATTCAGAAATGCACTTTTGACATCCATTTGAAATAAGATAAAACTTTTGTTAGAGGCATATGCTAAAAGCATCCGAATGGATTCTAGACGTGCTACAGGTGCAAAGGTTTCTTCGAAATCGATACCTTCTTGTTGCTTATACCCTTGAGCAACTAATCTAGCTTTGTTCCTAACAACATTTCCCAATTCATCCTTTTTATTTCGAAAAAACCCATTTAGTTCCGATAATCATTCGATCATTTGGTTTAGGTACTAGAGTCCAAACTTTGTTCCTTTCAAATTGAGCAAGTTCTTCTTGCATGGCACAAATCCAATTTGAGTCTATATTCGCATCTTTAAAGTTTTTAGGTTCAACATTTGACACGAAAGCACAGTGCGCAATCATTTGACTCAATCTCGATCTAGTTCTAACTCCTTCCTTAGGATCCCCAATAATATTAGAAAGAGGGTGAGAGGAAACTTCCCTTAGGTCTTCGGGAGGTTGATATTCAAATGATGGAGGTTGTGACTCTTCGGTTTGCATTGATGTGTTCAAAGGATTATCTGCATAGGGTGTTGCATTTTCTTCGGATTGAGGTTGTTCGGATGGTTGCTCACCTATGATGATTTGATTCTCAACCACTTCAACCTCAGGAGTAACATCTTCAGTACCTACAATTAAAATACCTTTCTCGACCTTTTTGTGAGTAGCTTCATCAAATTTAACATGTACCGATTCAATTACAACCCTGTGATTTGCAATGTAAATTCTATAGGCTTTACTTGTCATTAAATATCCTACAAATATACCTTCAATTGATTTTGAGTCAAATTTTGTTATTTTAGGGGATTCATCTAAAACAAAATATTTTGAACCAAATACTCTAAAGTGGGATATTTTTGGTTTGTATCCCTTCCATAATTCATATGGTGTTTTCTTCAATATCGATCTAATACTAACGCGATTGATCACGTAGCAAGCCGTATTGACTGCCTCGGCCCAAAGATGTTTAGGCAAAGGATATTCATTTAACATGGTTCGGGCAAGCTCTTGTAATGTTCGGTTTTTCCTCTCGACAACCCCATTTTGTTGAGGTGTGCGAGGAGCCGAATATTCATGTCTATATCCCCTTTTAGAACAGAATTCATCAAATTTTGCATTTTCAAACTCCCCCCCCATGGTCACTTCGAATTCGAATGATTTTTAGACCCTTTTCATTTTCAACAAGAGTGCAAAATTTGATGAAACTTTCAATTGCTTCATCCTTGTGTTGTAGGAATATAACCCAAGTAAAGCGACTATAGTCATCCACAATTACAAATGCATATTTCTTTTTAGCTAAGCTAGGTATACTAATTGGTCCAAATAAATCAATGTGAAGTAATTGTAAAGGTTGATCGGTTGATACCATGTCTTTGGACTTAAAACAACTTTTAGTATGTTTACCTTGAACACAAGCATCACATAAGCCTTCAATTTCTAATTTGTGAGTTGGTAATCCACGAACAAGATTTAATTTAACCAATTTTTTAATTGAATCAATTGAAATGTGGCCTAATCTACGATGCCATAACCAAGACCCGGTTGTTATAGCACTTAAGCATGTTTCACCGGAATCAAAATGAGTAAGATATAGATAATAAACATTTTTCTTTCTCTTACCCGTATACACTAGAGTATCATCCGAAGCTCTAATTAAAAAACAAGCATTAATGTCAAATTTAACATAATAACCGGCTTCACATAACTTACTAACACTAAGTAAGTTATAGTTCAACCCATCAACAAGGTAGACATCCGATATGGTTAAATTTTGGTTACCAACCGAACCTAATCCTATGATCGAACTTTTTCTTTGATTACTACCAAAAGTAACCAACCCACCATCATATGGTTCTAAAGATTTGAAATTAGATTTATCACCGGTCATATGGTGTGAGCATCCACTATCAATGATCCAAGCATTTTCTTTATGAGTAGTAATCAAACACACCTACAAGAGTATATATTAACAATTAACATATACCTTGTTTCAATCTCCCCAATTTTAATATTTTTAGCAATTTTAGTATTTTGGGGAGATTTCAAATACAAATTCAAGCTATTTTAGCTTTAGGAATCCAAACAACATTTGAATTGTTGTTTCATTTCCTAAATCTACATTCTAATGAGGTGTGACCAATTTTACAACAGTAGTTACAAAATGTCACTGATTGCTTAATATTGCGTGAACCATGAGTGAAGGTGGCTTTAAACTTATCTTTCACTTCTTGAATTTGATTCCTATTATTTTTGACTAACTTATTTGAAACAATTGATGAAGAATTTTTGTTGATAGACTTATTTTGATGTTGGTGAACATCTCTTATCGGACCATTTCTTTGAGTTCTATTTTCTAAAGTATTTTTATCTTTGGATTTATAAAACCATCCATCCGGTCCTTTGAAATAAATTTTATTGGACCCTTTTGGATGGAATGTGTTCCTATTACTATTTTGAAAATTATTTTCGTTTTTATAATTTTTGTTGGAATATCTATACTGAAATGCATGATTTTGAGACTTTTGGTTTGGGATTTGACAATTTTGCTTTCTATTTGACTCATTATTCAAAAGAGTTCTACCCTTTTTAGTATAAAATTGGTGAGTTAAATAATCCTTACTATCAAATTTAAATTTGTTTAAATATTTTTGTTGATTTTCTACATTTAAATTTTGAGTATGTCCCCATTTTTCTTTCGGGCTTTGTGAATAATTTGATTCAAATGAGGAGTGACCCTTCTTGTATCCAATGCCCGTTTTATCAACTTTTGCATTGGTCAAATTATGCATGTAATAATGATATATACTAGTGATATTTGAGAATTCACTAGGAGATCTTAATGCCCTATTTTCGGTCTCCAATGTTTGAATTTTTACTTTTAGCATTTCTATTTCTCCTAAGTGTGATTGACATGAATTTGAATTGGGTGTTACTATTTCTAATTCTTTTATTTTGGATTCAAATTCAAGAAGTTTAGAGTTTAAATTTTGGATAATACATTCCTTTTCATGCAATAACCTTTTTGATTCATCAAGCAACCTAGGGGCATTATGATATGTTAATATCTCATTCACGAAACTGCTTGTCTCATTGGTAATTATCCAATTGGTATTCAAATCAATTTCGGTTTCTTTGGTCTCTATTTGGTCATCAATCAATTCAGTTTCGGACTCACAACCTTCAAAATCAGAATCAAAATGTACCTCATTAGCGGAGCTTGTTGAAGCTTCATTCGTATCATCCACCTCATTGTTATTTCTTGACTTTGCAAGATGCTTGAGAAATTCAATGGTGGTCTCATCGGTGATGTTCTTATTTGCAATGATTGAGTCCACATCGATTATTGACGGACCTTCATCCACACTTGCTACCAATGCGAGGTTGATCTCTTCTTCATTTCCCGACTCCGTGTCGGATTCCTCTATATCACTTTCACCGGAGTCTATGCTCCACATAGCTTGCATTGCTTTCGCCTTTTTCTTGCCTTTGTATCCATCATACTTTTGTTTTGGCCTTTGGTTGTGTTGTCCTTCACCATCCTTGTTCTTCAAATGGGGAAATAGTTTGAAGCATGTTTGAATGGTGTGCCCTTTTCTATGACATGCAAAGCACACTACTCTTTTGTTCTCATCCTCACGTTCCTTGTTATACTTTCTTTCAAAATCAAGCATTCCTTGGAACGTTTTGGATAAGAGAAGGGCATCTTTGGAGGATTCATGGTCTATTTTATTTATGAATTGGTCATTTGGCATACGGTTATTTGAGGAGCTAGAGTGGTTACGATTTTGTGCTGGGAAAGCTACGGTTTTTGATTTAGACTCTTGCTTCAGTTCACCGGATTGTATTAGTTTTTCTTCAAAACTTCTAAAGTGCGCGTACAGTTCATCTGCAGTGAATGATGCATGTGTTCCTTGAATTGCTTCTAGGGCACTTACCAATCATTCCCATCTAGGTCTCCTAAGCATAACTCTTAAGAGCTTTCCTACAATTTTATCGTTAGAAAGTGGTTCTCCCAATTCGATAAATTCATTTTGTATATGCATAAGTCTATTATACATTTCTTCTATGGTTTCACCATTTTCTACCTTGAATGTTTCAAATTTGGTCTCTAACCCGGTTATTTTGGTTCTTTTGATTTGGGTGTTACCCTCATACCGATTTATAAGGGCATTCCACATTTCTTTGGCACTATTTGAGTTACCAAAGATCAAAGCAACCGATTCACTAACTGCGTTTAATATTGCATTAACCGCATTGTCATTTTCTTTCTTTTCAATTTTTGATGCAAGAGTTTGGATTTTGTTATCTTCTCCCTCAAACTTAGGTGTATTCCCCTTTTCGATAATATCCCATACTTCAATAATATTTAAATAATTAATCATAATTCTTTTCTAATGACTAAAGTTTTTGGTTGTAAGACCGAAAGTTGGAGGTTCTTTCACAAATCTATTTGGTGCCATTTTAGATCACTAGAGCTAGAATTAAGTGAGTCTTAATTCGAGTAACTTGCTCTGATACCACTTTGTTGTCCCTAAGGCACCACTAATTTACTTTAAAAACTGAAATTAATTGCAAATAAAGTAAATAGAAGAGTTTAGAGAAATTGACACTCGGGATGTTAACGGAGTTCGGCAAAATGGCCTACGTCTCCGGGGCGTCGCAACCGCTTCTCGGTGTGCCTTTCTATTACCCAATGAGAAAGGTTACAACTTGTGAACCGGTGAGCCCTTACAACCAATGGGAAGTCACTCGGCCAACTAGAGTAGAGAACGAAGTCTCTAAGTTTATAATCTCAAGAGAAATGATCACAACAACTAACTTTAATCTAATCTAGCAAGATTAGTGAAGTAGATTTGAAGTTGTGTGAAGGAATTTTGAAGTTTTAGCTCTCACAACAATGGAGGGAATATTGCACAGTAAAAATTGCTTTTTGAATAGCTGGGGGCGGCTCTAGTTGATTTGGAAGAAAACCTAATTGCTCTATTTATAGAGGCAGCTTCCAAAAGAGTATTCTGCCTACAATCGTTACCAACGATTGATTAATCGTTACAACGATTGATACTAAAATGCAATTAGGATTTCAGCCAAATTCAAAAATCTGCGAAGCTTTCATAATCGTTACAACGATTATATAATCGTTGGTAACGATTACTCTCTGGAAGAATTGTGTTATTTCTCGCATTCTGATTTTCTGTGCAGCTATTTTAATCGTTACAACGATTAGACAATCGTTGGTAACGATTGTTCCCTGACTTCAACATCAAATCTATTTTACCAATTCTATGATTTTACAATTTAAAGTCTTGATAAAACTTGATGATTTATTCAGGATAACAGATCCAAATTGCAATTCCAATTGTCTTAAACCTGCGAAGTATCTTAACTCAAAGAAATTGTTAAATTCAATTATTGTATGTTTTGCAAATTAGTCAAATAATATACTTAGAGTATTGCTTACAACAACATGTCCAAGTTCGGTTGGCAGCAAGAGCATCAATTTTCAATGGCCATGGCCTTCCGCCATTCGGGAAGAGCATTAGCTTGATTGAACATGTGAGGCTCGGCATCAAGAACATAAAGATGAGCAATATGATCCGGGAACTGACGAACACGGCGTATCTGGGTGCGAGACCTAGTGACCATGGGATGAACAGATCCATTCTGTAGAGGGTCGGCTGAAGCACTAGGAGGTGGCTGTCGGGTTTGAGAGATAGGCTAGGGTGTAGGGAGAGGTGGGGAAATATCAGGCTGGGGTGTGGGAGAATTACTGGGCTGCTCCAAAAGATGTAGAGAGGAGTCCGAAATGGACTGTGGTGTAGGGAAATTATGGGGCTGCTCCAAAATGGGTTGTGGTGTAGGGGAATTATGGGGCTGCTCCAAAATGGGCTGAGAAGAGGTGGAGACCGAATTGGGCTGAGGGGTTATAGAAGTAGTGGTAAATAGTGGGTTTGGCGCTGAGAGCAAGCAGAGGCCGAACTGTTCAGGAGACATGCTGAGAAGAGGCAGGCTGAGCTTCAACTTGTTGGAAAGGGAAGCTATTTTCATCAAAAATGTGTCTTGACACAAAAAGTTTGTTAGTTGGTAAATGCAAGAACTTATACCCTTTTTGTGTGAGAGAGTAACCAAGAAAGATACATGGCAAGGATCTAGGTTGTAACTTGTGATCGTTGTATGGTCGTGTGAGGGGAAAGCAAAGGCACTCGAGCACACGAAGAAAATTGAAATCAGGTTCAGTTTTGAATAGGCAAGAGTAAGGAATTGAAGTAGAGGAGGAGGGGAGGCAGTTTATGGTATAGACAATGCTTGAAAAGATATGATCCCAATAAGAAAGAGGGATAGAAGCATGAGTCATGGTTGTAAGAGCAAGCTCAACGATGTGTCGATGCTTTCGTTCGGAAACACCATTTTATTGAGGGGTGTACAGACATGTTGTTTGGTGAACAATTTGGGGAAATGAATGTTGAATGGGTTTATATTCTGTACCCCCATCCATACGGAGTATTTTAATGTTGGTAGAGAGAAGGTTTTCGGTTTGATGTTTGAATTTGGTAAAAATAGAGAGCACCTCACTTTTAGAAGACATGAAGTAAATTTGGAGTAATCATCCACAAAAATCACATAATATCTAAAACCATTCGAGGAAGTAATCGGGGAAGGACCCCAAACATCCGAATAAACAAGTTCCAAGGGTGAAGAAGAAATAGAATGAGAAGAAGTAAATAGCAACTTATGTGCCTTTGCCATACAACATGGATGACAAATAGGCAACTTATTAGTACTACAAGGTAAATTGTAAGAGTTTAAAAGAAATAAAATGGTATCATGATTAGTGTGAGCAAAGCGAGCATGCCACACATGTGCGGGAACCCGAACACCAACATAAGCTTGAGGTGGAATGAGAGGAGGCAAGAGAAAGAAGTAGAGGCCATGAGTGCAAAAAGAAGAAGAGAATTCAATTAGTAAGTGAGGATTATCATGTAGAAGTCTAGAAAGACTTAATAGGTTATTGGAGAAAGAAGGTATATCAGGACTTGGTTTAATTGAAGTAAAGTAGAAGAGAAAGAGAAAGAGGAGGAACCAATGTGTGTAATTGGTAGTTCCGAACCATTGCCGATGTGAAGGAGATCGGCGCCTTCATAATTGTAGAACGAAGACAAGTTGTTAATGTCATTCGTCACATGATTGGTGGCACCGGAATCAAGAACCCACTCGGATGAGGTGGCTGCAGCGGAAGAAGGTTGGGTACAGGGTGTGGACTGAGGAGGTGCAGGGTATTCCGGATCTTCATCGAATTGGTACCAGCAAAAACGAGCCAGATGACCCATTTTCTCACAAATCTGACACACAGGCTTAGGAGTAGAAGGTGTGGCAGTAGATGGAGAATTGGGCCTGTACTGAGGGCGAGGCAGCCTGTACTGAGGAGGTCCAGGGGGCTGGTATGGGGGCCGCTGACATGGGGTATGAAGGAGTGGACGAGACTGAGAGGAAGCAGGGCGAGACTGGGGTTGATTCGGCCGATATTGTGGTTGGGGAAAACGGGGTCTATTGTTACCGAGTCCAGGGAAATGGGTATACATGGCCGATGGGTTAGAGGTGGGTTGGATTGATACCTGAGAGAGCTGATGGTTGGTGAGAACGAGATTCTCGTGAGCCAGTAGCATGCCGTGTAGATCAGAGAAGGGAATCGACTCCTTGCGAGATGAGTTGGTAATAATAGCCACAAAGGATGTGAATTCGGGTCCAAGCCCATTAAGGATAGCAGTAACCAGATCATCATTGGAAACTAGATTATCGATGAACGAAAGCTCATCAGCAATACGGCGCATCTTTTGGAGAAACTCGAGACAGGTGGAGGCACCTTTGGTAGTCGTCTGAAGCTGACGACGCAGATTTGTCTGACGAGCTCGAGATGAGGTTGAAAAGGATTGTTGAAGAGAGTTCCAGAGATCAAAGGTGGTTGTGCAGGAGACTGTTTGGCCGAGCACCGAGTCAGACAAGGAGGATTGTAACCACCCTAAAAGGAACTGGTCTTGTCGATTCCAAGCTTGAAAATTGAGATTTGGAATGGAGAGGCTAGCGGCTGTAGGAACAAATTGAGATGGAGGCACGGTGGTGATGTGGCGATCAAGATTGTAACCAGTAAGAAGAGGAAGTGTTTGGCATTTCCAAGAGAGGTAATTGGTATATGTTAATTTTGTGGCAATGGGGACATTGAGATGAACTATTGAACCGAAGGAAGAAGATGGTGTAGAGACAGAAGAAATAATAGGTTGAGTATCGGCCATTTTGGCTCTGATACCATATAAAGCTTAAAGAAGAAGATAGAGTTGATGATTAATTCATTTCACTATATTTTGCTTATTACACTGTGCTGTATATATAGCCAAGAGGCTTTTACATAACCATGGTTAATTGAAAACTAACTATAGTAAATCAAGCCTTGTTAGGCGTATCAGAATAACAAAAGATTATTCTTATGTCAGGAATTTGTTGAATTGTGCAGAGGCTATCATCTGTGGTTGAGTTATAACTGGAGACATCCATTTATGTCTAATATGAAGCTAAAAATAACTATGATGGCTTGGCTCTGAAGCAATCGTGTCCTTCTAAAAGATTTCTGCCAAAAATAGCACCAACGGTGGATGACCTGATCCAAAGGAAACAGTCCACAGATTGAGTCCACGGATCGTGCGGCCTAAGGTTATGCCGCATGTGGCATAGAGGAGGTCGCACGGCTTCCTGACTTAGCGGATTTTCTGTATTTTTCGCCATTTCACATGTTGTGCACTTCGTGTGAGGTGTTGCATGCTCCATGTGATGCCCTGTTTTGACGCTATCTTCGGAAATCGCCTAAATATAACACTTTTACTTTGTTTTTGGCCTAAATATGCAACTTTCTCAAAAACTTGCCAAAAGACCTAAAAAAACGTTTGCGGTAAATAAATTAAAAAAATAGCTACTTTGCATTCGCTTTTTGTCATTTTCTGAAAGAAAAGATAGTGATTTGTGCTATATGTTTTGACTTTATCAGCTGTGTATGAGTCCGCTCCTGATCGTAGCAGACAAATTTTGAGAAAAATACTCATATAATTGTTAAAAGGAAATTACTAAATGTAAAAAATAGTTAAATTAATGTTTTAAAAATAATATATTTGTTATGAATAACTAGTTTAATGTTTAAAAAACATAGTCACGTCACCTATATAACACACATATTAGTTTTGGTATTATGAAAAAAAATTATTATCATTAATTAATTTTATTACAATTAATGTGAATATGCATACTTTCTGCAAGTATTCATTCCAACATTATGGCTTTAATTAGTTATGCACCTAAAATAATCCTTTGCTACTAAAATCCATTAAATTTATCTAATGTAACGAATCGATGCTCCCTTTTATATAAGATGCAAGAGTAGAACTTGGTGTCTTTAAACCTCAAGAAATTTAGTAAGCTTAACTCTAAATTTATTGGATTGACTTCAAACAATGAATTTAAATCATTAAAACCGATTTACTTTTACGAGTAATACATTTATACACAAAATTTATAAATTTCCGAATTAATTGAATATAAAATCAAGTGGTAAAAAATGACAGAAAATAAATACATTAAAATAACTTGCAAACTATTTTAATTACCGCTTGATTTTTTTACTAAAAAATTTATAAATATTTTATAAAAATACATCAAATTTTATTATAGAACTCACTATCATAATTATAAAAACAAATTTATTTTTCAACAAAATTAAAAATAATCAATTTAGCAAAGAGTTTCATAGACACCCGTACCAAATTAGCTCCCTCTTCGCTCCTCTCTCGCTTAAGTCGCTAGTGTTTGGCAATTCGATCAGAGACAGTCACGCTCCTGTGCGGCTCAAACCCTACTTCTTCCCTCCGTCCTTCTCTTTCTCCCTCGAAGTCTCTCCCTGGACACCTGAGGCCTGAGGAGACTTGTTTCCTCCGCCTCCAAGTAGCACTAGCCGGAAACAAAGCTCCAGTATCACCTGCTCTTCAATCTCCACAAGGTACATTCCTACCTCCTTTCCTCTCTCTCTATCAGTCAGCCTCCTGACTCAATTGTCAGATTAACCATATTTACAGAAACAAAATTTATTGCAAAATGAGATAATTGGACTGTTTTGTCAAACTTGTAATAAAATGGGAAAGACTGGTAAGGAGTAGATATCAGGCTTGTAGGTAATTGGTACCAGTAGGGCTTATGTGTGCATGCCCAGTAGTTGGGAGTTGATACTGGTACCTAGGAATAGGTACCAGTGAGGTGGTGGTGGTTTTGTTTCTTTGTTTTTCTTTCCAGAATATTGCATGTATGTGGTTGTTTCTTTAATGAAACCGGTATCTGTTGCTACTTCAAAAAAAAAATCACACGTGAAATTAAGAAGATGTTTGTTTTCATTTGCTTTCAGGATGCACGGGTAATGCACACACACTCTCCTAGTATGTGGCACAAAATTCTTATCAGGAGTGGTTTCTTGCAATCTCAGATCAAAACCCCTTCTTCCTCTCTGCCTTCGCTCTTCCAGCTTATTAAACCCTCAATCCTTCATTTCTCAACCTCTCCAACCACCTCAACCAATGACCAGGGAGGAGATTTCCCTGTACCCTCTTCCAATCTAAACCCTTCGCTTCTCCACAACGTCCAAACCATCACCTCCTCTCTAGATAACTTCTCTACCATTCCAAATGAGGCGAAACAGCGGCTAGAGGAATGCAAAGTGATGCTGTCTCAAGACTTGGTGTCAGAATGTCTGGCACGACTGAGAAATGACTGGGCCGCGGCACATACCTTTTTCCTTTGGGCAGGGAAGCAGCCTGGATATGCTTACTCTGTGCATGATTATCATTCCATGGTTGCTATATTGGGGAAGTTTAAAAGGTTTGATACAGCGTGGAGTTTAGTGGAGGAGATGCGTGCCAACTGTTTGGTTATGCCACACACAATTATGATTATGATAAGAAGGTATTAGATACTAGTTTTTACATATAGTGGTAGATAGTATAGAATTTGATCATGAAGTCAAACATGAAAACCAAGGAGTACAATTCCAAGCACTATATGCTGGTAAATGTTGGATCAAAAAGACATAACTTTTTAGATCTTGCAAGTATATTAATTGGTAATCAAATGCCTTGTCATACCTGTGCAGGTACTGTGCTGCTCATGATGTGGCAAAGGCGATAAATGCATTTCACACATTGAAAAGATTTGGTTTTTCTCATGGGATAGAAGAATTTCATGATTTTTTAAATGCATTGTGCCGGTACAAGAATGTCCAAGATGCTGAGCATTTGTTATTATCCAATGAGGCATCATTTCCTTTTGAAACAAAGAGCTTTAACATTGTACTTAACGGCTGGAGTAACATTATGATCAATTTGCGTGAATCAAAGCGGTTTTGGCGAAACATGGATTCAAGAGGGATTCGTAAGGACCTCATTTCTTACAGTAGCATGATCTCTTGTTTCTCAAAGGCAGGAAATTTAAAAGACGTTTTAAAATTATTTGATCAGATGAAAGAGAATGGAATAGAACCTGATAGGAAGGTCTACAATTCTGTGATTCATGCGCTTGCTAAGGGAAGATGCATGGATAAAGCTAGAGAACTTGTGGAGAAGATGGAAGCGAGTGGGTTTAAACCAGACACGTTAACTTATAACTCACTTATAAGAGCACTTTGTAAGACTAAGAAACCAGATGATGCCAAGGGGGTGCTCGATGAAATGTCCAAGAGAGGAATATCCCCATCTCGTATGACCTTTCATGCACTTTTCCATGTGGCAAGGAGTTCTGATGAGGTTTTTGAGCTTCTTGATCAGATGCAAAATGTAGGTTGCTTACCTAGTATGGATACATATATCATGCTAATAAGGAAGTTTTGTGGGTGGAAACAGTTTGATAGCGTTTTTAAATTATGGCATGATGTCATACCGGACAATGGGTTAAGTCCTGACAGAAGTGCATATATAGTACTTGTGCATGGGTTGTATTTAAATGGGAGGTTAGAAGAGGCGGCTAAATTTTATGAAGAGATGATAAATAAGGGATTCAATCCTGAGCCGGATACAGAAAAACTGATACAAGCTTGGGTTTCTGGCAGAGAAGCTGCTACTAGACCTATAGGACCCCTTGTTAGGTACAAAGGATTTGTTATTGTAAAAGATAAAAATTAATCTCCTATTTTTACATAGTTTTGCTCAGATAATTGAGATTCATTCGGGATATGTAAAATGCAGGAGGAAGGTAGACTTGTAATCTTTTTTTTTCAAAGGCTATTTAGCCCCAAAAAAAAAAAAAAACACACACACCCCACTGATCTCCTATGAAAATCTGTAACCCATAATACCGGGTGGTATCCATGATGTTAGAATCCCCTAGATGGGTATAATGCGTTGAAAATTACATAGACGTGTGTTGCCTTCTGAAATAATTTCATACATAACTAAATTAAATTAAGCTCAGGGCTATACTGCCATAGGTATTGTACAGTTGTACCAGACACCAAGATACCTAATTGACCTCTACTGTACCAAAATTGCACTTGCATGTAAACCGCCTTCTGCACCTTTAAGAAATTGTTTTTAACTTGACAACCTACTACTATGATATGCAATGACCTAGTTTCAAAAAGAAGTATATCAACTGGAAAAAGGAAAAAAAAAAAATCAGAACTTCAGAGAATGGTAAAGCCAATGCTAACATTGCATGTAGAAAGTCTATCTAACTTGCCTGAAGAATACTCAAGTGAACACTCAGAACTTGAAGTAAATGTAAGAAACGAGCCCTGTTAGCAGTTGTAAGGGCTAATGTTTATGAAGAAACGATTATAGTGATATTATAAAGTTGTAGGGTCAACCTTAAAAAAAAATATACAAGTTGTAGGGTTATTAATGCTTTTCATTTATTTTTTTAAATAAAAAAGCTACTAGCCCGTTTCCGACATTTTTATTATTATCCAAAGTTAATTACAAATTAATAAATATATCCAAAGTTGTTGGGAATTTATAAAAATATCCACACCGGTCATTTTTTGGCTAGTACTAATTTTTTTTTTTTTTTTTAGAGACAAATAGCAAAAATGTTGAAATCTAACACTAAAAATTCGATTTTTTTTAATATTTGTTAGATTACTTTTTTTTTTATATATAATTAGCATATTTATACTAAAATATGCTAAATTACTTGAAATTATGTTAAATTACGCTGAATTACACTAAATTACGCTAAATTACAATAATTATGTTAAATTATACTAAAATACGCTAAATTACTTGAATTATGTTAAATTATGCTGAATTACGCTAAATTAAGCTAAATTAGGCCGATTTTGTGTCATCTTTCATAAATCATAAAAAATAGTAAAAAAAATTCATAAATAATAAAAATTAATTATTATTAGATCTTTTTTCTTTATCATTTTTTCATTCTACCAACATGGATCATTGTTTCTCCTTTTGATGTGCTTATCACAGTATCGCTACTATACTAGAACCAAATAACTTCTCTATCGTTAGATGGTGCTTCTGTCAGTACCGTCTAATTTCCAAGATTTAAAAAAAAAAAAAAAGTAGTTTTTGCCAACTGCAAATTGATCTGCAATCAAGCACAGAACTTCAAAGAGTTTTAACACCATAGCTCTCAGTCAACAAATCATCAATTTTTCAGATTTTGTATCAAGCAATTGAAAGAAACCGGAAACTTGGAACCTGCAGCTTTCATGCATTCAAACAAACTACAGTACATTTTTGCTACAAAAAATGGGAACAAATGCATTGTATTATCTACTTTCCCGCACAAAGCTGTCCCCATTATTTTTTGCTGACAACAAAGATAACAATTCCATACAAAACCCATTCTTCTTATATATTTACTTCAAGTTGGAACTAGAGTAACAAGGAGCAAGCCCACTGCAGTAACAACAATAGTAGAAGGAACCCCGAAGCGAAGATGGCTAAAGAATGAGAGGTTATATCCGAAATATTGCGCCCTCCGAGCTTGTTCACACACTATTAAATTTGCGGCCGAACCCAAAAGGGAGAGGTTACCAGCTACAGTGCTCACCCATGCCAGAATAAGCCATGCCCGTGTCTCCTCTGCTGGTGAAATCTCAGCCGCTGATGCTGCCACTCTTGCTCCAAGCAATAGAACTGAAATACAGATATGAGTTTAGACAAGGATAGTGAAAATTAAGGATTATACACCATACTAAAAGGTATTAAAACGCTTTAATCTGCATGTTTTTTATCAGGTTTGACAAAAAAAAAATTCTGTGCTGTTTTATTTTTCTTCTTTTCTTAGAGGATGCTAGTATGGCGCTAACTTGCATATTTCGATTATGAATCGAGATTTAGTCACAAAACACAAAAATAATGGGTCGAATGGACTTAAATCAAGATTCGACTGAATAAGCCGGGATTTAATCAGCCTAAAGCTTAATTGAAGTTTATGCAGGGGTTCCTGACTGTCGTGTACCTTTTTGTACTAGAGCTCTTGTGATATTAAAATATAGATAAATTGATAATTTGACAGAGCCAAATCTAAGGAAAAATTGCGTACCTGTTGGCACATTTGAGGCGATATTTGAAAGGATAAGTACTACTACAGATAAAAGCGCAACACCAGAGGCGCTGTTTATTTTGGAGTATGGCTCGACCCAGTCCCACAGCGTGCTTGGTATACCGGTCTTGTTGAACCCGTCAACAGTTATAAACATCCCGCAAAAGAATATCAACAAGGAGTATGAAACCTGCTATAGTTTAACAGCATCTAGGTAATTAATTATTAACTATATAATTGCACGCATTTCATGAGAATAAGAATGAGTTTTTGCTTCACTGGCCCCAAGTGTTCCTCAATTAAAGTGATCACCTAAATTGGCATTTTATTTTATGGAATAACAAAAGTTACACAGATTACAAACATTAAGGAAATTAGAATAAGTTAAGCTATACCTTCTCCAAGCAAGGCCGTGCATCCTTGAAATCAATCACCACCAAAACTAAAGCAGCAGTAAGTGCCGTCCAAGACATATTGAGCCCCATTAGTAATGCCACAAGCATCCCTAAAGTCACAAGATAAACCGCAGCCTTCCAACAAATCATCTTCCACCTTTCACCCAAAAACTCTTTGTCATCAACAATCGATAAATCATCTCTCAGAACCTCCCTCTGCCTAGTACTCAAACTCCTCACGTACCGTCTCGAGGCGGTCGCCTCAACAGAAACAATCGACGCACTTGTATGCACCGCCGCACCATCTGCACGTGCTTCTTTCGATTCTGGCGAGGCAGTTTGTATTTCGCTCTCACTATTGTACCGCCTACTTCTAAAGCTAATGTCTCCTATACTACCTAGACCGGCACTGGCTGAGGTTGTTTGCATGACCGCCTCAACAGCTGCCTCTAGTTCTTGGGAACCACGAGAAGTCAAATGTGACATAGTAGCTGGTGAAAACCGGTGAGAAATTACCTCGTCATCCGCTACAACCTCAGATGGAACAGTTGAGGCCACTTCAATATCCTTCTTCACAACAGATAATACTTTCCAAAAGTACCCCATTAGCATACATGCGTTTACCAACACTCCCACGATCATAGCCCCAAACAATCCCTTTAGGAACTGACCAAAGGTGATCCCACTCTGTACTGCTATAACAAGGTTTTGCGGGTTGCCGATCGGTGTGGCAGCCGACCCGATATTAGCACTAGATGCCAATGCTAAAAGAAATGGTTGCGCTGGCATGTCATTCTGCTTTGCGATTTTCAAAATAAACTCGGTTAACACTACGCAAACAGTGTCGTTGGTGAAAAGTGCACTTGAGAAAGCTGATACGAGACAAACGCGAAACAGCAAGTCTTTACCACCCTGACTTTTCCATGCAAGGAGCTTTCCTAGATACTTGAACATGTCGGCTCGTTCAAGAAAGACACTTACAACCATGGTGCCAAACAAAAGGCCCAGAATTGGGAGATCAATAGCAGCATATGCATCTTCAGGTGAAATTACACGAAAAACTACCATGAGCATTGCCCCTAAAAGAGAACCAGCAGTTCGACCAATTGGGAGAAAAGGAACTGCTGGGAAGACAGCCAACATCCAAAAAATACCAAAAGCAATTGAACCAAGAGCTACTTTGATTGGTGGTGCCAAAGCCATTTTGTGCAATTTGTATGGTGGAAACTAAAATATTTAGAACTTTGAATAATTGGGATAAGAAGAAGAAGAATGTATCTATAACTTTGAAGAATCGAATAATAATTTGACACGATGTAGCACGTAGAGAAGAGTTCTGAAAGAGTTGAATTGGATAATAAGGGAAAGGGTCACAGGAAGAAAATTGGATTGAGAAATAGAGAATTGAAAATAAGAAATCTTAATTCAAGTTAATGATTTCTGCTTTTCACTTGAGAAAGAAGAATCAAGCACTCCTTAGAAGCTCCTGAAGCACCTGCTTCCATCCTGTTAATAACAAAAAAAATATTTTGAGAAAGCAATATATATTTAACATAAACAAAAAGTAGGAAAACAAAATGCTATTTTGTTTCTCAATGTATTCCAAGCAAGCTTTAGAGTTTTGTCATTACAGTATAGAGATTAAGACAACCAAAATTGAACCACAATATAAGAAACCATTGAAAATAAAAAAATTGCCTATTCAAGTACTTGAAAATAACACCATCAGTAAAAGAAGGCAGGAAGAAAGAGCAAAAGCCTTCAAGTAAAAAAGAGTTGGGACACCAAACAGTCAGGTCCCTTGATTTGTCAATTTTATTTTACATGAAACTTAAAATTTTGCAAAGTTCAGTTTTGGTAATTTGGAATTTCCAGGTCTTAAAAAATGGACCAAATTATATGATGAAAAAAGTTTTTGAACTTTTTGGTGCGTAGCAGAAAGTTTTAACCAAAAAACAAACAAGTACAAACCATCTCTATAGTTCAACACAAGCTCAATAGCTCATGCTACACTACAAACAAAAAAAGGAATCCGTACCTTTGGAGCAACAAAACCATAAAAATTACAGTCTTAAACACAATGATTGAAATAATGAATGTCTGGCAATAAACAAAAAATCCGAAATTTGGTAGCACGAAAAATTGGATTTTGGTGTTCGATGGAGCAGGGTCGTATTGCAAAAATAGAAAAAGAAATAGAAAAGAAAATCCAAATAAAACCCATATCTTGATTTCTCATGCCACCTATTTTCTTTAAAGAATGCCGAAAGCAAAATCAATTTTTAAAATTCCATGATTCTTGTTAGATATTCAAATTAAATGACAACGAACCTAAAGTGTCGCATGAAAAAAAGCAAAAATCCCAACCATATTTCAAGAAAATTCGGGTTTAGAAACTCACTTAGAGCTCTCATGGAGAAGCGCTCTCGTCAATAAGAGAAGAGAAGACGCAGAGCGAATAGAACAGGAGGTGAAGAAGAGAGAAGAAGCAAATGATTTGTATTATTTTATCGGTAGCGAAACAGCAAGACTTGCGGTGTTAGTATACGATAGCGGTACGATTGTAGAAGGAGCTCCGTTGGAATTTATACCGTTTGGATGTTAAGGTGAAGGAGGTTGTGGCACTGAGATAAGAAGACACATGTTTTCTGTTGGGTAATTTTTTAATGGTTGATTTTGTTTGTAGCTATTCTTTGTTGTAGATTGTGTGTCAGTAAATAAATATAATATATTTATAGAATGAGAATAAATTTCCTTGCTTTGTTGGATCCGACTCTACTGCCTTTTTTTTTTTTAGAGAAAAGTAGTTTTCTGTTTTTTCGATCTCAACTATTTAAATTTGTTGAGATTTGTTCATGAAAAAGTTTCTTTATCGAGATACACAAATAAAAAATTTTAAATGGTTGGAATCGGAAAAGCAGGAAGCTGCATTTCTCTAAGAAAAGCAGTAGAGTCGGATCCGCTTTGTTGGAGATCAAATTTATATTTTTTTAGAATTTTTTTACTATTTTTTTATGGAGCAAAGCAGTTTTGTTGGAGATCAAGATATGATCGTTTTAGAAATATTTTTTAGGAAAGTAATATGGGAGTCTGAACACTATAACATCGGTGTTATTTTAACTGTAGTTATACTGTAGTTATTTTGTTAAATAACTTTCAAACATCAAATTTAAACCGTACAAACCGATTTACCTTACAAGTGATGTATTTACATGCAAATTTTATAGATTTTCGAATTCATTTCATAGAAGTCAAGCGGTAAAAAGAAAAAAAATTAAGTGATTTGTTGGAGACCAAATTTTATATTTTTTATAATTTTTTTACTATTTTTTTACATAGGTACAATATCACTTTATCGGATGGTTCAGAATCTCCTTAAAAAAGTGATTTTGTACCTATCTAAAAAAATAGTAAAAAAATGCTAAAAAATATAAAATTTGGTCTCCAAGTATATTTTATTATGAATATCATGTTGAGCTGTTCGGATCGACTGTTCGGACTTTGAAAATAGAAATAAAAAATGTGAAGCATATTGGAGCACAAAAATTATGATGCATTTGAACCCTCTTTTTTTTTGTCTACGGTTTATACGAGATATAGAGATAGAGATGTATGTTGTTCCGAATTTTTTTGAGGGTATTAATAAAAATCACGGCAGAAACTCAGTATTCTGGATAAATAATTGGTTGCAATATATTTTACTGCAAATGGAATGGGTATAGAAAAATTGAACTAATTTCTTTGTCGGATTGCTCTCCTGGCCTCAGAGTAAAGTCAGAATATGGGTAGCCCCATTTTTTTTTTGTCTACGGTTTATACGAGATATAGAGATAGAGATGTATGTTGTTCCGAATTTTTGGAATATATGATATATCCCATGTATTCTCTGCATCGTCTCGGGGAGTAAATATATTTACAGAGCAGTTTTGGCTTCACGCAGCGCACGAACCATATGCAGCGTTTTATTATTCTGAAGTTCATGGCCTGCGTGAAGCCAAAACTACTCTGTTAAAATATTTACCCGTCATGAGAAGAGTCATTGTACCCAGTAAAGGAAAAAAGTGAATATGCATTGGAACAATATCTCGACAATGAGTTCTTGCTTGATGAAGATTATGTAGTCTCGTCAAGCTTATCTGTTTGTTTCTTTTGTGACATTGATATAGATAATTTTGTGAAATATAGTGGCTAAGTTACTAGGGGCGGATCCAGAGTGTTCTAGGGAACAGCTGCTCCCCCTGGATTTTGAGTTTTAGTGGAGATTTATCGGTCTCGACTAACTTTGTCTCTCCTGAATTTTTTTGTTTTTGTCCCCCTCTGAATGTTTGATTTGTAATTTGGGTTAAATTTAAGGTTAAAATTGAAATAAATTTGTTGAATTTTGATTGGTAATTAGAATTATAAGTTAGAGTATCAAAAATTACAAGTCAAAGCATTGGAAAGTATAAGTTAAAATATTATTTTTTATCGAGTACACAATTGGTTAATGGATTTAAATCCGATTAGGTATTTAAACCCGATTTGATATTTTTTTACTCCCCTGACAAAAATTCTGGATCCGCCCCTATAAGTTACTCTATTATTTCAGTAAACATAAGCAAAAACTGGATTTTCAACTCTGGTATTTCATCACAATATGAGACTTTTAACTCAAATATGATCTATTTTTTTTTTTTATCATAACTCATAAGTGATAAGTCTTTGTTGCAGCTATGAGCTGTATATGGTAATTGTGCTCACAAAAGGTATAATCAAAGGTTTAAATAACATTTATCGCGTCATAGTGGAATAGCTGAAAAAACAACGTTATGTCCAAATAGCGCCAATAACGCCATAGCTTTTATGGTCCGAAAACGCTATAGCGCTCTATTTAGAACCTTGGATATAATTGATCAATCAAGGTAAATTGATTGATCAAGAATATAATTCGTTACATATGAGTTACGGTACTCAGATTTAATATGTAACAATATACCGTAAACATCTAAATAGAACTCAAAATATATTTATTAAAAATAGAATAAAATTTTACTTTTTTTTAGTAATTTCAAAACTATTAAGTTTTTCGTGGCAAAAAATGTCACGTACCTTTTTTTTATATTTATAATACAAACTTAAAGTCTATATCAAATTCAAACTGTAATTATTATTTATTTCTTGAGAGATGTGTTCATGTTAGATTTTATAATTTTTTGAGCTAGAATTAATTTTTGATCTAATGGCTAAAGACAATACCCTAAACAGGTAGGGAGGTTGCAAGTTTAAAATCTGAATGTTGATTCTTATAGATATTTAAAGGTAACTAATGAATCTAGTTGATTGTAATGGATTAATTTTAGAGCGTTCACTTTTTATTTTATTTTTTATTCTAGTCTAAAATAAACTAAAAAAATTATCAAATTTTACATGAACATCTCACTTATAAAAATGAACAAGATGTACTATTTCAATTTAACATTTAATCTTCAGATTTCTTAAATAAAAAATATAAACGAAAATATGTGCTATATCTTGTGACACAAAGATTATGTCATTTTACTTCAATTATTTTAGAGCTGCCTAATAGTTATTTTCTTGGGGAAGGGGCAGAGAATATATGAGAGGTTAACCTTGGTTATTACCCCACAATCTTAGAATTTTGTAGGAATTTCCATCTTATTCCCTTTCACATCAAATAACTTGGAAGTTAGAAGTCAGAGTCAGAAAGCGTCATCTCCTGCCTCTTAGATTGGAACAGTATATTTAGATCCCTAATAATTATCAAGTAATTATATTTTTGGTTCGTTTATTGATAATAATTTTAAAGGAGTAGAACTAGAGTGTTCCTAAGCTCACCAAGCCTTTCGTGAGCTCGACTCTAAAACCTATCGAATTGACTTCAAACGACATTTTCAAACCGTTAGATGTTCAATCTATATTAAAATGTGCTTGGAGACCAAATTTTACATTTTTTGAAATTTTTTTACTATTTATTAAGATGATTTGAAAATCGCTGTTTTTCAATAGTGCAGAATTTTAATAAAAACAGCGATTTTCAAACCATCTTAATAAATAGTAAAAAAATTCCAAAAAATATAAAATTTGGTCTCCAGACATATTTTGGATCAACTTTCAACAATTTCGACCTTCTGATCTAAAACAAACAGCTCAGATCTTGTCTAACCATCTGATAGTTCTGGCACAATTGAATAAGATCAGAGTGCCTATAAAGTGCTCCTGAACCAAGGGACAAAGCACATGAACTTTGTAAGAACTAATTACTGGCCTGCTTAGATCAGGGAAATTTTTTTTACTAGACTGTCACAGTGCCAGTAAGTCCGGGTTATCTGATACTAGCTAGCTTTTGATATACTTTCTGTTTCATGTCATTGACATGCAGAATCTATGGATTTTATATTCTTTATAGACTCATAAGTGGTGAAGAAAAATCTACACATTCACTGTTAGAGTTGTGTGGTAGAGTTCAGAGATAAAAATATTAACAAAGCTGTTTTGGCTTCATGCAACCTACACGTGATTTGCTTTTTTATTTTGATTCTATTGTAAATGTCTTGTATGAAGTCAAAAAAGCTCTGTCAATATATTTATCTGAGTTCATAACAGAATTTGAATTTTTTTACAAAGAAGTTACTAGGTTTAGATCTTTCTTATTTCTATTTGTGATTTTACTGAAGCAGGGAAAGAACAGGAAAACCAGTAGTTCAGTAAACAATTATGTATTATTACATAATTGTTGGGCAGATTTCCTGATTTGTCAGGTGTCATTATGTTTTATTGTTACGTAGCAATACAATTGCATGTGTCTTGTTTGATCGATCTATATGTACTGAAGCCCTTTACATGGCTTAGGTAAGTTACAATTGTTATTATTTAACAATTTCATACTAATAATTAAAGAGTGAGGTTATGGTACTATATATGCATAGCGTAGCTTGGTACGTACTGCGGATCATAGTGACAATATTCGCGTTTTATTTGCGAATAAAATGTTTTCGGGGTGTTTTCGAACCGAATGACGTATTATTCGTTGACCGAACCTTTGACCAAATAAAACGCAAATTTAACGAATGTTATGAATAATACACGTTTTGTTCAGAAAAAAATTTTGAATTCTCGCGCACAGTACCCATTTTGCTTCCAGCCACCCACGTGACACCTAAACAAAAGGCACATTTCTCCATTTTATGCTACTTTTTGACTATATTGATCTTCTATGGCAAATACAAGCAGTATCTCGTATAGTAAATCATCAGTAATGAATTAAATATGCACTGAGGTCTCGTATTGCAATTCTAAATTATTCCCGAATTATACCCGAATTATTTCCGAATCACAAATTTTTGACCCTGCCAAACTGAACCCGAATTATTCATTTGTCACTATGCTGTGGATCAATATTTTCTTTTCCAAAGTTCAAATAGTCGATCTGAACAGTTGTACATAAAAATATACTTGCAAACTAAATTTTGCATTTAAAAAAAATACACTATTTTTAGATAGGTAGAAAAACACTACTTTTGAAGGGTCTAGAATATTTAGATCAAGTGATTTTCTACCTATTTAAAAAAAGAGGAGGGATCCACTTACAACATTTTATAGTTGTAATATCTTAAAATATGATTATTCAAAATTCAAACAGTTCAACATTATCTCTATACAAAATTGTATCCCTCTTAATAAATAGTAAAAAAATTCAAAAAAAATGTAAAATTTGATCTCCAAGCACATTTTAATATAGAGATCATGTTGAACGGTTTGGATCGACTGTTTGGACTTTGAAAAAACATTATGTTGTAAAATGTTGTAACTATAGAATGTTGCAAGTGGATCCCTCATCTTAAAAAAATAGTATTTTTTTTTGTAAGAAACGTAAAATTTGATCTACAAGTACATTTTTAAATGAAGATCATGTTGAATGGTTCAGATTCATTGTTTGAATATTGAAACAGAGATATCGATTCATAGTACGGACTAATCCGTGTTATGCATAGTACGATAGCCTCACTCATAATTAAATATGTATCAATTATCATTCCTGTTTTGATATACTTTCTGTTTCAAATCACTGACATGCACAATCTATGGATTTCCATTCTTTATAGCCTTAAAAATGGTGAAGAAAAATCTACACATGTAACACATCAGTGACTTATAACAGAGTAGTGCCATCAAGTTCATAAACAGAGAACTTGGATTCTTTTGAAATCTCTTGGTTTAGATCTTTCTAATTTCTAACTGAAATTTTACTGAAGCAGATAAAGAAAAGGAAACCCAACAGTTCGGTAGGCGTTTATTACTTAATTGTTTGGTAGATTTCCTGATTTGACATTAGTCATTATGTTCTATTGTTATGTACCAGTATAGTTGCATGTGGCATGTTTGATCTAATTAGATGTATTGTATTGAAGCCCTTACATGACTTGGGTAAGTTACTATTGACATCATTTTACAATTTCATATTAATATATAATTGTGTAGCAATTATCTTTCCTGTTTTGATTGTATTGTTTATTTGATTAGACATGTCCAAAACATTTACCTGAGGTAGCACTAGGGGTATTCAAATGAATCGGTTTATTCGGTTTTAAACTGAACCGGAAAATTTCGGTTTAATTTGATCCGTTGTTCAGTTTAAATGGTTCGGTTCGATTTAGTTTTTGAAGAAGTTCAGTTTAAATGATTCGGTTCGGTTTTGGGATCTCCAAATCGGTTTGAACCGAACCAACCGGTTTAATAAAAAATGGATCGGTTTATCAAAAACCGGTTTGTGTGGTTATCAAAAATGTTATCCAAATCGGTTTGAACCGAACCAACCGGTTTTGAAATGTTTATTTGTAACTTGAAATGTTTACATTTGGTTCAACCGAACAAACCGAAGTTTAAATCAGTTTAATCAGTTCGGTTTTAGATCGGTTTGGAATTTTAGTTCGGTCGGTTCGGTCGGGTTTTCAAAATTCGGTTGAAACTGCAGTTCGGCAAAAAAAAAGTTCGATTTGACCCGAACCGACCGGTTGAACACCACTGTATAAATTGATCTAGCCGGAGCAAAAAAAATAACAATTAAGATCAGTGTGATGTCAAAGTAGGTCATAAATTAAATTGGCTTGAGTTATATTTTTTTTTTATTTTTTTCTTATTAAATTTCGAAAAAAATTTCTCGTAAAAAAATGAGAAGGGTTAAAATGTCGGTCGCTGAAGCCCCTTTTTATTGTAGTGGTTAAAATGTCCAATTGTTTCCGTGCCCCACTCATACCCCACATCCTTATTTTCATTTTTAATATTCAAACACTCAATTCGAACTGCTCAACATGATTTTCATATTAAAATGTGTGTGAAGACCAAATTTTATATTTTTTGGACTTTTTTTTACTATTTTTTAGATGGGTACATTATCAGAAGATTCAGGACCATTCAAAAACAATGATTTTGTACTTATCTAAACAATTAGTAAAAAAATAAAAAAAAATATAAAATTTGGTTTCCGTGTACATTTTAATATAGAGATCATGTTGAGCAGTTATGATTGACTGTTTCGACCTTGAGAATAGAGATAAGGACGTGGGACATGAATGGAACACAAAAGAACGAACATTTTAATCCTACTCTAAAAAATATATAGTATGAGTGTATAAATATTTGAACAAAATCAACTTTTAGAAAAAAAGAAAGAATATTTACTTCTGAATGGTCTAGAATTTTCAAATCAAATGATATTATACCTACTTTAAAAGGAGTAAAAAAAAATGTAAAATTTGATCTAAAAGTACAACTTCATATGGAGATCATGTTGAACGGTTCAGATTCACTATTTAGATTTTGGAAACACAGACAATAATCCATAGTACGGACCAATCCGTGCTATGCATAGTACATAGCCTCACTCTTCTTTCTTCTCATAATCTCATTTAATAAAGACATGTATTTGATATTTCTAAGGTACATTACAGCTCTTAAAAAAAATATAACTATTTTGTGTTCCTCTGCATTACCACACAACAAATTGTATTGTTTGTCTTTATGCACGTGTTAGCATTTAAAAAAAAATATATGTGTGCCTAAAATTTATTGAATGCAAAATTTATATTTTTAAAATTAACGTTTACACTAGATATTTTTATCTCTAAAATATCTCTAATTTTTTTTATGAGCCGTTTGATCAATACATCAAACGGCTGCTATTTTGAGATTAGGATAGCAACATATAATTAATAGATAGACCTGGTCCACCTAATTAACTCAGAGACAAAACAGTTGTGCTATCTTCAAGCAAATTGTGGTTGTAGATTTCTGATGCATGCAACAAGGTCTTCATAACACCTAGCATAGTAGCATCCAACGAACATACAGTGTATACAAAAATACAAATGAATGGATCTGTTGCTCGTACGCTGCCTTGTGGGCCCTTTCCTTGCTGACCTGGACCACTGACTGACAAGTCAAGAGTGCACTATACATGCTGCACGGCATGGATGGTATATTCATTGGAAATTCTGTGATTTTTTTGTTCAATTATTTTTGTCATTCCAAATCTTTTTAAAGATATATATGGTTCTAAAGTTTAGTGAAAAATTCGAAATTTGAGAAATGATATGCAACCACGAGCTCACCAGTCACCACCAACAGAATTGTGCCACGTGGGCAATAAATTTTATGTAAAGTGTAAAATTATATATAAAATTATAGACATAACATTTCTCTTTATAATAAAAGAGGGGTTTATATGCTCTTTTTATTAAAATAAAACTGAAAGAAAAACAGAGAGAAAATGCTCCATAAATAAACTGATAATTAGGAGGGGACACCAAAATTCAGATCCAGTGAAGTAATCTAAAAATTGGGTTTTGGATCGGGACCGTCCGATTCGAATATGTGACTATCCATCTAAAGTAGAGCACACGTATTCTGAGAGACAGATTCGAATCCTACGATGATCTTGAGCGACGGATTCGATTCGGACTATCCCGATTCAAAACCCAAAATTGAGTTACTTTAGGCGATCCGGACCCGGGGACACCAAGGGTACGACATGATATACAGGTCTTATTATAACGCTTTACAAAATAATGTCAGATGATGTTGTGGGGATTTTAATGGGACAGAGAGGAGGGACCCTTAGGCAAGCTTGTAAATTTGGTCAGTGGCTCGGTGCCCATCATGTATTGGACCACAGTTGTTAAAACGGCTCATGTCTGATTCAAGAGACAGGAGTAGTCTGATAGGTATCAATTAACTCTAGCACCGTATGATTAGCATTAAATCTGTACATACGAAAATTGATACAGACTTGCACGAATTTTGATGTGGAGTGCACGAATCCTAATGCTGATCGGATGGTCATCACATCCATCGAACCAAAGTAGGTCCGATGGGCATCGGACCTACTCTGAATTCCTGATTCAATCCGATATAGAATTTAAAAGGAAAAGGTGTCCTTTTAAATAGATCAACTAAAAAAACTAAAAAAATGAAGAAAAAGAAGAAGATAAAAATATATTTGAGAGGTCAAACTACCGCAAACATTTTTTTTTTTAAAAGACAAACTATCACCAACAAGGAATTTTTTTATTGGTAGAAATTAATGAAAAAGAAGATAGGGAAATAGAAAGAGTACATGAGTTGTAATATTAGTAGAAAAACCGGTAAAATTCTTACTGGTCTAAAAGTTTTTTTTCTCTTCATTTTTTCTAGTAACATATAATTTGTTTTATAAAAACAGATAGAGTATCTTAAAATTTATATATAATAGAAACATTATATCTATTTTGTGAAAAACTTTTCATATTTTATTAAAAATCTAATATAAAAATTCCCTCCATCTATACATCAGATTTAAAAAAAAAAAAAACTAAGTTTGGACCGGTAGAATTCCTACCGGTCCAAACTTTTTGATTATTTAGACCGGTAAGAATTTTACCGATCTTTCTACCAATATTATAACTCATGTACTCTTTCTATTTCCCTCTCTTCTTTTTCATTAATTTCTACCAATAAAAAAATTCCCACCAACAATATATATCTTTACTTGACTTGTGGCCCTAATTTCATTTTTTTTTAAATAAAAATTAGAGGTCTAAGTTATTCACATATTTAATATCACAGGAAATTCTTTATTCGAATTTTGAATTCACACAGATTTTAAATAAAATTTTAACACATATATCGTGATCAAGCCAGAATAAGCTTTGTCGATTGTCTTCATTTCAAAATTGTGCGTTTTCTTCTTCACATTAAGAATTAGGGGTGGTTTGATGTTAAATAAATCGGAACCGTTCGATTCACGTTCATGCTTGCGCGGATAATTTTGAGATTCGTTCAGATCAAGTACATACAAATCTTAACGTAGATCGAACGGCTCCGATTAGACAACGATGGAGATAGTTTAGTAGAGATTTATCGGTTCCGACCGACTTTGTCCTTCCCCTGGAATTTTCTTTGCCCTCCTCTGGACATTTGATTTGTAATGCGGGTTAAATTTAGGATTAAAATTGAAATAAATTTATTGAATTTTGATTGGTAATTAGAATTATAAGTCAAAGCATTAAAAAGTACAAGTTAAAGCATTGTTTTTTATCGAGTACCCAATTGGTTAATGGATTTAAATCCGATTCGATATTTTTTTTGCCTCCCCTAATGAAAATCATGGATCCGCCCTGATACGTCCTATCTCCCGAGGAGAGTAGTCCGTATGTGAGAGGTGATGGAATGATCTCGCCCTGCCACGAGATGGCAGTCCGAGATGTGTGGAGTGTGTGAGAGTTAAAGAGCGAGGTGGGTGTAGAGAGATTCTGACTCTGACCTATTCGATATCTCTGTGTGTGTGTAAAATCTCGACCCCCGTTCAATGGGGATTTTTGCCTTATATATGCTGAATCATAACCGCCTCATAACCGCTATCTCGGTGGTTATCTTGCCTTAAGCCGGTGAAACGGTTATTGTGACCGCGTTGAGTGGTCATCCCGCATTAAGGCGGTACAGGTCTATTTCGGGCCGAGTTCAACCTTTGCAGGCCTTCGGCCTGTTCTGTTCCTGGATCTTAAGTATCTCGGGCTTTGGGCCTCTTTACCTTGGCGCCAGGCTGGCTCCTGAAAGGAGGTCCGAATCCCGGGCTTTCATAGGCCTAAAGTTTATTAAATAAAGGGCCTTGGGAACATGGCCCTATCATTAGCCCCCGAAGTCAGAATGTATAGCGATATGCTTCTGACTTGATATTACTTAGTCATGTGAACAAAAAAATATGTAAAATTATTTATGATTTCCCGAGATGTTGTTTGTTTGCACTGTATGTTGTAATGTCGTAATGATAGTGTAATCTCGCGATATTGTGAACTCGCATGATGATGATTTTTTTTTTTTTTTATCGGAAAGGAATGGCGGAAGAGTGGAAAGGAAATTCATCATATATTAATAAGGACTTGTTACAACTCGAAGTAAGCTAGAGATGCCAAAAAGGGCTAATTTATCTAACTTAAAAATATAAGAAAGTCCTATTGTAATTTATCAAGTGCGTCCCGGAGGCGAAGGGAGAAAATCCAATAAATCACTATCAGGATCTTCGAAATGATCATCTGCCCAAATCTGGGCCGGAGTGGCTGTTGCCAATGTAGGTCCCGTGGGATGTCGGGTTTGGCAGGATAAACACTTGAAGAAGCGACGTCGAGGATCCGACCGGTCATGGATCAAAAAATGAGAGGAATGCCACCATGTGCGACATCCCCGACATTTGATCATGTCCTCTTTTTGGGCTGACTGTCCACAGGCCAGGCAGTCACGGAGAGGTCCAAGGAGGTCTGCGGTGTCGATTTCATCGTTCAACACTTTATATGTCGCCAGTTTATAGTTCAGGAACTCTTGAACGGTAAGGGACTCGTTGTCCAGCATCCAATCCAAGTCATTGGGAATGTCTTGAATTAGCTGCTCCCGTTCCATGGGCGTGAGTGCACGTCGTTGAGGACCTCGGCTTGAGCTGGATGGACCAGCAAAACGAGGTGGAATACCGCGGCGCTGAAGAGCTCGGCGCTGTTTCTCACGTTCGGCTAAGAACTTTTCAATATGTCGCTGAACAGACATAATTGTTGCGAGGTAAAAGTGGTTGGAAGAGAAGCAAAGGGAAAGTGAAATGTTTGTGGTTCGGGAGTACTCTATTTATAGTGAGAGTTATACACAGTATCATAAATGAGAATAAAGTTGTCAGGACAGTACTGTCGTTTTCCCAACTGCTCCTCATTAATGATAATGTATTAATGAGCAAAAAGCCTTGCGCGAGATGTCATGTACTTCCGAGCTCATGTGTCCCTCCGAGGTGACAAACATCTCGGGTCAGGACATGTAATTTGCTACAGTAACATATTGATTTGAACGGAGAATACCGTTAATCGTAGCGGAAACGGAGTTATTCAAGCCGTTCGTTAACGCGATTAAAAGACGCGAGTATTCGAGACGTCGCTTCGACATTATGGCGACAGCTGTCACCTGTGAAGAGAGCGTTAATCTCGAAATAAATGGCGGGAGACGAAACGTCGCCTGGATGAATGCCGTAGATTGCGCCAGGTGTCATTCCTCGGGACCCGAGCGGAAAAAAGTTTCCCAAATCGGACCTATATATACCCCCGTCCCCATCATTTGCGCTTTTTCTGATCGAACCATTGTTATCTCGGAGAGAAAGAACTTGAAGCTCCCAACCCAGCGACATAAGACGTAAGATCAGCGAAAGAAGACTTTACTTTGATAAGGTTAGTGATTCCTTGACCTCGGTATAACTCGGTTAACATGAATTATTACAACCCGGGATCAGGAGTATAAATAAGTAGGCCAACTCGGTATATTCGTATGACCAAAAACCGGGTTAACTATGCACCAACCTCGAATAAGTCTATACCTAAGCCGATCCCTTTATTAATCGTAGAAATGGCTGACCTTTCTGGTGCGAGATCTGAAGAAAACCGGTCCCAGTTATTAGGGCAAAACCCATCCATCTCGGGGGATCACTCTGGTTCCCCCGGGTTCTCTCAGAAGCAAACAGTGCCTACTTCTCATCACGGTGCTGGCAAAAGCATAGAGGCCATGCTTGAGATAGCGACTGGCGTGATTTATGAGGGTGGATCTGATAGCGGGGAGGGCACCTCGCCAAGGTCAAGCGGGAGTTTGTATGACTTGAGTCCGGAACAAGAAGCTGTGGAGGTAGAGGAAGGTGAAGCCACCGATGTTGAAGTGGACATACTTAACTCAAGCCCTGAAAAATCATCCCGGGGTGAGCGTATCTCGGCAGAAGCCGGAACGTCTCAGGGAAAGGGTTCTACTCGGACCGCGAACCCTAAAGCCAAATCAAAGGCCAAAGCTAAAACCCCAACCGATGTAAGTCCGCGACCTGGTCATCAAAACGATATCCAATTCCCTCACTCCTTATTGCGAGCCCCCTTGCCCGAGGTGCAAGATCAGGCCTGGGCAGAGGCATTTTACGAAGAGTTGGTGTTGACCAAGGATAAGGTACCGCGGGACCAACTCGTACTACGGGCACCTGGCCCGGAGGATCGGGCACATGACCATGAGCGCGGCATGTGCATTTACTGGAAAATGCCGCAATGCGGCTTCCAATTAAGACTGACACAATTTGAGAGAAAACTCCTAAGTGTCATGAAGGTGGCTCCCGCACAATTGACCGGGGTGTCTTGGAGCTATATACGTAGCTTCGAGGCAGCCTTTAGGACTTTTGGGGCCGAGCTCGGGATGAGCAGGCCAACCATTGGATTGTTTTTCCATTTCTTTTCCACGCTTTATGTGGACTCAGGCCACCTCGCGCTTCGCCAGAAAACACCAAAGGATCACCAGGCCTTGTTTGAAAAAGACAAGAAGATGAACAAAATAGAGGCCTGGGATCATGGATGGGTGTATATAGAAAATTGGCGCGATGTTGATTGCCTGCAAGGTGTAAAAGCGAGGTGGAGGCCGTTGAAGTCCGGGAAAGGATTGATCCCGGAAGTTGATAAAAAACTTACTCTGCAAGAGCAGTCGGCTGCACATGCACTGAGAGAAATTGTGAGAAGTGAGTCCTGTTCTCGCGTGTGAAGTTGCAGTTTAATTTATGCTTATCTTCATCTCGATTTGTCACACCCCAAACCGGGATTTCCGGATTAAGGCGTGATCAGTCCTCGCCCCATGTTTAATTACCATTAAACACGCAAGGCTATATAATACAAATAATAACATGAATACACAGCGGAAACGAAATCACACAAACAATACATGAAGCATCAGTCATACAATCCATAAATAAACATAAATATAAATATATCGGTCCATACAACCCACAGGGTAATAAAACATAATCTACTGAAAGGGGATACATGATCTACGACCTCGAGATGCAAACAAAAGTCTCGAGACCTAAAACCCTAACAAAGGTCCTATACTACTACATCAAGCGGCGTGGCCATCGAGAACAGCTCCTGACATCACCTGCTGCGGAACGTCAGACTCTGTACCTAAAATCCCACATCAAAAGGTGGGTGAGCAAACGATTGCCCAGTATGTGACCCAGAATTTATCCCTTCAGGGATCCTCTTTCGGTCAAAGCACTTTTAATATTAATTCTACGCAAGTTTAATGTCGCAACTTTTGAATGCACATGATTTAATATAGTAATCCTAATTTAATAACTATTAAAAGAAAATACATATAGTAGATGATATGATACGATTATCCTGTCATGCCAACATGCAAAAATTCCCAAAAAAAAAAAACAAAATACCAAGAGAGTATTATTATAAACATCAAAGTGGAGTCCAGTACAAGAGTACTGTGTGTCAAATCTAATATATAATAATAGTACGGAATAAAATATCACCCCGTGCCGTGAAATTTGAATTTGAACGGAAATTCTCAACATGACATAATCCAAGGACCGCGATCAGGGGGTGCAATGATACCCGATGCCTAATGACATCGAGCATTGCCCCACAAGACATTGCACGCTCGCCGATGGTTATATCCAAAAATTCGTGTGTTTCACTTACTCTAAAACGATTCTTCAACCAAACATATAAAATAGGAGAAATCATACAAGCAAGTCGTAAGAATGTGTTAATCCGTCTCCTCATGTGCAGAGCGGAACTCTACCGCCCGGCCGGACCAATAGGAAAAATAAAGAGCTCGAGATCGGCTCATGTACAAAAAGTAAATATAAGCGCCACCGCAACCGCGGAAGCCGTTCTAGGCATGTAGCTCCTAATGTAGGTGGGGATCACATCCCGAATCGTTTCGTGCCTCAGGGCTCGAGATCGGCCCGCACGTAATGGTAAAATGAATCGAAAAGAATATATATAATCAAAGTTTTGTACATATAATATTTCCTAATGCAAGACCACCCGAGAGATCAAGTGATCAACCGGCTCAGTGGCTAACGGGCCGTCTCGTACCCCATCCTACAAGACGGAACGCAGTCACTCGGTCTCTGCTCAGCCCTCACCAATGCATATGATCGTTTATAAAATAATAATATTGTCCTCTACGAGAAGAGGACAAGTAATATCCTAAGTAACTACATATATATCTAACCTATAATTAAATTACTCTACTCCTATTTAAAGCAGTAAATTCTTCATTTAGAAAGGGTTTATGCAATTTCTAATTACAATTCGAAAAGATAAACATGCTCTAATGCATCTAATAATTTAAAGTGCGAATGACAGATCAAGTGGTCGACTGGTAAGAGTACGCCACGAAAGAAATAATTCAGATATCCCACACCTGTAAGGCTAGCTGAAGGCGCGTGCTCTAATCGTCTCCGTGACCCGCATGCTCCGCGTGTGCTCCGATATAACCGTCAGCAGGATCGGTCCACGGATCAGGATCAAGATAGGTCTGATGACCTGAAATTCGTACGTGACTCCATCAGTCTAAACTAATTATCGGAACTCTAAATCCCCATGTGTTATTACTTTTACTCACACGTTCGAAATTTAATGGGCCAATTACAAGGTACAATACTTAATCGGTTCGATCGGCTCGGTCTGTTCGACTCAATTCTGATTTAGCGTAATTAATGTATTTATAAATTTTTAATTCGAAGATACGCTGTTTAATAAAATTCTTAAGATATATATAAAATCCTACTTGCTATAAGATAGATTGCGCAGCGTAATTAATTACATTATCTATTACACTAATTTTAGTCTTATTTTAATACTTACACTAATATTAATTAAAATACTAAATTCCTAACTATAACTAATACAATGTAATTTAGATTAGTTAAATTTTCTAAGTATTTAAAAAGAAACCCTAACTACTTATAGGATTAAAAATACGTAAATAATTTATTTAGTCACATATTGCGATAATTAATCGCGTATAGATGTTCGTAATGTAAAAATACGTACTTTACTTAAATCCCTTTATAAGTCACTTTCATTTTATTTCTAGGTACGTATATAATAGAATACGCCTCTAATTAGTTTTTAACATAATCGAAATGATACGAAAATTCTTAATATGTTGTTGATTAGTTGTCCTCACTAATTAACAACATATTACATATTTCTTTTAAGTCTTTAGAATAATTAAAACATTACTACCACCTTTATTTTGAAAAATAAAAATACTTAACTAAATTTATTCTAAATTAAATTAATCTAATTTTAAATGTGTTAATCCTAATTAACTATTGTTGGGACTTTTAATTTTGGTGTGTTTCGGGATCATATCGTGTCCTGCCGGATAATCTAGTATCTGCTCAAAGTATGTCATGAGTCGTCAATCCAGGACTAATCTAATCATTTCCCGAGCTTTAAGTGAAAACTTCGAATCGAGCCCACCAATTGGAGGCTCGAGACCCGAAGTAATTTATCCAATTTTTATTTCACTTATGCCTTTGCAAAAACCCATTTTTAATTCTTAATCAGATTCGGCCAAGCCATAAATAACCCAGTTTAAACCTCTGTTCCAACCTAAGCACTAAGCCCAAGTATCACAAGAGACCCAAACTAAATTTAATAAGCCAAGCCTAAACCGAATTTCCAAGGTCCTAAGTTTCCAACAGCCACGGCCTAATAAGAAGGTCCAGATCCAATTAGCAAAAATCCAACTTTTGCAATTATTCCATGTCATGTTCTATATTTACGCAAATGCTCAGTTCATGCACCAATACCCAAAATAATTCAAATTTTCTCAACAAGGTCCCTGTCATTTCAAGTTCGGTACCAGTGGCTACACTGGGCTGGTACCGGCTGGTACCAGAAATCACATACAACTCACAAACAACAATGTAACAGGCCAGAATTTAAATCGCATCAAGGGACAGGTAACAATACTGGTACCGACCTAGTACCAGACAAGCAAACCAGCACAGGCAACAAAACAGTCAACAAGGCTATCAGAACAGAAACAGCACAGGCCAGTACACAAAATCAGCACAGCAAAATCAACACCAGGGCAGCAAAGGTCAGTGCCAGTCAGGCGGAACAGAAAGTAGATCAGGGCAGTGAGAAAAACGGAAAGAACAGCAAAAAGGGCGTCGCATCGCAGCGATAAAACAGTCGACCCGGTTTCCCCCAATTCATCCCTTGATTTAGTCGGGAAATTCAACAACCCACACCAAATCGATCAATACTCCCGTCTTATCACTCAAAATTCATTGTTACGCCGAGAAATTCAACAACTCGCACGAAACAACCCATAAGTCAAAATATACGCTAATGCCTCGTCAAATCCCGAATTCGATTTACCAAAACAAGGTTCAAGTAATTACCCGAATAGGCTCCAATTTTGAAAGCAACAGTGGTGATGATCGGCCAGTACCGAGGTCCCTCTGCCCCGCTTCACGACCTCTCAGAAATCCAGCAACCGCAAGGAAGGCCACCTTCGAGCACCGGGAAAGCACAAGGAAGGCACCAGATTAAGTCCGCAACCCCAAAAATCCAACACACAAATTCTAGGGTTTGTGAAATCACAAGCACAGAGGGGAAAACAGGAAGCGAGAGAGAGAAAGAGTGATTTTCTCAGCACATGAGCGAAAGTAATAGAGAGTAAAACCAAAACGAGAGAGAGAGAGGGAGGTATATATAACCCGGGTCAGTAAAAATCGCACAAAGTCGGGGGTGCTCAGAGAGCAGGTGAGAATCACGCGCCTAAGCGCCGATAGTCAAGGCCGTACAAGCTCGATGGAACAGCGGCAGTTTGAACCACGACCGCGCGGGAGCCAGAGAGGACTCAATCCTCTCCAATTTCGTGAAATCAGAGAAAAGAAACAAGGGTCGGCTCAAGAGGAAAAAGGCCCCAGCGGCAGGGAGAAGGAGAAAGGAAGAGAGAAAAAAGGGTAAATAAAGGGGCTGCTTTAAGATTCGTGCAGAGTTAATTTGAATGGTCCAGAAAAATAGAAATCTGTACCGGGTGATTAATCCAAGGGAGCTTGTCAAGTTCAGATTTCATGAGGAGATTTGGGAATTAATAATCGATACGAATTATTCGAACACTGGTTATGTTTAGTTTATAAATTCCATCGTTCTATTATTATCGTATTGTCAAATCGAATCATTAAACAAATATTATATTTAAATTCATCACATTATGCGGGTTTCAAATCATCTCTAATCATTATTATTATTATTTATTTTATTTTCAATCTATATATAATTTATTAACTAACGTCTATATTAATTAATTAATTAACAAGAATTTCTAATTGGTTGTAATATTTTAATTATTAATTAATTAACCCATTATAAATTTTACGGGTTATAACACGATTTATCCAATTGCGTAGCCTAATGCGATTTGTATGTTTTTGTTGTTTTTTGCAGAAGAAGGCTGCATGGATCTGATCTGGACCAGTGCGTCGCACACCTCCAATCGCGCAGCCCCAAAGAAGAGTACTATCACCGCCACCGCGGGCCAGAAGGAAAGGAAAGCGGGAAAAAAGGTTTCCCGGAAAAGTTCCAAGGCTGAGACTTCAGCCAGTCTCGCTGTTGAGGAGCCCGTGCGTGCTCCAGCACAAGTTATCTCGGAGGAGGCCCCATCTCACAAACGGAAAGAAGCCCCCAGTGTTTCCCTTACCTCGGCCGATAAGGGTAAGGGCTTAGCATCTGAACGCCCTAAGAAGAAGAAATCGAGAAGGGCATCTGAAACGGCCGTTATTGAGGCCATCCCGGTTAGCAGGGCATCTCCAGCCAGTGTGAGCGCACTTCCTCCCCAAGAGAATACCTCCTTGGCAATCACTCCGGGGTCATCCACCCCGGCCTTCACAGCTGAGGTAGAGGAACCGTGCGACATCGACCTCCAGAGTTTCTTACAAGCGGCCGTTCCGGGTCAAGAGCTTACTACTGGGGTTGTGTTCAAGGAGAGGATTGTACCCGGTTTTGCTGATAGCTTGGGCCTACACCTCCCGGGTCATTCCACCATGCAACAGTCGCGGGATGAGAATAGAAACCTGCACGCCCGGTATGCTCGGGAAGTATTCAGGGTAACCGAGACCGCTTATCAGAAGGAGACCATTCGGGAGAAGCCCGAGGTGACGCTCAACCATGCCATCTCGGCCATTCATGACGTTGGGGCCATCCTAGGTCATTACAAGGACCTGGTTGACAAAGAGCAATACAACATGCTCTTTGTTGATTCTGGAGGGGAGATGGTCAAGAAGGCCGTTTTGGAGCGGGATTATTTTCGCGGCTTGGCTAGAGATCAATCCACCCGGCTCGAGGTTGCCCAAAAAGAAATAAAGGTGCAAGAGAGGCAAATTCGCATCCATGAGGCAACCATAAGAAAATTAAAAGAAGCTGAAGAACACCTCAAGGTCCGGGATGATAGAATAGCAAACCAAGAGGAGGAAATCAAGTCTTTGCAAGAACAAATCTCTGCTCTTATCCTGGAGGCGGCAAAAAAGGATATCACCATCTCGGAGAAAGAAACCAAGATATCTCAGTTAGAAAGGGAGTTGCAACGAGCACCCGGCCTAACATTAGGTCGGTTCTTGGGTAGCAAGGCCTTTGTGCAAGCCTCGTGTCTGGCCTTGCACAAGCCAATGAAGGCCGTGATTTATCGCGAGTTGAAGAAGGTCGAGCAACACTATCCATTCACGCCGGAACATGCCGGGTTTAACCCGGTTCTCCCAGAAGATGCGAAGGTGCAGGGGTTGGCCGAGTATCATTGGGACGAGGCGCGGGATCGATTGTTAAACCCAGATGGGTCATCTTTTGACCGGCCTCTCCCACTTGATGATCACGAGGCCTACTTCCCATACCCATGGTGGGGGAGATTCGAATGGCCAAAAAAGCTGCCCGACCCTGTTGACGAGATGGCTAGACCCGTGATGACAGGGGGAGAAGAAGAGGAGGATGACGAGGAGGAGGAAGAGGATGACGATGAAGGGGAAGGCGACCAGGGAAAAATACAAGATAGTGCACACCCCGAAGTTGTGTCTCCGACAGCGACACCTCGGGACCATCTCAAAACTCCCTAATTGGTAAGTTGTTCTGTATCATGATTTATATATATACCGTAATAGCAATGTTTATGTACCTATATTAACTTGGTACAACTGATACTTATTACAGGAAGGATGGCCCGAAGCGTGGTGGCGATATATGGACGAGCTGGCCATGTCTTCCGACGTCGTTCCTTAGTTTTAGTTTTATAATATTTTGATGCCCCCGGGATGTGGGGGCTTAACAAAGAATCGTTGTAACCGATATTTATTTTTTGTTCCCGAGATGTGGGAAATTAACAATGTTAGAGATATATAAATATATTTACCTGTTATTCTTCCTTGTCAGCATGTGATTAGTCTGCGACGTCATCTGTTAGTGCGATGTCGCGACCCTTGTTTATCTTTCTCTCCCCCCCTTTTTTTTCTCTCTCTTATAAAAATTTGAAAATACAAAGGGCCGACATAGAAACGTCGGTCAGAATAAAACTGCGATCGGTAAACTCGTATTCGTTACCCCGAAGGGTTTTCGTTCGTTAGTTGTTTCCGATATGATAAGGAGCACAGCTAAGAAAGCATGCACTAAAGTGAAGTAACAATAAGACATCTTTAAAACTGAAAATTCATATATATTAAATATGCTTATAACGTCGCATACAAAGAATAAAAAGTTACATGAGATGAAAAAGCATCTCGCTAAAAGTAACTAAAAGCCTATCTCGCCTATAGTGAAGTGTTCGGCATATCTCGCCTTACGGTCGGCTTAGTTCGCCTTTTATACGGCATATCTCGCCTTGTATTCGGCATATCTCGCCTGGTATTCAGCATATCTCGCCTTGTTTAGAGTTAGTAGCACCACATGTAGTCGGCCTATAACGCCTTTCAATGTGTTTGCTGGCATGTCGTGCCAATTAAGTGTAAAACTTGCGGAGATGGCCTGCGTTCCATGGTCTTGGGAGCGGAGTTCCCTGCAAGTCTTCCAACTCATATGCGCCTTTTCCTCTGAGGGAGACTACCCGGTATGGGCCTTCCCAATTCGGCTCTAGCTTGCCTACATGTTTGCCCGTGGCTTCGACTTTCCGTAGCACGAGATCACCTGGCTGGAAGTCGCGGGGTATAACGTGTTTATCAAAAGCACGCTTGACCCTCCGTTGGTACTCCATTGTGCGGACACGGGCTCGTTCCCTGGTTTCATGAAGGAGCTCGAGGTCGATCTCGCGAGAGCCCGGATTTCCTTCAACAGAGTACGTTGCAGTGCGAAGGGATGGTTCTATCAGTTTTAACGGGGTGACCGCTTCCATGCCGAATACCAGCGAGTAGGGTGTTTGTTGTGTTGCTTCCCGCGGGGTTGTTCGGTATGCCCAAAGGACTTCGTCCAACATATCGGGCCAATTTTTCCGGTTGGCTTCCACCTTACGTTTGATGCCTTCCAAAATGGTCCTGTTGGTGACCTCGGCGAGTCCATTGCTGGCGGGATGGCTGACCGAGGTGAAATTGTTGTGGATCCCGAGGCCCGATAAGAACGCTATTGTGCTGGCTGCGTTGAACTGCGTGCCGTTATCGGAAATGAGGGCATGGGGCAAACAAATCGGCAGATGATGTTGCGCCAAATGAAATGTTCGGCCGCTTTGGCTGTGATAGTTGCCAGGGCCTCTGCTTCCACCCATTTGGTAAAGTATTCGACAGCGACTATAATCCAACGTCGCTGGCGAACGGCTTTGGGGAATGGACCCACGATGTCAATTCCCCATAAGTCGAAGGGCCACGCCCCCGAGATAGAGATCTGGTCGTAAGGTGGGATATTGCTGAGCTTGCTGTGATATTGGCACTTATCGCATTTCTTGACCAAGTCCGCAGCATCTTGCTGCATTGTTGGCCAATAAAATCCCGCTCGAAGTATCCTCTTAGCTAGGGTTTTTGCACCTTGATGACTGCCACATATGCCGGCGTGTACCTCGGCCAACATTTGATGGGCGGTGTCGTTCGGAATGCACTTCAGCCAAGGGCGGACATATCCTCTCTTATAGAGCTGGTTGTTGAATATGGAGTAAAGCGGGGCTATCTTCTTCAAACGTCGCGCTTCAAGCTGGTCCGTCGGCAGGACTCCGGTATTGAGGAAATTCCACATCGGGGTGAACCATGTTTCTGTTGGTTCCTGGATGGCGTATACCGCAATGATATTTACATCAATGCTGGAATTGGGTATATCCATAACTATGATTGGTCTGTCTTTGTCGAGGTTCCCTGCAGCTCCGAGCTTAGAGAGGGCATCGGCCTGGCAATTCTTATTGCGAGAAACATGTTGAATCTCGACCTTATCGAACTGGTTCTTCAGGTGGTTGAACTGTTCTCTGTACTTGCGCAATTTGTCGTCCATGACGCGACATTCGGCATTGATTTGTTTGACAGCCAACTCGGAATCGCTATGGAGGTAAACCTCGCGTGCCCCGAGTTCTTTGGCTAGCTTAAGCCCGGCTATCATTGCTTCATATTCTGCCGTGTTGTTGGTCACCGGAAACTGAAAGTGGAGGGCGTAATTCAAGACTTCACCCTGTGGTCCGATAAGGGAGACACCGGCCCCGGCCCCTTGTAGGGAGGATGCTCCGTCGACATATAACGTCCACCGTCCTTCTAATTCAGGCGGTGCTCCTGAGTATTCCGCGATGAAATCGGCAAAGATCTGCGACTTGAGAGCATTCTGTGGGTGGAACGAAATGTCGAACTCGGAGAGTTCCAGAGCCCAAGCCAGTAGTCTGCCAGAAGAGTCAAAGTTGGCAAGGACCTTCTTGAGTGGTACCCCGGTGTATACTTTGATGGGGTGCGACTGGAAGTATGGTCGCAGCTTCCTTGCCGCCACTACTAGAGAATATGCTGCTTTCTCAATTTGGGTATATCTTGTTTCGGCATCGCGGAGTACATGCGACACGAAGTATACGGGCCGTTGTTCCCGCCCTTCTTCTCGGACCAATGCTGCACTGACAGCATGGTTGGTAGTTGCCAAGTAAAGGACAAGGATATCGCCGGCTGCGGGTCTGCTGAGGCAAGGTGGGTCTGCGAGGTAAGCTTTGATTTTGTCAAAAGCCGCCGCGCACTCGTCAGTCCATTCGAACTTGGCCGACTTACGCATAGCTTTGAAGAAAGGGAAGCAAACGTCTCCAGACCGTGCTATGAATCTATTTAGGGCTGCCAGCCGTCCAGTTAACGACTGGAGTTCCTTCAAGTTCCGAGGTGGTTGCATGTCGAGTATAGCTTGGGATTTAGAGGGGTGGATTTCGATACCTCGCATGGATACCATGAACCCGAGGAACTTACCACCGGTCAGGCCGAAGAAACTCTTTTTTGGGTTGAGTTTCATGTCGGCTCCGTTGAGCGTCGCGAAAGTTTCCTCGAGATCTCGGATATGATCGAGATCCGACATGCTCTTGACCAGCAAATCGTCGACATAAGCTTCCATGTTTCGGCTGATTTGATCTTGGAAGACTTTATTCACCATTCTCTGAAAGGTTGCTCCTGCATTTTTCAACCCAAATGGCATTACTCGGTAGCAGTAGAGGCCGGAATGGGTTGTAAAAGCAGTCTTTTCTTCATCGTCGGGACTCATCCTAATTTGATTGTACCCCGAGAATGCATCCATGAAACTGAGAAATGCGTGTCCCGAGGTGGAGTCTACAAGTTGGTCTATTTTCGGCAAGGGAAATGGATCCATTGGGCATGCTTTGTTAAGGTCTGTGTAGTCGATACACATCCGCCAATCTCCATTTGATTTTTTGACCAGGACCGGGTTAGCCATCCACTCTGGGCAGTCAACAT
The DNA here is from genome assembly GCA_025461125.1 of Carex kokanica. NCBI lineage: Eukaryota > Viridiplantae > Streptophyta > Magnoliopsida > Poales > Cyperaceae > Carex > Carex kokanica. The sequence continues at coordinate 145,605 of JAJGRX010000565.1, read as the reverse complement.
TGCGGATGAATCCCGCAGCTAGGAGTTTTGCGACTTCCTTTTTTACTGCCAATTGTCTCTCTTCCCCCATATTGCGCTTCTTTTGGCGCACCGGTTTGAATTCCGGCTTGATATGCAGCTTGTGTTCTGCGATCGACCTCGAAATGCCTGACATGTCGGCCGCGATCCAGGCGAAAACGGACTGGTTATTGCGGAGGAAAGTGATTAGGTCTTCTCTAGCTGACCCTTGAATGACTTTTCCTATGTTTAATGTCTTCCCGTCCCCTAAGTCGAGCTCGTCAATTTCGTCTGCGGGTTCCAGGGAAGACTTAGATTCTGCTTTGTCTGTGGGGTCCAGCGCGATCTGAGTGTTAGGGGGCATGAAGTCGCTGCTGGCCTTCATATGCCCGCCCGAACGACAGGTGGTTGTTCTGGGGGTGTCGACTTGATGAACTTGGCCGCATCTTTCCTGGAGAGATACGTGGTAGCATTCCCGAGCTATCTCCTGTGCTCCACATTCTTCTCCCACCCCATTACTTGTGTAAAATTTGATTTTCAAGTGAGGAGAAGAAACTATGGCTCCGATTTTGTTCAGTGTACCCCTCCCTAGGATGGCATTGTAGGCGGACGGAGCGTCGACTACCAGGAAGTCGATCAATGTCTCCACCACTTTAGGCGGGGTGCCGAAGGCGGTTTTGAGAGACACCATACCCTTTGGACGGAGGGCATCGCCTGTGAAACCGATGAGGGGGGGTGTGATCCTTTTGAGTGTTTCGGTCTTGAGTCCCATTTTGCGGAAAGCGGACAAGTAAAGGATGTCGGCTGAACTTCCGGTGTCCACTAGGATCCTTTTTACCCTGTGTGTATCGATTTTTAGGCTGAGCACGATTGGGTCGACGTGCGGGCCAACGATCTCGCCTTGATCTTTTTCAGAAAACACAATCACCTCATCCATTCTTGGTCGTTTCTTGTCTGTGTCCTGTTCGACATTTAAGATGGTGGGGTAAGGTTTAGTTTTTGGACGGGTTTCGACCTTGCGGGGGTAATGCCCGATGCCACCGCTGATCGTGTTGACAACCGGGCTGCTCTGTCGCTCCCCGCGCTGCGGACCTGACCCATCATCAGTGTTGGGTCCTTGATCGGGACGTCGGTCACCGTTGTAATTCCTCTTGTACGGAATTTTCTTCTTGTAATCTCGGCCGCGCCCATTGTACTTCCAAGTGTACTTTTTGTAGAAGTCGGGTTGGATGAACTCGGTTAATTTTCCTTCCCGGGCTAGCCTTTCCAGTATGTCGCGTAACTGGAGACAGTCGCTTGTTGAATGTCCTTCGAACCCATGAAACAAGCATTCCTTAGATTTGTCCTGTATTTCGAAGATGTCTTTGGGCAATGGGGGGGTAGATCAAACATGTCCTTCACGATGTGGTACATTTCGTGCCGCTTTTTGGTGAAGGGGGCATATCGCACATAGTGGGGGCGGTACTCTGCTTCATTCGGTTTGTGCCCACCCTTCTTGTCCTGATTATGCCGGCGAGGTTCATTCTGGATCCGAGGTTCGACCTGTGCCCGAGGTTGGTCATTTTGAGATGGCCAGTGGTTCTGTTGTCGGGGTGACCTTGGTCGAGCTCTTGGGGGGCTGCCATTGTCTTCTTCGGCCCTGATGTACCCTTCGGCAAAGGCTACAAACTCGCGCAAGGTAGTCATCTTCTTCACGTGTGCATCATACCTCAGGGTACCGGGGCCGCCCTTGCGCAGCCCTTTTTTGATGGCGGCCAGGGCAAATTCTTCGTTCAGGTTCTGGACCTGACGAGATGCTTGTATGAAGCGGTTGACGAAATCGCCGGTTTTTTCCCTCGGGCCTTGAACGATGTCCAGGAGCATCTCGCTGGTGATCTGAGGGGGCCTGATCACGGTGTACCTTTCTAGAAAGGCCTTAGCGAGGTCTTCGAATTTAGTGATCGAACCTCGGGGAAGGTTCATGTACCAGTCCCAAGCTTCTCCTTGGAGGCAAGTTGTAAAAACCCGGCATGTGATCGCGTCCGTGGTTCCTAAGAGCCGTAGTCGCTCCAAGAACCTATATACAAAGTTATGCGGGTCTGCGGGGTCTCCGTTACCTCGGAAACTTGGGAGGAAAGCGGGGTATTTGAAGTCTGTCATAGATGCTCCGTATATATTGGCTGATAGAGGTCCGTCCGCAATCCCCATAGGTTTTGAATAGGTGCCAGCTTTCTGGGACTCGATCTCGGCCATCTTGGCGTTGAGTCGGGTCTGTATCAGTTCTTCCACTTGGGTCATGCTGATACCTCTAGTGGGGTGGGAGACCTTCGGGTGCGTTTCCTGTCGCCTTTGCGAGTCCTATGTCTTCCCCGTAGCTGGCTATCTTCGCGCTCATGGCGAGAGCGAGATTGCTTTCGGTGGTGCGATCGTCCCCGGTCACCGACATGGACAGATCTTTGTTCCTTCTGGGGTGATGGGTTGCGTCCCGCCCCGGCTTCCTGTCCCTGTTCCTTCCCTTGGTTCTCGCCCTGACCTTCCTGGCGTCCTTGCTCGATCGGCTCAGGGCCGTGCGGAACCTCGGGGTTTCGAGGGCTAGGAGTGTCTGTCTCCTCACTGTTAGCAGTCCGTACCGCGATAAAGTCGGAGTTAAGGTTTCGGGGCGAGATTGCGGCCTGGAGGTTTTTGGAGGGAGGCTTTGTCGGTTTAGTTGGCGCAGCGCGCGTGGCTACTATCTGGGCAGAGTGTTGCTGCGCTTGTTGGAGGGGGAGATAAGGGGGTGGAGCCAGGGGATAAGGTGCTGCAATACCGGGATGGTAGGTTCCCGGAGGGCCTTCCTGGGTCATTTGGCCGGGCGGGGTCATATACGGGTAGTGTGGCACCGGTGGGCCATACGGTGAGTAAGGGTACGTCCCGTAATAGTACACGGGTGTTTGCGGCTGATATGGCGCGAACGGCTGGGTGCCGTATTGAGGGTTGGATCGGCCGTGTTGCGATCGCACTCAGGGGCGATCTTATCGGCGTGGTGCCTGGTGGGACAACTTGTCCTGAGGATGGGGTGACAAGGGGGTTTTGAGAGGTCACCCCTAACCCGATCACGGGTTGGTTGTTTGGCGGGTTGTTAGGACGTCGGTTGTCCTTCTCGCCTGCTGGGTTGTTGTCGACCTTCGGAGAGGGTTTGGAGGTGTTTCCAGTATCCTTGCCTCATGCGGGGTCTTTGTTGGTGCCCGGAGGGGGGGGGATTGGAAACATCTTGTGCGTCCATTGGATGCTTCAGTACTGGAGCGATGGGGGCCCCACGGTGGTTGATACGTCCTATCTCCCGAGGAGAGTAGTCCGTATGTGAGAGGTGATGGAATGATCTCGCCCTGCCACGAGATGGCAGTCCGAGATGTGTGGAGTGTGTGAAAGTTAAAGAGCGAGGTGGGTGTAGAGAGATTCTGACTCTGACCTATTCGATCTCTCTCTGTGTGTGTAAAATCTCGACCCCCGTTCAATGGGGATTTTTGCCTTATATATGCTGAATCATAACCGCCTCATAACCGCTATCTCGGTGGTTATCTTGCCTTAAGCCGGTGAAACGGTTATTGTGACCGCGTTGAGTGGTCATCCCGCATTAAGGCGGTACAGGTCTATTTCGGGCCGAGTTCAACCTTTGCAGGCCTTCGGCCTGTTCTGTTCCTGGATCTTAAGTATCTCGGGCTTTGGGCCTCTTTACCTTGGCGCCGGGCTGGCTCCTGAAAGGAGGTCCGAATCCCGGGCTTTCATAGGCCTAAAGTTTATTAAATAAAGGGCCTTGGGAACATGGCCCTATCACGCCCTTGCCTACAAGCAAGCAATTGTCTGTCCAAACTTCCTGGTTTGGTTTAGAAGAGCTTTCATGGTTGCTTTATTTATCTGGTGGAAAAAGACATTAAAAATAATAAAGAATTTTAGAGAAGAATTTTCATCGGTTGTCATCTTAATCTCTCAGATTTTGGAAGTTTTATAACTTTATCGTTTTCAAGCTCAATACTAGTTGTCGTTGAGTTGTTTCTTCCGTCCTTTTCTACTCCATTTTCTAAGACTAATTATGTGTTTTTCATTCTACTTTTAATAAAATAAAATATAAATTAGGAGTCTGATCTCTATCATATCTTAGAAAAATAACTCAGTTTTTTATACTGATAATTCGAACACACTTTTAGAAAACTAGCAGGGGCGGACCCAGAGTGTTCCGGGGGAGGGGGGGGGGGGGGGGGGGCAATGAACTTTGTTTTTTATCGAGTACTCAATTGGTTAATGAACTTAAATCCGATTAGGTATTTAAATTCTGGATCCGCTCCTGAAAACTAGTATGCTCGTTTGATTTATTTTACAAATGTGGTTAGAACGTCGCATTACCAATTTGCCACAATTCCTTCTTGAATGTTTTTTAATAAGACCATAAAGGATGAATGAATAAAAAAAACTACAACAAAGCCACGTTGCCTTTAATTATGATTCGTATCTTGTAAAATAAAAAAACTATAATATTATTGAGTCTGTCTACTATGACATTAGTATTATTTCAGCCGTAGTGATACTGACTTTAAAATCAATCAAATAGGCTTCACACAACGAATCCAAATCGTTCAAACTGATCTACTTCATGAATGATGCATTTACATGCAAAATTAATAAATTTTTGAATTCATTTAGTATGAAGTCAAGAGGTAAAAAAATAATGACAAATGAATGCATTAAAATTAACTTAATTTTTTTCTTTTTACCGCTTGACTTCTTATGAAATGAATTCAAAAATCTATAAATTTTGCATGTAAATGCATCACTTGTAAGGTAGATCGGTTTGAACGATTTAAATTTGATGTTTGAAGCCTATTTAACAAAATTTTGAAGTCAGTATAACTACAGTTAAAATAACACTAATGTCATAGTGTCTAGACTCCCATATTACTTTCCTAAAAAAATATTCCTAAAAAAAAAAAATTTGGTAATAAACTTTTTTTAGATTAATAACAAAGCATTCAAGATAATTCTGCTATTTCTTATCTCCGTGATACTTTCAATCTTTCATACACACATAATTGAGGTAAAAATATAATTTAACGAAACCACAATATTATCACGATATCTTTGTGAAAAATGCAAAGGCATCATGACAATGTTGCAATTAATTTTTTTTTTTTGCACCAAATACAAAGGGACTGTATTAATGCCACTGCTGTATGGTTTTTAGTTAAATACAAAGGAATTAACCAATATAATGCCATGATTATTTAAAAAAAAAAATCCACTTGTTGGATTTTTGTGATCAATTGTTTTTGTGACCAATTGTAGAGAGCGAGGATACCAAAAAAGGACTCGTGACTGTTCTTATCACATCCTGTAACAATGAAACAATCATACAGAGCAGTTACTTTGAAAAGTTTTTTACTTTACCAATGTAAAAAAATAAGCGGGGCCGTTTGCCGACATTTTTAAAAATACCAAAGTTAATTACTGCTTAACTTTTATTAAAAATGTCCAAACCGGCTATTAAATGGCCGGTTTTCTGATTAATTTTTTTTATTTTTTTAGAGATAAATAGCTAAAATGCTGAAATATAACACTAAAAATCGAATTTTTTAGTTAAATACTTGTCAAATTAATTTTTTGATAGCATATTTACCGGTTTTTTATTAAATATATCACACGAACTGTTTCTTGTTTGAACATACAAAATGAAAGATACTCAATATTAGAATGCTGGTTATTGATACAAGTTCTGAGTAACTTTTAGCATGCTGCATACGACATTGTCACGAGCCGCAAACGGGTCGTTGTGTGTCTACCGAAGATAAAAAAACTTTAACTCAATTTTTGAGACACTAAACGACGTTTTTTTGCAATTCGGATTCCATCGGCCCCCTGGGATGATCCTGAGGGCGCCATCAACCTCGTCTCGTCCCAAGCTTTCCGAATTGGGGTCGTACGCGCAAATTTGAGTTTTCCAGTCAAAATTATGGCCGTTTAAAGTTTTTTAAAAAAGTTTGATGTTTTCGTACAAAAACACCGTTGATGCACCAATATTTTATGCACGGCTTGTCGATGGCAGAAGTGCATGGATGTTTCATTACAAAAACATCAGCGACGCACCGATATTTTTTCAGCACTACCCTGCTTAATTGCCAATGCTAAGACTAACGAAATTTCGTTGTTTTTGCAAAAACAACGATATTTCGTTAGTCTTAGCATTGCAAAAACAACGATGTTTCGTTAGCAAAAACAACGATTTTTCATTACAAAAACATCGATGTTTCATTGCAAAAATATCAATGTTTCGTTAGTCTTAGCATTGCAAACAACATCAATATTTTGTTAGCAAAAATAATGATGTTTTATTGCAAAAACATTAATGTTTCGTTAGTCTTAGCATTGGCAATTAAGCAGGATAGTGCTGAAAAAATATCGGTGGCGCTGATGTTTTTGTAATGAAACATCGATGCACTTCTGTCGTCGACAAGCCGTGCATAAAGCATTGGTGCATCATCGGTGTTTTTGTACGAAAGCATCGTTGTTTTTAAAAAAAATTTAAACGGCCATAACTTTGGCTAGGAAACTCAGATTTGCGCGTACGACCCCAATTCGGAAAGCTTGGGACGAGACGGGGTGGATGGTGCCTTCGGGATCATCTCCAGGGGGTCGACAGAATCATAATTGCAAAAAAATATCTTTTAGTGTCTCAAAAATTAAGTTAAAGTTTTTTATCATCGGTAGACACACGACCCGTTTGCGTCTCGTGACAGTGTCGTATGCAGCATGCTAAAAGTTACTCATAACTTGTATCAATAACTAGCATCCTAATATTGAGTATTTTTCATTTTGTATGTTCAAACAAGAAACAGTCCGTGTGATATATTTAATAAAAAACCGGTAAATATGCTGTCAAAAAATTAATTTGACAAGTATTTAACTAAAAAATTCAATTTTTAGTTTTATATTTCAGCATTTTAGCTATTTGTCTCCAAAAAAAAATTAATCAGGAGACCGGCCATTTAATGGCCGGTTTCCCTTTTAAATAGGGACCGGCCATTAAATGGCCGGTTTGGGCATTTTTATTAATCCGTAATTAACTTTGGGTATTTTGAAAAATGTCGGGGCCGTTTGTACTTCTTAATTTAAAAAAAAAAACTACTCTTATGTATGGGCACTGCTAGTAAATAAATCAGTGTTCTAAATAGCGCGCTATAGCGTTTTTGGACTCCAAACGCTACACTATGACATCAAAATGCGCTATTTGCGCTACGGCCGCTACAGCGCTATAAAATACGGATTTTTTTAAGCAATTTATATGGGTTTTAAATAAAGATAAAAAAATCTCAAACCGAAATTAAAATTTGAATAGAAAAAAAAATAGATTATGCCATGAATCATGATGCTTAAGATATTTTTAATAGGAAAAATCGATAGTTTATGATATTACTATGGATATTTTGAACCGCAATTTGGACTTTGTACGGGTTTAATATGAATATTATAATTTCTTAATTACTTTGGTGTTATTTATTGTTCTACGAGACTTTAGATAATGTTGATATTTAGTACAAATATTGAATATACGGAATATAAAAAAAACGCTATTTGGAATAGCTTCCGCTATAGCGATGCTATTCGCTATAGCTTTTTTTTTAGCCTTCCCGCTATGACGCTATAAACGCTATTTAGAACCTTGATATAAATAAATAAAGAAGTTTAACTTACATTATGGTGTGATTTTTTTTTGATGAAATTCAGAAAAAAAAATTATGAAAGTAATTTTAGTCTGATTTTTTTTTATTTATATCCAAAAATAAAATAAAATTACAAAACATACCCAATGCTAGGATGAAATTCGAAACATACCCATTCCGAAAAAAAAATTTCCGAGTTGAGCATCTAAGTCCGGAAATTTTTTTTCTAGTAATCGAAATCCAAATCAAGAAATTTTTTTTCTGAACTCAATTCCAATTTCGGAAAAAAAAATTTCGAACTCCCCCGGCCTATATAAACCTCATCGCTTTCTCCGCTCTTTATTTAATTTATAATATTTAATTATTTAATTTTAAATGGTTTAGAATTTGTAGAATGGTCCAGAATAATTTAGAATTTATAGAATGGTCCAGAATAGTTTTGAAAATATCATAATAGTCCAGAATAATTTAGAGAATACCAGAATGGTATAGAATAATTTAGAAAATACCAGAATAGTCCAGAGTAATTTAAAAATACCAGAATGGTCCAGACTTATTTAGAAAATATCAGAATGGTCCAGAATAATTTAGAAAATACCAGAATGATCCAGAATAATCTAAAATGATTTAGAATTTTTTTAGGAACCTCTTTTTTTCTCGGATCCCTTTCGGAGCTCTGACTGTCTGATCACTCGGCTCTTCGATTGAGGTTTTTTTAACTTTTTTAATTTTAATTTTAATTTATAATATAATTAATTAGTTTATTTTAAATGATTTAGAATATTGTCCGAATAATTTAGAATTTTTTAGAACATTCCAAAATGGCCCAGAATAATTTAGAAAATACCAGAATGGTCCAGAGTAATTTAGAAAATACCAGAATGGTCCAGAATAATTTAGAAAATACCAGAATGGTCCATTATTATTTAGAAAATAGCAGAATGGTCCAGAATAATTTAGAAAAATTCAAGATAATTTAGAATATTGTTCGAATTTTGTAGTATGGCAGACTTAGTACTTAAGCATACATTTAGCCCCTTGTTGTGGATAGCTCACGGCAATCATAGGGTATCTGAGGTTCCTAAAACAATTCTAAAATAACCTGAATCGAAGATCAATCAGACAGTTAGAGCTCCGGAAGGGATCCAAAAATGAAAGAGGTTCCTAAAACAATTCTAAATCATTTTAAAATTTTCTAAATTTTTCTAGACCATTTTGATAATTTCTAAATTATTCTACACCATTTTAAAATTTTTTAAATTAATTTAAATAATTTAAATAATTAACAAAAAAATAATTAGAAAATTTAAATAATTTAAAATAATTAAAATAAGGGATAATTTCCGGTGTACCCATCCAAATTTTTAAAATAGCCAATTTCCCCATAAATACACTATAATATCCAATATCCCCATATAAACTTAATTTTCTTTCATCTATCCCCTTTCATTTATTTTATCTTTTATTTGATTATTTTGAAAATTATATTGACCAATTTACCCTCCTACTCATCGTTTGTATTTTATCTAATTATAAGATCAATCTCCATATTGCAACTGCGCGAGGCTTCAAGTTTGAGAAATCCAATCATTCTCATAACCAGAAAACTGGATATTCTAAATTCAAAGAACTTTTTTTGAATCTGAATACCAAGTTTGAGAAATCCAATCATTCTCAAAGGACTTTACGAAGCAACTGTGTGGGAGCTCATTTCTGGCAAATCTAAAAAAAAAAATTTAAACTAATACGAAGGAAATCGAGCTTACCTTAGAGAATCTGAGTATCAAGATTTGGTTTTCTTGCGGATCATGAACCATATAGACCCAGATTAGGATTTACCAAAAAGGAAATGTTAAAAATCTCGGCGCAGGGTTTGTACCTTTGTGGTTGCCGAGATAGCAACCATCTGCTTTTTGGCTAGCATGAAGCGATTAGAATTCAATTTTAAGATTATATAGTTCTATGACGTGCTTGTATTATGCTCCAAATCAAAGGTTTAGAAAGACCCTAAATTATTTTTTTTGTATTGTTTTTGACTGGGAGAGTAAAGAGATGCTATTCGGCGGCCGCATGGGAGCAAAGGAACTCATATTCATTCAAGTTCTTAGGACCCAACATGATTGGATTTTTCAAACTTGAAGCCTGGCACAGTTGCAACAAGGAGATTGATTTTAGGAATACAGATACAGACGATGAGTAAGAGGAGGGTAAATTGGTCAATACAGTTTTTTTAAAAATCAAATAAAAGATGAAATAAATAAAAGGGGATAAAAGAAAGAAAGTTAAGTTTATACGGGGATATTGGATATTATGGTATTTTCATGGGGAAATTGGCTATTTTGAAAGTTTGAATGGGCACACAGGAAATTTTCCCTTAAAATAATTTACTGTGAGAGAGCGAGAGACTGAAGCACTGCGAGTGAAAGCGAGAGCTCCGCGGTTTTTATAAACGAATTCGGTGCGATTTCGGAAAAAAAATTTCCGGAAATTTAATCTAAAACCGGAAAAAAAAATTCCGGAAATTGAGTTCGGAATTTTTTTTTCCAGAGTTAGATGTTGAATCCGGAAAAAAAAATTTCCGGTTTGGGTAGATTTCGAATTTCAACACCAAAATGGTTATTTTTTGTAATTAATTTTTTTTTTGGATATAAATAAAAAATTCGGAATTTTAGTTATTAGTTATTACTCAATGAAAATTATCCAGTTTACGTTGATTAATTCTGGACAGGAGTGAGGCTATGATAATTGTACTTGGAGGTCAAATTTTATATTTACGCTGATTAAAAACAGTCCATCATAACTGTTCAACATGATCCTAATTTGATTGTACTTGGAGGCCAAATTTTATATTTTTTAAGAATATTTTTACTATTTTTCTAAATACTTAGAAAATCATCTGAAATTAATAATTTTCCACCTATGTATTTTTTATTAAAAATAAAAATTTGGTCTTCAACTATTTTTGAACTTTAAAAAATAAAATAAAAATTCATAGCACAAACTACTATGTAATTATACTAACTCATTTGGACAGGCCAATTTTGAATTTTAGATATGTTTTGATTGTAAAAATATATATTGAACTCAGCCAGCCATGTGATGAACTGTTTTTTTGGTAGGCTGGCACTATCAATTAATTGAAACCAAATGCAATTTCACATGAATCCTGATTTGCACACCTAACTATAACTTTCTTTACAAATACAATTTATGTTGTATATACTTGTGAGGAGGGATCGGATGACACTCTTTTTTGATGACATCGGATAACACTGTGCATTGTCAAAGTTTTTAAAGTCCAAACAGTTGATCTAAACCTTTCAATATGATGGATATATTAAAATGTGCTTGCAGATCAAAATTTACATTTTTTTTGAATTTTTTTACTATTTATTAAGTATTTTACAAAATCGTTGTTTCATACTATTAAATTTTTGTACCCATCTTAATAAATAGTAAATAAATTAAAAAAATATAAAATTTATTCTGCAAGTATATTTTAATATATTCATCATGTTAAACAGTTTGAATTGACTATTTAAATTTTGAAATTATAGTGTGTCATGCAATATCACAAAAAGATAGTGCCATCCAATCTCTCCTCGTATACTATATATCAACAACTCTGTGCAGCTTCCTTGAAGTCGAGGGAGCCTAGATAGTTGCTTTTTCTGAAGTCAAGGTGTTATCCACAACATGATTTCTGCTAGGAAATCAAGGAGGTGTATCGTGTAGGGCCAACAGAAAGCAACGCCATGTGTGCAACGCATTGCAGATTTGGTTTAATTAAATTGTGCCTCCGGGGTCGGATTTTTTTTAAAAACCATAATTAAAAAAATTAAAATTAGGGAACCAACATGATTACCTGCAGATTTCGAAAAACCATAAGAACCGAACAGCCTATTCGGTCCCCAAAATTTTTTTCCCCTGGGACCGAATAGGCATTTCGGTCCCCCCCCATTTCACATTTTTTTGGCAGAGCCGCCACAGAAAATCGTAATTTTTTTTTTTTTTTTTTTTTTTAGAGACAAATAGCCCGAGATTTTTATTTTTACCCAAAAAAAAATATATTTTAATATAATTATCCAAGTTTTTGAAAAATTTAAATTTATACCCAAACCGTAAATTTTTCTTACGGTTTGAAACTCTTTTTTTTTTTAAGAGAAAAATAGCTAAAATGCTGAAATGAAATATAACACAAAAAAATCGAATTGTTTTTTAAAATATTTGTTAGAAAATACGCTACGAACAGAGCCGATTTTGTGCTAAAATACGGTAAATTACAATAATTATGCCAAAAGACATGACGTCTGTTTAAATACAAACCCTAAAACAGAAAATACAAACCCTAAAACAGAAAATATATATAAAAGATACATCAAAGACCCTAAAAACTCTAAAATTATAAAGAAATGTTCAAAAGTCCATGAAGGAAGACTCGGATCGCAAATCTGAGCCCGCAAATGGGCGAAACCGATCATAGATCGGTTTCAGATCGGGTTTTGGGTTGTGGAGTTCCTGTCAAAATTTCAGCCTGATCCGACGGACGGATCAAAAGTTACGCTCCTTTTAGTAAATTTATGAAAGATGCCAGAAAATCGGTCCAATTCATACGTAATTTAGCGTAATTTACCGTATTTTAGCATAATTCTACATAATTATTGTAATTTCAGCATTTTAGTAAATTTACCGTATTTTAGCATAATTATTGTAATTTACCGTATTTTAGCACAAAATCGGCTCTGTTAATTAGCATTTTACCTATTTATCTCTTAAAAATAAATTAACATAATTTCAAGTAATTTAGTGTAAATCATCATAAATTAACATAATTTCAAGTAATTTAGCGTATTTTCATATAAATATGATATAAAAAAAGTAATTTGACAAATGGAAAAAAATTCGATTTTTTTAGTGTTATATTTTATTATTTTTTCTTTAAAAAAAAATTTGATTTTTTTAGTGTTATATTTTATCATTTTGTCTTTAAAAAAAAAATTCGATTTTTTGTATCTAAAAAAAAAAAAAAAAAAAAAAATTGGGGACCGAAATGCTAATTCGGTCCCCACTGAAAATACCCTGGACCGAATTGGGATCTCGGTTCTAGGGTGTTACATGGAAGGCTGCACAGTTTTTTTCGAAAAAACTGTGAAATGGGGGGGGGACCGAAATGCCTATTCGGTCCCAGGGGAAAAAAATTTTGGGGACCGAATAGGCTGTTCGGTTCTTATGGTTTTTCGAAATCTGCGGGTAATCATGTTAGTTCCCTAATTTTAATTTTTTTAATTATGGTTTTTAAAAAAAATCCTCCGGGGTCCGGGTCCGGATCCCCTAAACTAACTCATTTTTTGGATTTTGGATCAGGATCATCCGAATCAAATCCGTCGCTGGAGATCACATCGGGATTCGAACTTCTCTACCGGGATACGTGTGCTTCACCTTAGTTGGATGATCACGGATTCAAATCAGACAGTCCCAATCCAAAACCCAATTTTTGGGTTACTTCACTGGATATGAATTCCCAGGGTCCGAGGCCTCAGGGCAACATGCCATCCTGGAAATATATCTGGATCCCAACCGTTTAAATTCTTTCGTATGCGAATTTCAATAAAAAAAAAATAATTCTTGCACGAATCTCAGCAAAAATTAACATTTAGAATCCAAATAACAAATTGCAGATTTATTTTTCATCATCTTCTGAATCTTCCTTCAATGGAACATATGATGCCTTCAATTTTGTCAACTTACATTGAAGGGAAAAGAAAACTGAAGGTAATTAACGGGCATCTTATGTAATTTGCATTTAATGATCTACTAATTACAACTTCTAACTAGTATTAACTAGTATTGTATTGTAAAAATATGTTGTACAAGAACGAGACTATGGTACTTGCAATGTGCGGATTGATTCATGCTATGGTACTATGCGTTTTGTATTGTGAAAATAGATTCGTAGTGCGGACCTTAAAAAAAAAAAGAAGATTCGGAGCACATTGAAAAGCACAATCTCTTCCGCTGTGCAATTCATTCATCTATATACTATACTACTATACTAAGTGAAGGGATTCGGTATGTGCTTGGGCAGCGCCAATATATCCGTACCGAAGAACGTGCTCAATCAAATCAATTTGACGCAGATACTATTAGAGAACACAAGATTGAGCATTGCGCTCTTTTAAGCACGTTCTTATACTATTCGGTATTAGAGAACACAAAGTCGTGCAGGGGCACAAATGTCAAACAAAAATATTGAAAGGGGTTCGTCAAAATATTGAATGGCAGGTAGGGATGCAACCGGGTCGGATACTATCCGTAAAGACCGGATTCGTATCCGAATTTTCGCGGATTCGGATATTCAGATACGGATAGTTACGGATTTAGGTACGGATACGGATATCTTTTATGCGGATTTGAATGCGGATACGGGTTAAGTTTCGGAATCAGATACAGATACGGATACGGATAATTATCCGTATCCGTATATTTTAATTTTTCGGATATCCGATAATAATCCCACCTCTCGGATCCGACATCTTTCTCTTCTAATTTCCTGTTTCTCACGTCGCACCCGTTCAACTTCTCTCACACGACTCATGGAGTTCACCTAATTTCGTGTTTCCCAATCCCTAATTCTTCGACTCACGCAGCAATTTTAGTTAATTAGATATATATTTTGTAATGACGTGATAAGTTAATTAAATATATATTTTAAATTAAAAATTCAAATTATATCTGTATCCGTATCAAAAAATATCTGATCTGTATCTGTATCCGTTTAATATCCGATCCATATCCGATTAGTATCCGATCCGTATCTGTATCCGTTTAATATTCGATCCGCATCCATATCCGATTAGTATCCGATCCGTATCTGTATCCAAATAAAAAAATACAGATACGGATATGGGTTGAGCACTATCTAATCTGCATCCGATCCGTTTGCACCCCTAATGACAGGTTAGGCAAACATTGAGGGCCTCTCCAGTTGTCACATAAATTATACAAAATGAGATTGTCCGGATACAAAAATTCACAAATTAATTTATAGGAATTCATATTTTTGAGTATGTCTGAGAATGACTGTGAAAATATGCTGAAATAAAGTACAGTTATACTTTGATAAAAGTTGTGAAAAAAAAATTAATTTGAGAAAGATATTTATAATTTTTTTTTTCTTTCATAGCCTGAAATGAATGTTCAGTTATATTGTGGTAAATTTTGTGAAAATTTCTAATTTACAAAAGAAATTCAGTAAAAATTATAATTTTTTTCTTCTAAAGACTTGTTTTCAATTGTATTTTTTTGGTTGATAATTATTGATAAATTTTGATGTGTTCTGATGAGTTGAAGTTTAATAATTTATATATGGTAATTTAACGGCATGTTTTTTTTTATAAAGAAAGCTGAGATATTATTCCCACTCCTCTTTATGCACGTGTTATGAGGCAGTTGTAGGCCAGTCAGTTACGTGGCACTTTTTTAGCCTTAAAAGTGAAGGAACTTTTTATAGAAAGAAATAAGTTTGCTCGTACAAAAAAATTTATCTAGATTTTATTGACATCAATATTAGCTTTGATTATTTTATAAATATATATTATATTTTCTTTTAAGTGTGAAATATATTTTCATTGCTGGTTGGTAGGGGTGGCAAAAAAACTGGTGGCTTGATCGTGACTCGCACCTGACTCGCTCGCTCGTTACTGGATCGAGCTGTTAACGAGTCAGCTTGCTACTAGCTCGGTCTACAATTAACGAGTTCAAGCTGGAGCCTAGCTTGCTTGCCAGCTCGCTAACTAGCTCGGCTAGGCATCAATTTGTGAATTTGTATGAATTTGTGTGTATTTTATACTGTCCAGCTGTGTCCAACTCGGTTCAGCTCGGTTAAAACAAGATCCAGCCAAACCCGGCGAGCCAGCTCATCAGCTCGCGAGCTAACTCGAGCTGGCTTGTCATGATTTCAAGCTGAGGTTTTAGCTCAGATGCCTAGTCTAGCTCGCTCGGTAAGAGCTCGATCCAGAATTAACGAGCTGAGCTAGGGCCTAGCTCGGCCCGAGCCAGCTCATTTACACCTAGTTGGGATAGAATGAAGGGTTTTGTTAATTTTTTTTATTCAGTGAGATGCAGCAAATAAGTATCAGTCTTTTCTTAAAAAAAAATAGCAAAGTTTATATCATTATTCATGATTTATACATAAATATCAGTAAAAAAAGATGCCATGTCCACAAATGATAATTATGATATCCACATCGTCGAATTTTTTTTTTTTTTTTTTTTCAAATAATGAATCAATTCGTTTAAACTGGCTTACATCATGAGAAATGTATTTACATACAAAATAAAATAAATTCATTTTTTATTCTTAAATTTGTTTTCTTTTTTTTGACAACTTAACTTAATACTAATGAAATTTTTTTAACCATTTAAAGTTTTCATATATAAACACATTACTTATGACATTAATCAGTTCGACCGATTTGAATTCATCATTTGAAGTTGATTTAATAGATTTCAAAGACTGAAATCACTTAAGAAAGTGTCCAATTTGCGACATATAATTAACAAACTTGCAAAATTAATTACCTGAAAAAAAATATTTTGGCTACCTACCTACCAGCACAGGCAGAAAAGGTTGAACACAAAAACTTTTGTTTTCTTTTATGTAAAGATCAAAACATACTAATGTAGACTAGAACAACTGGGCACAGAAATGGCCCCAGTTATGACTACTAATAAGGAAGTACTGAATGAATTATGAGCACCAGGCCACCATACATTATGCAGAGAGCAATTGATTTAGAGCTCCAATCAAAGTCTTTTATTTTCAATTTGCATCAATTTTGATAGATATTGTATCTAAATTATAAAAAATAGAGTGAGGCTATGGTGCTATGCATAGCACGGATGGCTAGTGTACTACGGCTCAATATGGTACTTTTTAAAATCCTAACGGTCGATCCGACCGTTCAATGTGATAACCATATGAATATGTACTTGCAAACTAAATTTTACATTTTTTTGAATTTTTTTACTATTTTTTCAGATAGGTAGAATTTTGATGGTCCAGAATTTTCAAAAAACACTGATTTTTCTACCTATCTAAAAAAATAGTAAAAAAATTCGAAAAAATATAAAATTTAGTTTGCAAGTACATATTCATATGGATATCACATTGAACGGTCGGATCGACCGTTAGGATTTTAAAAAGTACCATATTGAGCCGTAGTACACTAGCCATTAGTGCTATGCATAACACCATAGCCTCACTCAAACTATATCTATATATTATATTTTGTGGAAAATACGGCTATGAACTTTTATATATTTTTTTTTATGTTTTGACAGCTAATTTGTGGGTCCCTCAAATGAAGTACTACTTGTGTTGTTAAAATCACACTCCTTTTAGCATTGATTTTGTTTTCCCATGATACTCATTAGATTGTTCATGGTTTCTATTCTAGTACAATATTGGTGGTTCTCACTTCTCAATACAAATAATTTGTCATTAATAGATCTCGTTCCAATAAATGCATCATTTATATCTGGGTCCCATATGTTGAGACTTGAGAGGGATCAGTCTTTAGCTGGTCCCTTTTTTACTTTATTTTACTTATTATGGTTAAATTCTCGCCAAATCAAATTATTTGTAACTTTTAGCTATTCAGTAAAATATTTAGGTAGATAATGGAGTAGGTCCAATGCCCATCGGATCTATTTTTAGGTTCAACAAGCATCATGACCGTCTGATCTAACTTAAGATTTGTCTGCACGATAATTGAAACAGACATGCACGAAAATTAAAGCATTTTGCACGAATCTTAAAACAGATCGACGGTGATTAAACTCATCGAACCAAAGTAGATCCGATGCCCGTCGGACCTACTCTCAAGTCATTTAGGTAATTTATTCCCCATATGCCGTAATAGAACACAATGATTACTCCATGCTGATTGGTCATATCGTGCCCTATCAACTTGTACTATGTACACACAAATTTCTGTTCATTTGTTTTAAATTCAAACAGGAAGAAAAGGCTGTAAATAATTAGACCTCAACCGCTCAAATGTACCCGGGCCAACAATCACAAAGTTCTACAGAGAAATCGAATAAAATGCATTTTGCCCCTTTTATCCAAAGTTGCTGTATTTACAAGTAAAATCCTTGTAGCTGTTTTTACTGAATTAATGCAATGCCTACGGGCTTTAAACAAAAAAAAAAGAAAAAAAAAGAAGTAAAATCCTTGTAGCTAGAGAAAATTCGTCAGGCCGTTACTAATATGTGACTCCTGTGTCGTGTGATGTGACTATTTACATAACATAATTGTTTTATAATATTTTTCATGTCATGTCATATTACGTGACAAGTTATGTGATTAATTTTTTTTCAATATTATTTCTTAATTATAATTTATTTTGTAATGATATCTTATTTTTTGATACATTTTCATATTATTTTATTTGAACTAATTAAACTTGAAAATAATAATTAAACATGATCAGTCACGTCACGTCACGTTATCAATCTATTCATATTTTTTAAAACAATAATTAAACGCTGTAACCACACGTGACGCGACTATTCGCGTAACGCGACTGTCCTTTAGTATTTTAGTCACGTCACGTAAAAATAAATTTTGATCACATATCATGACGTGACGTGACAAAAGTACAGTGTATTAGTTACATCACATCACATTATTCCTTCTCTACTCATGACCGTACTAATAGTGTTAACTGATCGAGCTGTTAATTTCGTCATAAAGTATATAGATTAAAGAGCCCCTAATTAATTAGTAGACATAAACTGTGCCCGTTATCATTTTCCTTGTCTTAATTTGTTTTTTAAACAGACAGAGACACCATAATCTTTCCTCATACGACTTTTGTGTAAGCACAATCTTTTCTTTGTAGTGACTGATGTCGTTTGTTAAATTAGCTAGATCCAATTAACATTGATCTATAATTGCCATTTTGTCAAACGAATCATAATTAAAAAGGGCACTTAATTCAGTGGTGCAGTAACACTTTTCTTTGACATTTTTCTTAAGATGGTAATCACTTGACGCCTCTTTATTTTAATAAACTATTCATATATTCCACAATATATTTACTTTTTAAAATTTTATATTTATTTGAATTTTTTTAAAAACAATTGTCAAAATTGTCAGTGTAATTATTGTTAGTGATCCATCCTCTTTACAAAAGTGACACTTCCCATTAAACACTCATATGCATCTTTTTGAAATAAAAATAGAGTGCTTTTTGATTCAAAATTTCACAGTCACTCAATGAAATTTACATATCAAAATCTTACAAAATATTAATTTTTTACTATTTAGTCACAAGAAATTGTAAATAATTACATTTCTTAAGATTAATAAAATTTAGTATCACCTGACAAGTCTTAAAAAATGTAATTATATAAATGTTAAAATGAACAACTAAATATTAAATGAAAACTAATAAATGTTTACAAGATTAATATTTTTGTTATAATTACAGTCACACCAGCATTTTTGACGAATATATATTAAACGCAATCAACTTATTGATAAAGGGGATGCAATTATACCAGCACTAAAGCATTGGATCTCATCGGAATTCTGCAGCTAAGCGTGTTTAGGCAGTAGTACTAGGATGGGTGACATCTTGGGAAGTCCCTGTGTTGCATCTCTTTAAAATGAGAACTAGTATTTGATCTAGTGACAAAGACAATGCTCTGTATGTGTGAGGTTGCAGATTTGAAACCTGAAAGAATCAATTCTGTGTATATAAAATAGTTGAATAACTTGACCTCCACTCTTTACTCTAAAAAAAAGAAACTTATTGATAAAGATAACAGACAAAGCGTTTATAACAATTAACAACAACATATCTGCTAATTAGGCAAACTTGCTCCTAGGCAAATTCAAGAGCGAACACATGGACATATACGTACATATACGTTGAAGTATTTTAAGGCAAACTTGCTCCTAGGAAAATTCATACATATACGTTGAAGTATTTATTCATTCATACACCTCTAATTTTTTCAAAATTTGTTTTTATCTCATTTCTTAGTACTTTTACATTGGCCTAATTCACCATTAATGAAGCTTTGTTCTTTGCAAATAATTCGCTTGAAAGAGGAACATAGACACGATGGATCTGATCCAGCGGAGATGGAGTGACGGAGGAGGAGGTGGGAGAGGGAGGGAGAGAGAGGTAAGAAATAAAGGGAGAAAATCTGCAATTAATTTGTAGGAACCACTATGTAATTAGAATTGATAATTATAGCTAGAAAAGAAAATTAGTTAGTTGGGAAAATAAATGGAAGAAGGAAAGAAGGGGTATATTATAATTATCCTTAAAATTATGTATAGTCCCGTACATCGTTTTGTGATTATCTATATCTCCATATTATTCTGGATCGATCCAAAATTCAAGATCTCTGGGTGCTGAGTCATACAAAGAAACGAAAATTAAAATTGCAGCATAAGTTACAAGAAATTTATTTAGAAGTTTGTATACTTTGGGTTCAAGTTAGAAGACATGAATTGGAATTTTGTACTCTTTGGGTTTCCTTTTGATACTGATTAAATTGTCCTTTTGTACTTTTGGTAGCTATGATTAAATGGTAGGTAATTAATTAAGTGATGACTCATATAAAATCATCATTAAAATAATAACATGTATCCAAATTCCATACTTAATTAGAATCTGCTTAAGCTGGATCATATGAACACTTCACTAAAAATGCCAAGATTAAATAACTATCAACAATAAAATAAACATTACGATATTGTAGACTTGTGGTGCGACATTGATTGAGCTGTCCATTTTATTTTTTCCTTGGAAATTTATGTGTCATGGTCGAATGGTTTGGTGACAGCACATAGATTGAATTTTTTTTAAATCTCATTTGTCGTCAAAAGGGAACTCAAACTGATATAGAGATGGAAGTCTAATCCAAAAACGATTTCCTTTGATCAATCGATCTTCTTTTTTGTCCCTTCTGTTGATGGTGAAGATATCTAATCCTCAAGCTGAGGTTAATCAAACTGCACATCAGCTAGGGGTGTAAACGGTCGGATACGGATTGGATAGTGGTCAAACCGTATTCTTATCCGTTATAATTTTTCGGATATGGATACGAATACGGATAGTCTCGTATACGGATACGGATCGGATATCGGACGGATACGAATACGGATATGAATATAATTCGGATAATTAAAAATAAATTACTAATGTATATTCTAGTAAAAATTAACATTTAAATATAATTTTTTCATTCATAAATTAGATAGAATATTTTTTATAATAAATTTGTTGGATACAAAACATATATCATATTATCAAAACATTAGTTACTAATCATGTCATAGTGTTATATTGTTAATCAGAATATATATGTATATGCAGTTTAATAAATCATTGATATGTATATGTAATTTAATAAATCAATTTAAGAACATAGAGTACATTTATTATAGTTTAGGAGTGTAAACGGTCGGATACGGATAGTTACGAATAGTCGAATAGTTAAAAATCTTACCGTATCCTTATCCATTATAATTTGTCGGATACGGATACGGATACGGATACGGATACGGATACGGATACAGATCGGATAATTTAAGTAATTTTCCGGATTCGGATCCGGACGAAATCGGATAATATCCGATCCGTTTACACCCCTAGCATCAGCAGCAAGTGCAGAGATTGTTCGGATCGTCTACAACTGTTTGGCAATCAATAGATACAATCCGGACCGTTATGTCATAAATGGACGTCCAAGATCTTTACGAATCGTCCAATGATTTCTATAATATAGTAGATGATTGGAATCCTTAATTTGAGGTGTAGGTTGCATCTTAAATAGCATCTACAAAAGGGATTTCTTTTAAATTGCTAATTTGATGCGTTAATTGTTAATATAATTGCTGGGATGTACTACAGTTTTTAAATTAGCAAGTTTGCTTTATAAGCAACTCTTTAGAGCATCTACAACGGTGATTTCTTTTAAATTGCTAATATGATGCGTTAATTACTATTATAATTACTGGAATGTACCACAGTTTTTAAATTAGCAAGTTTGTTTTAAAAACAACTCTAATTAAATTTCTGGATGGAGTGATTTAGAAATTATGAATATCTTTAATTGTTAAATTCAGTGACGTGACCCAAATTAATTGCTAAATGTTTATTGGAATGGAGATGCTCTTATAATTAATGAGACAGGTTTACTAACTGCCAACAAATAGCCATCACCAAAAAAGATCTGAAAAGATGGGCTGATTTATGCCACTGGAGCACACTGTTGGTAAGTGGTAACAGGTAAGTGGTAACTGAAGGGTAATGGGTCTTGGAATCTCGGAGATATGGGCTACACGGCCCGTTTAAATGGGCCCATTGGGCTGTTGGATCTCCAGAGAGATTGATGACATGATAATACTAAATAAGTCATCAAATCTAAATAAGTCAATTTTAAAGTGCAATCAAAGATTATTTTTAAAGTGCAAGCAAAGATTATTTTTTAATCCTTCGAAAACCTAAATAAGTCATCAAATCCAACAAAGATTGAAAAACGAAATTAAATAAAGCTGATCAATTTTGCACATAATGACGAAGCATGAAAAAAAAATTCCATAAGACAGGAGGTGAATATATATGACTTTCTATTTGTCTGCTGTGATATTTTTTAGTTTAATCAGTCTTTAGAACTCACTCCTACTAATGATACAGTATCGTCTCCTTTTAACAAATTTAAGAGAGTTTCATGTATACCCCTCAAAAATCTCGAAATTATATATTTTTTCTTCTAAATTAAAAAAAAACTCACACATTTTCTAATTTATTAACTTGTCTAATAAAACTCATATTAAATTTATAAAGTACTTATTTTTCCATTTTAAATTAATTAGTCTAACATTCAATTGAGCTATATATAGGTGATCAGGGATCAGTCTAGTGTCGATATTAATCGTATTAAAATGTTGCTTAATAACAGAAAAATGGTGTGAATGTCAATTATGGAATTAAAAAAAAAAAAGCCTTTTCAAGTTTATACGAATGATAAAATTCTTTTTTTTTTGTAAGAAAAGTACGGTAATATGATTTCATTACGAATAAAATGTTATATTTCGATACAAATGCATATAAGCATTATAACCATAGGTTAATCACGCTGGGAGGGAGTTTTTTTATCTATAGAAATTATTAAATTAAGACGTACGGAAATAAAAAGAGTACTTCGTTTGCAACAAATATAAAAATATCTGATTTATTGAGTCCAACCCAAAATTTCGGATTAGACTCAATGATCTAGATCCACTGTTATTATTATTTTTTTTTAAATTAGGCATTGATGAGAAAATCTGAAATATGGAGTGGAAATGACCGATCCATTTCTGACTTGATTAAATGTGGCATCCATATTATCCTTTTTTATCGTTTAAAAAAATAAAATAAAAATAATAGTGGATCTGGACCATTGAGTCCGATTTGAATTTTTTGATCAGACTCAATAGGTTAGATATTTCTATATTTGTTAAAAATAAGATACTTTTTCTATTTCCAAACGTCTCAATCAGTTTAATAACTATAATTTTATAGGTAGATAAAAGAACTCCCCACGTATATTGAAAAAAATTAGTAACCTCCGGTCAAAGGCAACGAGCCTTATGGGTTGACTGTCAGCCGTAAAAACCCCTGATCTTTCCTCAGTGGGAGGGAGGGCGCTAAGAAAAGAAAGAGAGGGTGCTAAGTTAATTCTTAATTAATTATTGTTTTAAAAATATTAAACATAATTAATTTGAGTTTTGAGTATATTTGATATATACTAAAGTTATATTAGATAAATATGTGAGTTATTAGATTTTTAGATGGTAAATACGTAATTTCACAGTTTCTAAGTGGTATATATGAAATTTTCCCTTTAAAATAATTCACATCCAAAAATAAAAAAAACTTAGGTTATAACTTTCCTGATAAGTGATTAATCACCTGTACAAAAGACAAACATTAACGAATGTAGCATATTGATGTTGGATTAATAATACTAAGTATTGAAAAAAATATGTTGAAAACTGTTGATGTTAAACATATAATTGATGATTTTGCTTATAAAAATGTAAAGAGTCATTTCAGATGAGATGTGATTTAGATGTATTTTTTGTGTATGTACAACATACAAGTGTTCAAAATTGATTTATCAAGAAGCAAGCAAGAAGCATGGTGTGGGTATGTTCATCATTGTATATGTTTTATTTTGAGGGGTATTGGTTTTATAACCCTCATTGTTTTGTATGATATGGCATATTAATAAAAAAAATTGTTTACATAAAGGGTTCAAAAAAATTTCCCGCCCCGGGCTCCAAAATTCTCAGGGCCGGCCCTGTTCCCCAGTTACCAATCCTCAACCATTATCAAAAATTCAAAATAAAAAATTGGGAAAGTGAAAACGGTAACATCCCATTTCACTCTGGTACCCCTTCTCGCCAGCATATCAGCATTTACATTTAGGTCCCTGGAGATAAATTTGCACCTGTACCCCTTCGATTGTTTAAACCATTTCCACACCTCGAAATACCTCCCGTAAAGCTCGCCAATCTATTATTCGTGATTTGAATTATAAGATACAATTAAGTCTTTTTTTTGTCAATTTCAGTGAAAATTGCTTTTGTTGTTAATTTTTGACAAACTTTGATTCTGTTTTTTTTTTTTTCTTTCAAAAAATGTAATTTAAATTCTAGATTTGATGATAAAATTTCAGTTGTGCATAATGGCCCTTATTTTTTTTTTCCTATATTTTCTTGTGTAGATAGACTTGAGGGAGAAGATGAAGATGTAAGTATCCCCAGCTCTTCCTAAGGTAAAGGAAAATAAAAAACACATCTCAAAAAGTTGTTTTAATATTTCTCTGCTGATTCAATCAAAACCTGATCTTAATTCTGAGTAGATGCCAATTCTTTTGTGCTGTACAAATAGTTTTAAGTAATCACATAATCGAGTGATGCTCTAGCATTTTTTAGTATGACTGCAGGAACTACTCACATAATCATGTAATTTCTTTCCAAGATCTTTAAATCAGATTCTTCAACAACTCTCCATTTAAGCCTTTATGCAATGAAATTGCAGATGTTGTTGTGCTGTCGGTGCCTTTGTGCATTGCTAATATGCATTATCTAAATTGCTTTTGTGTGTGTGTGTGTGTGTGTGTGTGTGTTGTGAAGTAAGACAGCAAATCTTTTCTCCCAAATTTGAATTTTATTATAGTACATGGTGTTCATTGTTGCATGTAAAGTCATTGTAACTGCAGTATAATCTTAGACCCAGTTATACATTTTCATGCAAATTATTCGAAAGGAGAGAATTACATAAAACCCATATCTCAGACTCTGAAGTAACATTATATTTCTGTTTAGATCCGGACTGTCCGATCAGATTCCGGGCCAATCCGGTCCGAGGTGGAATGCACATGTCCTCTTCAATATTCGTGCAGATTCTTATCAGACTGTCAGAATATTTGCTTATCCTTGGTTGATATGAGATACAATAATTTGACTAAAAAATGAATAAAAGTAATTTGACTAAAACTGCTCGAGATATTCTGGTGTCTCAATAATTTGACTAAAATACAAATATTGTTATATAGATCGAACTTTTCAGATATCTTTTTTCTACTATAATAAAATACAATAAGTAAACTAATGCTTTGAAATAAGGGATATACACACAAAAATTGGCTTTTCTACTTGATATCCTAGCACTAACTTCTATGGTACAAGATCACTTGTTTTCGGTATCCTGTCATCATCAATAAACCGCTTCCAAAACCAATGATTCTTCCAAACTTTCTCACTGATCTCCTCAATCGGCACATTCTCAGTTTCAGGCAAGAAAAAATACACAAACACTGTCATAACCACCACCCATCCAGAGAAGAAAGCAAAAATCCCATACTGGAGATGGCATAGCATTGACAGAGATGCTTGCGCTATAAGGAAGGTAAACAGAAGGTTAACACAAACCGTCACGCTCTGTCCCGCAGACCTTGTCTCAAGCTGAAATAACTCACTAGGGATAAGCCAGCCCAGTGGTCCCCACGACCATGCATAAGCGGCCACAAAAGTACAAATCAAGACCACTAATACCAGTGCAGTTCCATGGCTGAGGTTCCCAGATTTGTCGATGACATACCAGCGAAGAACAGCTGTGATCATGACAAGTGAAACAGACATTTGAACACCTGCTTCGAGTAGTAGTAACCTACGGCCGGCTTCATCAACAGAGTAGATTGATACCAATGTTGCTAAAACATTGACCGACCCCAAGATCACAGCAGCATATAGTGATGCATCGTTTCCTAAGCCGAGTGATATAAAGAGCACCGGCGAATAAAACAATATTGCATTCATCCCTGTAAGCTGTTGGAATATCTACATCCAACATTAAACCAGATAAAACAATTTGAAGTATCACAACTGATGAGACAAAGGTATAATAATACAAAAGTTTGCTATATACCTGGAGGAATATGGCGATGACCAGTGGCGGCCGGTTATGGCGTTTGAGAAGTTCTCGAAAGGGGCGTTTTACCTGCTGAGCTACACGTGTAGCCTCTACGATTTCT
Organism: Carex kokanica; assembly: GCA_025461125.1. Lineage (NCBI taxonomy): Eukaryota > Viridiplantae > Streptophyta > Magnoliopsida > Poales > Cyperaceae > Carex > Carex kokanica. Next base: position 119,329 of record JAJGRX010000565.1, on the reverse strand, counting down.
TTTAATTCAGATTCAATGTTATCAGTGCCACACAGCTTCTTCAGCACTGCTTTGCCTTCTTGAAGACAGCCACGCTCAATCAGACTAGTTGGTGTATCATCTACAACCAGTGCTCCTAGTATTAGTACAAAAGCAGGAATGCCGGTAGCGCCAACCGATAATCGCCATCCCCATGGGTGAATCCTATTATAATAAAAGGTTTTAACTTATAATTTTTAATATTACAAGCTCAATGACTAATAAAGTAGTAGTCATTTAATTATATGAGAATAAATAAGAGGTGTACTTTGCTGCGCCATAGTTGACAAGGTCCGCAAAGAGGATGCCAACTGTGACATTGAGTTGAAACAAGATGTTCAGACCTCCGCGTATCTTTGCTGGCGCAACTTCAGACAGGAATAGAGGTACAGCCTGCATGCACGGCATAGTTACGTAACACAGTTTTTCGTGATTTTCGTTATTAACAAATTTTGACGAGATAATTCGGGACATCAACATCTCATCCCTTATCTCAATTTTGATAAACTTTGATAAAGCTACATTCCAATATAATTTGCAAAATAAATAAATTAGGGACGCAACCAAATGTGCTGTTGATCTTCTCAAGATGGAAACTTAAAAAGGAGACAATAACTAATGAAACAAAGGTATATGAATTACTTGATTTGCAAAGCCAACACCACAGCCAAGAAATATCCTCCCTATGATAAGCATTCTCAGATTTTGCGCAGCTGCACCAAAGACTACACCGATAATGAAGAAGAAGCCAGCGGCCACGATAGTAAGCTTACGGCCAAGATGTCGTGTGGTATATGATGCAAAAAAGGTGGCTATGATGCCGGCCAGGTAGAGGGAAGATGTGAAAGCTTGAAGTGTCTGGCTGTTGAATATACAGTATGTGCTTTTTTGAACATAATTATGCTCTATTTTGCGAACATACACAGAATGAAAGAACTTCTTTAGGAAGTCATCCATTGATGTCACTCCTCCTTTAAGAAAAATTCAGATAACTTTATCAAGATATCATTATGGTTCGCAAGTTTTAGCTCTTAATAAATTTCCAGTAATGTTAGTTTATATACACGGATCTGTTTACTAACCAAGTTTCATATGAAAATAAAATAATATACTATCCACATTTAAGCTCAGCAGTCAATTGTTCATGTTATTCAGAAGTTTCTTTTCTTTTAGTAAAGATGAAATAGAAGCTTTGTATTAGCAAATTGAAATATAACACAACAAATAAAAGAACAATAAAATGTATTCTATAAAAGTATTACTACAAGATCCATCATCTAGATAGATGGAAGTAAAGACCTTCCCTAGAAATTTGTAAATAGATGTTACAACTCTCATAATTGAATTCACAAAATAGGTATCAAGAAGTTTAGTGTTCATATATAGCAACTTTGCTTTCTATTGGATTTTCCATAGGTTTGAATATTTAGCCACTTGATCGATTAACATTTCTTTCTTTCAAATACAAAAAGAAAGAAATTTGGCAAGCCTTTTATTTTATTTTGACAAAGTATAACTCAAATATCTCCATTCTTATATTAAGCACGTAGATGTCCTGATCTGTCAATGGCTTTGATTAAAAGATGAAATTTCGAATTGAATATTTGCCCTCCTCTGATCAAATATTCTGATTCTATACATCTTTTTTATGTGTTTGTATGTGTAGAAATCTAAATTTTTGTAGACGCGTACTCACCACACGTATTCGACATATGCAAATTATATCATCTTTCTGATTGGTCATGATTACTTTCTATTTTTTTAAATGTCATTAAAGGAATTTTGAATTGATTGATAATTGATCATATTTTTATTTTTTTTATACCATTTAAGCAATGTTATTTGTCATTTAATATATCATTTTGTACGAGATTGATTTATAAAAATATGTCAAAAAGATAACAAAATTAATATGCCATTTAATATGTTATTTAAGAATGTTATTTTTCATTTAGTCTAAATTTTATTTATAGAAATATATCATTTTGTATGAGATTTTTGTTGTTGTTCTCTTATAATATGTTACTGTTGCAACGCACGGCATAATACAAAAACCAATTAAAAAAAGATGCTCAATCAAGTGGCATATAAATCGATTACAACATGTCGTTGATTTTTCAAACTTTTTTATCAAGTTAAAATCAAGATAACATTAAACTAGTTTGTCCACGTACCATCCCTTATTTTCTTATTTTGGACTTCTTCTGTTCTAATTTAGAGCAAAAGATTATTCTTAGATTAGACTTTGACTACATTCAGATTGAACATATTTTTCCATTAATAGGACTACATGTCGGACTTAATTATAAGTCTTTTCAGGCAACATATCTCATCTAATTCCTTTTATTTGGATGTATATTGGGTGCATGGGATCTATGCACTTCTCCCAAATATTTTATTAACCAATAAGTAATAGTCGGTTCAACAAGACAAGTAAAGAATGAAATAAGGATAAAGTTTTTATTATTTGGAACTAAGAAGGGCCTGAAACAAAAATAAATAAAGGAAATGGAGATTATGTAGTACTCCAAAATTATTTTACTGTTTACTGTGGATGTTTATTAAAAGGGGGAATTTCATGTATACATCTCAAAAAATTATTTTCAAAATTAAGTATTTCCTCCTCTAAAATTCATAATATCATATTTACCCTTTTAAAATTTCAAAAACTCACAAATTTATCTATTTTAGTCTCTTTTATATTAAAATTCATTTAAAATATATAAAGTATCCACTTTACTTTTTATTAAGTAACTAAAAATATGTAACATGATTCAGAAGAAAAAAAAAACCATTCTAGTTTGTCGGTATCCGAGAGCAAATTGGTCATTTCTATTCTTCTGACACCTACACAAGCATATACTTAAATGTCACTCTATATTCGTTAGAAGTAGATATATATATGACCCATTTGCCTTCGGAAACCGACCAATTAGAATACTGACATATTTTTGAACCATGCTACATATGTTTGTTTTCTTAATAAAAGGTAAAATGGGTACTTGATATATTTAAATGAGTTTTAATATAAAAGACAATAAAATGATTAAATCCAATAAAATGATTAAATCCGTGAGTTTTTTAAATTTAGAAGAGTAAATATGATATTCTGAATTTAAGAGAAGAAAATATGTAATTTCAAAGTTTTTGAGGCACGAAATTTCCCCTTATTAAAAAATATGTATGAACATGCAAAGCAAGGAGCCATGGACCATGTACCATATAATTTACATAATTTTATGGCATTGTTCCTTCCTAGAGTGCTAATCTATTTTTGACCCGTAGTCAAATTTAGGTGAAGCACTAAACTTTGTAGACTAACCCTTTCAGGATAACAAAGAAAAAAAATATAAAATCATCTTGGAATCTTATTAGAACTAATATAAGTTGCACTAATTATACTTCTCATGCATCATAAATGAAGTTCCAAATTATGATTGTTGTTGTTACTATTATAACTATTATTGTTTTACTTTCCCTTCAAAAAAAGCTTATTTTTATAGAAATCAAAATCAATTAATGGCTCATTGGATCACAAAATTCAGCTCATGATCTTCTACAAAGAATATATGAGAAAATTTCCAACAACAGCTGTAATTAAATAGTACAACTATGGTACCAATTAACTTCGAACTAAGCTCCTACATTGATATTCATTAGCACCAAATATAAGCTGTTAACAGAGCTGAGATAGCTAACTAGAACTGGAACAGTGAAATCAAAGACAAAATAAAATTTATAAAGAATTAATAACCTGAGTTGCCCAAATCATAACCAAACACTAAACCCGCGGTGGCGACCATAAGGCAAGATATAATCAGAATCGGAGTTATCTTGGCCTCAGAATCCATGCTCACCTCTAGAGGCTCCACCGGATAACCTCCTCCTCTCCACCACATATTGACTTGACGAAGGAGGAGATGAGAGGAGATGAAAGGGAGTACTGAAGGGGATATAAATTACTAACTGAACTGAGATTTAACAAGACGTACTAGAAATGGTCAACTTTTTTTACTTTGACATTTAAAAGTAAGAATAATTATATGAATCCCCACACTCCTGTCCCCCTCTGTTCCCGCAGCTACAGTAAATAAATGTTGTATCATGGTCATCACTAATTATATGGTTTCCTTTCCCAGTCTCTGCACTCGTCTGTCTCAACCTTTATAAGTATAAATACTTGAAAAATAACAGATTAATACTTGTAAAGTAAGATATTAATACTTGCATGCGTAACTTGATATGATGATTCTCCTTTTCTGGTTTCCAATGGTCCCCACGTCAACTTTTTTCTAATGAAGTAGTGGATATCTCGTATCCCCGCATCAACCTTCCTATTACAAAAAGAGTTGATCTATAAATACTTCAGTGCATAGGTATTAATACTTGCAAAATAAGATATTAATATTTTGATGTGTAACTTAATATGATCAAATGCCTGAAGGTTAAACTTTATACAATGTATATACATATAAATACTTCAGTGCATAAATATAAATACTTTAAATACTTGAGATTAATACTTTCAGATGTTATCCAGCGTCATATGTAAACAAATATTAAGTATTGCGGTCCCCCCATATAGTTATGGCAATATTGATATTTTAAGAAACGTGTATGGTCTCCCCTGGTCCCCCTATTTAGTTTGAGTGGTCCCCCACAAGTATTTATGATGCAGGGACAATTTAAGAGATTTGGTTGGGGAGACAATTATTTACGTTAAAATACTTTCGTGCATAGTTATAAATATTTCATGCATAGATATAAATACTTTTGTTCATAAGTATTAATACTTTAGAAATTGTGCTAGGACGATACGGATTATACAAGAAAATTATGCCGGGACGGTCCCCCCAAATTAGCTGTGGAAGTTATGTGTGGGGATAGTGCAGGGACAGAGGTGTGGGAACATTATTTACGTACAAAAATATAGTTCTCTTCATAGAGATTAATACTTATACTGTTTCCGTTAAATACTTTGATGCTTCATGTTAAATAGTCCTCTTTTTATTAATATTTTAGTGGTCCCGTATGATAGTTATAAAAGTTAAGTGAGAAAATAACAGGAGAATAGAAGTGTGGTGACAAATAATCTAAACAAGGAAGAATTCAAACAATATGTGATGTGATATATGTATTAGTAGACAAGTCTTCAAAAAAGTTCATGGCCGGATTTGCACCATCTCACTTTTGTGGAAAATATCTCCTAATAACGTATCCAATACCTTGTGTAAGATTAGCCACACCTTCCAGTGCAGTAAAATTATAAGGGGTTACCTACGGTCTTGTACTAAAAAAAAAAGAATTATAAGGGGGAATTTCATGTATTCCCAACAAAAGTTCTAGTTACGTAATTCTCTCTCCAAAATCAAAATCAGTAATTACATATTTATTTTTTAAAATGATAAAAATAATGAAAATTTGAAAGGGGCTATCAAATTTAATTTATATTTAAAAATTATCACATATTTATTCAATCAATCATATTTAACATTAACTTTATATAATTTTCTATTTTATCCTTCTTGCTCTTTCCTTTCTTCTCCTCAAGTTTAATAAGAAAGGGTAACAACCTTTGCTGAAATTAACAAACGCCAAGCCTTGGAGCTTTCTATTTGAGTACAGGCGGATCCACTCCAATTAAATGGGGTCAATTAATCCCTATTTATTTTCAAAATTTATAGGTATATATGTGATTTTTTTATAAAGTTTTAGAGTAAAAAATTTTGAATACCGTAAAAAAGACCTCCATATTCAACATAAAAATTTTATATGACTTACCCTAAGTATGCCTTTGAACCTCATAATTTGAAAGTCTGACTCAGTCCATGAGTTGCGTGGCCTTAAAACTGATTTAAAAGCTCTGTTACTTTAATGATCAACAAATATATTATTTTAATGATTTACGGAAAGCTTCATTTGAGTGGTTGCTCCAAAAATATTTTTAATGTAATTTTTGGTTAAGATGGCTGGGTAAGCTCCATATACGTGTTTGGCAACGAGGCTTTAGCCTTCTTAGACAGGCTTTAACCTCCTTAGCTGCTTAAGTTGGTCGAACAACTGTGCTTTAGACAGACTTAAAGCATATTTCTTAAGCTTCCTTAGAGCAAATTCTTAAGTTGATAAAAACTCAAGCTTACAGCACAGTGCATCTTTAGAGCTCCTCCTTAGCATCTTTATACACTCTAAACTTCATTGCTCTAAGTCTTTGTTAGTCGAATAACTCCTTAGCACAACTTAAACTCTTAAGCTTTATTGCTCTAAGCCTCATGTGTTCTAGGGCTAAGACTATGTTGGTGTAGGCTCCATATCCTTATTCTTCCTTTGACATTCGCTGATCGTCTTTGTTCACCTTGCTATATGCTTCATAAAGGCAAGTGGGGAGGGGAAATTGTGCATATTGAAGATAACCAACACTTCGCATATTGAAGCCCACGGGCCTTTCATCAAAAAAAAAAAAAAAATTGAATCGATATACTCTAAGCCAAGAAACAAAAAAAAAAGAAACGTTTTTGATTGAGGCTGAAAAGAAATTTGGCTTGTTCAAGAGCTAGCTCTGTTAGAGTGGTAGTGATACGTCCTATACTCTCCGAGATTAGAACGTAATAGTAATTAGCGAGTACTAAGCGGGGGCGCTTTTGTCCTCGCGTGTTAGGTCCTAGTTCTGGTGTTCCTTCCTCGGAACGGGTTCAGATTTTATGAGTACGTTTACTCTATCCTTTTCGTACGAGTTTTTCTCTCCTTTTTTTTGGGTCCCTGACACCAGGGGGCCCTCGGGGGTATTTATAGGGCTCCTGTCGGTTCCCGGTTCCAGGCCATTTGTAAGTCCCGGTTAGGAGGCCGGGCTTGTTCTTAGTCGGTTCCCGGTCTAAGCCTTTTGTGAGTAAGGTTGGCAGACCGGGTTCCGGGTTCGGAAAAAGACCGAATGTATCGTTTTCGGGCTTTTGCTCAAGTGGGCTTTTAGGAAGGGCCTTATGAGGCCTTTATACATGGCAGGTAGTGTGATAGGTGGTCAAGAAAATTGATTATATTTTTTTAAGACTGATTTGTAATTAATGTAATTACTTTAATGATTTGCTGAAATTAACAATCGGAAAGCTCCAAAGCCTTGTTAATTACATTAATAAGGTAATTAAGATATTGGATACTCATATTTTGGAACCCACATATCTTCATAATTAAGATACTATTGTTTTTGCTTAATTAACAAAGACAACAGACAGAGTGTTAACTTAAAAAAAACAAAAAAAAAAACAGACAGTTTTTATAAGAACAACATATCTTATCGAACTGAGCAAATTTAAGGATGAACATAAAACTTGATCCTTCATATGCGAATTTGTATCCTCTGCATTAACTTAAAAGAAAATCTTTTGAGTTAATGCATCTCGACCATCCAATTTGTTTAAAGATTCGTGCAAACTAGATCTGCACTAATATTAAAGGGCCTCCTATGTTATAGGCACGAGCCGGATTGGCTCCGTTTAAAATCAGACGGTTGAAATTCAGGAACTCAAAAGATTTCCTTTTGAGTTAAATGCAGAGGATACGGATCCTTCGTATGCCAACAACTCTCATGATTATGTTTTTTTTGTTTTGAAAATAGTGTGTATTTGATCAGCATACATTAATGTTTCTTAATTTTCTTTTTTTGAGAAAAAAAGTTGAGAGTCTAGCTAGTCCTCATTTATATATTGATGTGGTGCGACATTGATTGAACTATCCATTTTATTTTTTTTCTTGAAAAATTATGTGTCATAGTCGAATGGTTTGGTGACAGCACATCGATTGAAAAAAAAAAATTTAAATCTCATTTCTCGTCAAAAGAGAACCCAGAGTGAATAGAGATCGAAGTCTAATCCATTAAAACGATTTCATTTGATCTTCTTTTTTGTCCCTTCTTGTTCGGATCCTCTACAACTGCTTGGTAATCAAACGATACAATCAGGACCGTCATGTCATAAATGGACGTCCCCGGATATGTACGAATTGTCGAATGATTTCTATAAAATAGTAGATGATAACTGCCAACAAATAGCCATCCGTTTGAAATTCGCATCCTCTGAGATATCTCAAACTTTGAGTATTTTTTCAGAATATCTCAACCGTTGAAATACATTATACACAAATCTCAAAGCACAAATATTACTGGCCCCTACGCTATCCCCGAATAGGCACCGTACACGTCGGTCACGCAAAAGTTGAGATATCTCAGAGGATACGCACTCATCCGTTTGTCCAACTCACCATAAAAGATATGAAAAGATGGGCTGATTTTTTACCACTGGGCACTGGAGCACACTGATTGTAAGTGGTGTAACTGAAGGGTAATGGCATTTGGAAATATGGGCTACTCGGCCCGTTTATACGGACTCGGGGGTATTGTGCAAGTGTTCTGACGAATCCGTATAATAAGGTTTCAGTGTTTGACCACAGAAATATATTTATGGTTTATGATTGGTCGGATCCGTTGACTACGCTTATCGTTATCAAATATTGGATTGAAATCCGAATCGTCAATTTCCCATCTGACAGTTCACTTTCTTGACATACCACTTAGGTGATGGACCTGTATCCTCTGTGTTACCGTACTGAACTGAGTAAAATAAATCAGATTTACTCTCAGCCGGTGCCTATTCGGGAGATTGGAGGGGCAGTATTATTTGTGCTTTGAGATTCGTGCAAAGTTAAATCTGACGACTGAGATCTCATCGTACTCAGTCAGGTATTGCCGTGGATCTGAATTCTTAGGTGATTAGGTCCTAATGTCCTATACATCTCCACTTTTGAATTTTGATCTTCTCTCTTCTAATCTTCGATCCATCTTCAACTAAAAGAAAACCTTCAAAATCAGAAACCTTTTAAAATCGAATCCACTACAAAAAGGCAAAGCCCTTTACAAATTTTTAACCCACATTTTAAAATCCACCATGGCCGGATTGGGAGGGCTCTTCACCTCCATCATATCCATTGGGAAGAAAGTTCTCCCAGCAATCCAAGCCACCACAGCTACCATCTCCTCCTCTTCAGCCTCTCAACCCGAGGCCACTGCTACCGAAGCTGATCTGGAGGAGCTAATTCGACTACTGGAGAGGATCCGAGTGACTCTACTGGACACTGAGGAGCGCGAGGTCAAAGATCTAGCGGTCAAGCACTGGTTGGAAGAACTCAGAGGAGTCGCCTTCGATGCAGAGGATGTACTTGAGGAGTACCAGTACGAGATGCATCGGGTACAGGTACAAACAAGAGATGCGTTTTTTATGACAAATTCCCGCAAGAGGAAACAAATGGAGGCAACTGAGGTTGCCAATGATTCTGTTAGTGTTCCCATGTCAGATGGAATGGTGGTGAAGATAAGGAATATTAGAGACCGTTTTGATGAGATTGCGAGACATCGTGATTCTCTGAGGTTGCATGAGGAAGATGGGGCCCGGAAGCCGGAGTATTTGAAATATCCCTTGCCAACAACCCCTTTGATAAACACTGCGAGAGTATTTGGTAGGCAGGAAGAGAGAGATGATGTAGTTAGGATGGTCTCTGAAGGTAATAGAGAAAATTCACTCTCAGTTGCTACAATTATCGGAACGGGTGGTTTGGGAAAAACTACAGTAGCACAGCTTGTTTATAATGATTCCAGAATCCGTGAGAAGTTTGATTTATTTGGATGGGTTTGTGCCTCTGAGGATTTTGATGTGCCCAGATTAACAAAATCAATGCTTGAGTCGATCTCTCGACGTGGCACAATTGTAACTGAGCTGAGCGCACTACAAGAAAATTTAAGGGATGAAGTGAGAGATAAGAGAGTATTTGTTGTGCTTGATGATGTGTGGAACGTGTACAGGTCTCATTGGGAATTGTTGCAACTCCCTTTCATGTATGCAAAATCGACTGTTATTTTAGTTACCACAAGGAGTGACTTGGTTGCCAAGTTAATGGGAACTATGTTTCCTAATCGTTTGGGTAAGTTGCCAGGAGAAGATTCATGGCAGCTGTTTCAGTATTATGCCTTTAGTGCTGGTAACCATTTGGCGAATTCAAATTTGATGAAAATTGGGAGGGAAATTATGCAAAAATGTGGTGGGTTGCCGTTGGCAATTAAGTCGCTTGCTAGTCTTGTAAGCATGGAGTCTGATGAAGAAGGCTGGATAGAAATCTTGGAAAGTGATTTGTGGGAACCGGGTCCCACTGATGAGATATACGCACCTCTTCAAATTAGCTATGCACGCTTGCCCGCTCACCTAAAGCCATGTTTCTTATTCTGCTCCACTTTTCCGAAAGATAGTTGCTTTAGTACTGATCAGTTGGTGAATTTGTGGATATCGCATGGATATGTGAATTCTAAAGGGAACAAAATGTTAGAAGAAGTAGCTTCTGATTATGTTTATGACCTGAGGCGAAGATCCTTTTTCGATGATGCCGGTGAAACAACATACCGAAGTTTCTATAGCACTAACATAGAGAATACATTCAAGTTGCATGACATGATTCATAATTTGGCACAAACCATTTCGGGTAAAGAACACTTCTCCATGGAAAATGTTAACATTTCTGGCTTTCCCAATAAAGTTTACCATCTATACTCAACATCACAGATGGGATTGGTACAACCGCTAGCCTTGGGAAATCTAAAGTGTTTGCGTACTTTAATTTTACATCTCAATGATGAAGAAGAGAATGGGTTTTTGTATGAAGATCCTGATTTCCCGAGTTTTGACGGTGGTGATATTTCAAAAGCAGAGAGACTGAGGGCATTGGAAATAAGAGGCCATGGGTGTAGGTTAGAACTAACTGGTTCAATTGGAAATTTGAAATATTTGCGACACCTCTCTCTTCATTGTTTCAAGTTTGAAACCTTGCCTGAAGCAATTTGTACCCTTTACAACCTACAAAGATTGAATATTGAAGAGTGTGAAAAACTCATGGAGCTGCCAGGGGACATAGGAAATTTGATTAACCTACAATTCCTCTCTCTCCAGTCCACTGCAATTAAAAAACTACCCAGATCATTCTACTTCCTTAGCAAACTTAAAATTTTAAGGATTATGACATGTCCATTGGATGAATTAGCCGAAGAATTTGGGAATCTGGCTCAGCTAAGAGAGCTAGTATTTCATGAAATTGAGATCAAAACAGTACCCGAATCAATCTGCCAAATGAAAGAATTGCAGAAATTGGGAATAACTTATTGCTGTAATCTCACAGTCTTGCCTCGTGATTTAGGAGAACTTACAAACCTTAGGTCAGTTCAATTTTGTTACACAATGATCGAGTTTCTACCTGTAAGCTTGGCCAAATTAGCCACAATCCATACACTCTATGCGGTTTTAGAATTTTCTAATTCAATCAGTTGGTTAAAAGATTTTGTTAATCTAAAAGAAATTCTCTGTATCGAAGGATTGGAAAATATCAATAGCATAGTAGATGCCGAATTAGCTGATCTAAGAAGTAAGCCTTACATAAGGGAATTGTTTCTTTCATGGATTTCTGGCACACAAGATTTCATTATAGGCACAAGCCTTCTCCAAGTATGCATCCAAGAGAACGACACATGCATGATTCTTGGTGAAGATACTGATATTTTATTATTAGAAGCCCTTCAGCCTCATTCAAACCTCCAGGAACTCACGATAGATGGTTATCGTGGTTTAATATTTCCAAAATGGTTAGAAAATCCTGCTTTGTGTGTATCACTAGATAAAATTTGGGTTGATAACTGCCGATATCTTGGTTTTCTTCCCTTTGGTAATCTCGATTCTGTCAGGCACTTGTCTCTAGATAACTGCCAAAATTTGGAGCTTTTAACTGAAGAATCACTTCCATCTCAGCTTCAATTCTTAGCTGTTAAAAATTGTAGCATGTTGGGGTCAATAACTGGGTTGAAAAAATTGATGTCGTTGGCTGAGTTAAAAATATGGAATTGTCCGAATCTTGAAGCTTTGGTGATAGATGGGGTGGTGTTGCGAACCCTGGATTGCCTAAAAGACTTGAAAATATATAAATGCCCCAAATTACAATTTATGACGGAGGAGTCTATTCCCTCGGCCTCTTGCAATGTTAAGATTTCTGGCTGCCCCGGGCTGAGATTTTGGTGCCTCGAACACAATGTCGAATATCAAAGGTGTGTTCTAGTTAGTATTTTCTACTAATTTCATTGTTTCTGAAGAAAGCATTTTATACTTATTTTCATCTCAGTACTACTCAGTATGGGATAGGTTTAACCAATGTGATGTCTTTCAATTTTTTTGTAAAGAGATTATGAGGCAGTCCTGGTTCTGGTATTAATCTGATAGGTTACCTCTGCTTTACATCTATCATTCGTGATTTGCATTATAAGATATAATGAAGTCCTTTTTTTCAACTTCAGTAAGAATTGCTTTTCTTGTTAATGTTTGACAAATATTGGTTCTTTTTTTTCAAAATTGTAATTTAAAGTTCTAAATTTTGAGTCTAATCATTTTTGAGAATTTCTGGGATTGGACAGAAGTGCCATCAAATATTAATGTTGACCTGTTCATGATAAATTTTTCAGTTGTTAAATGGCTCACCCTTGTTTTTTTTTCCCTATATTTTCTTGTACGTACATAAGACTCGAGGGAGAAGATGAAGATGTAAGTATCCCCAGCTCTTCCTAAGGTAAAGGAAAATAAAAAACACATCTCAAAAAAGTTGTTTTACTATTTTTCTGCTGATACCATCAAAACCTGATCTCAATCCTGAGTAGATGCTAATTCGTTTGTGCTGTGCTAATAGTTTTATGTAATCACATAACTGAGCGATACTAGCATTTTCTAGTACAATTGTATGAGTGACATCAGAAACAAAATGGTATTATATATATTTTTTTAAGGTAAGCAATTAAACTGCCAATGAGATACTTTTTTCTGGGGGCGAATATACTGCCTCTTACTAATCTTAAACTTTTCTTTCTGACTACAGGAACTACTGGTTGCACAATTATGTTATTTCTTTTGAAGATCTTTAAATCATATTCTTCAACAACTTCCAATTTTCACATTTGAGCCATTTAGCAATTATTACAATTATTTTGGGGGAAAATACGGCCTCTGTGCCTTTATGCAATGAAATTGCAGATGTTGTAACTCTCTGTGCCTATTTGCATGCCAACAGACATTATCTGAATGACTGAACGTAATCTAATTTGCATTTTTTTTGGTGTGGAGTACGACTGGAAATCTCCTCCCCAATTTGAATTTCATTATAGTACAGGATGTTGATTTTTGCATGTTATGTCATTGTAACTGCAGTAAAAGCTTAGACCCAGTTGTACATTTTATGCAAATTATTCAAAAGGGACGAAAGGCAACCACTAATTCTGAACAGGAAATTCAACTTAATGTTAAAAAATTGTATTTTCTATTAAGAGACTAATGAGGTGCTGATGCCACTTCCGATGTTAGAAAATAGATATATCCAAATGACATCAAGGATCTGTATCATCCCTCTGTAATTAGTTTTTCTTTGCATTAAATTATATTACTTGATTGAAGTTTGGAACAAATAAAAGTTTTGGTGACGTGATGGATGATATAAAAAATCCATAAGATTGCTAGTGTTTCCTTCCTTCACACTGTATTTTTGCATCTAGTTTTTTTAATATAGCAGAAGAAATAAGTTGTCAACGAGGTGGGTCCCTGTAATACGTATCCGGTGTGAAATAATTGTTTTGACTTCTGATTCAATAATTTGACTATAATACAATGTCGTTACAGATAGAACCTTTCAGATATTTTTACTACAATAAAATACAATTAAGTAAACTAATATTGCTTTGAAATAAGGGATATACACACAAAAATTACAGAACCCCTGATCATTCTAGGAACAAGTGAACATACATGAAATGTTAATCCAATGTAAGCAAGCCTTTTTCTACTTGATATCCTAGCACTAACTTCTATGGTACAAGAACACTTGTTTTCGGTATCCTGTCATCATCTATAAACCGCTTCCAAAACCAATGATTCTTCCAAACTTTGTCACTGATCTCCTCAATCGGCACATTCTCAGTTTCAGGCAAGAAAAAATACACTAACACTGTCATAACCACCACCCATCCAGAGAATAAAGCAAAAATGCCATACTGGAGATGGCATAGCATTGACAGAGATGCTTGCGCTATAAGAAAGGTAAACAAAAGGTTAACACAAACCGTCACGCTCTGTCCCGCAGATCTCGTCTCAAGCTGAAATGCCTCGCTAGGGATAAGCCAGCCTAGTGGGCCCCACGACCATGCAAAAGCGGCCACATAAGTACAAATCAAGATCACTAATATCAGTGCAGTTCCATGGCTGAGGTCTCCAGAATTGTTGACGACATGCCAGCGAAGAAGAACTGTGATCATGACAAGTGAAACAAACATTTGAACACCCGCTTCGAGTAGTAGCAACCTACGGCCGGCTTGATCAACTGAGTAAATTGATACCAATGTTGCTAAAACATTGACCGACCCCAAGATCACAGCAGAATATAGCGATGCATCATTTCCTAAGCCGAGGGATATAAAGAGCACCGGTGAATAAAACAATATTGCATTGATCCCTGTAAGCTGTTGGAATATCTACATCCAACATTAAACCAGATAAACAATTTTAAGTTTCACAATTTACGAGACGAAGGCAAAATAATATAAATAATGAAAAATAAAAGATGTTTAATACCAAGAGGCTATGGTAATGAATACACATTACACAACAACCTGCGCTATGGACTCATATCTCTATTTTTAAAGTTCAAATAGCCGATCTGAACCTTTAAACATGATCTTCATATGAAAATGTACTTGCAGACCAAATTTAACATTTTTACAACTATTTTACTATTTTTTTATATTGGTAGAAAATCACTTGATTTGAAAATTCTGGACCATCCAAAAGCTCTACCTACCTAAAAAATAGTAAAAAATTATAAAAGATGTAAATTTTGTTCTCCCATTACATTTTAATATATGGAAATCATGTTTAACGGTTCAGATCGGCTATTTGAATTATGAATATAGAGATATAGATTCATAGCACGGGTCGATCCGTAATATGCATATTACTGTAGCATCACTCCAATACAAAAGTTTGCTATATACCTGGAGGAATATGGCGATGACAAGTGGCGGCCGGTTGTGGCGTTTGAGGAGTTCTCGAAAGGGGCGTTTTACCTGCTGAGCTACACGTGTAGCCTCTATGATTTCTTTTAATTCAGATTCAATGTTGTCAGTGCCACACAGCTTCTTTAGCACTGCTTTGCCTTCTTGAAGGCAGCCACGCTCGATTAAACTAGTCGGGGTATCATCTACAACCAGGGCTCCTAGTGTTAGTACAAAAGCAGGAATGCCGGCAGCACCAAGCGATAATCGCCATCCCCATGGGTGGATCCTATTATAATAGAAGGTTGTAATATTACAAGCACATTAATTGACTAATAATGAAGTAGTAGTCATTTAATATGAGAATAAATAAGAGGTGTACTTTGCTGCGCCATAGTTGACAAGGGCTGCAAAGAGTATGCCAACTGTGACATTGAGTTGAAACAAGATGTTTAGACCTCCGCGTATCTTTGCTGGCGCGACTTCAGATAGAAACAGAGGTACTGCCTGCATGCACGGCATAGTTACATAACACACAGTTTTGAGTGATTTTGTTATTAGGAAATGTTGACAAGATAATTGGGGACTTAACTAGGATAGTTGAACATGAATTTTGGTGATTGGGTACAACATCTCAATCTTTTTTCAAATTTGAGAAACTTTTGATAAAGCAATATTCCAGTATAAGTTGCAAAAAAAGAGGTGAAAATAACTTGTTGACAAGATAGGGACACTCCCAAATGTGCTACTCGGGGTGTTCAAACAGTTGGTTCAGTTAAAGCCATATTAAAATAGTCAAAACCAAAATTTTATTCGGTTTTAAAAAATCTAACTGAACCAACCGAATTATACTTGTCAATCGGATAACAACCAAACCAAAAAACCAAAATTATTTTTGGTTTGTTTGGTTGAACCGAAATAAGAGAGATTAAATTTCAGAAGGTCAAAACTCAATACATACACAAATACATTTAATAATCATAGAACTAAATATCAAGATATATTTCAGTCGAACCAAAATAAGAGAGATAAATCCGAACCAAATATAAAAAACCGAAGTAACTCAAGTAAATATCAAGTAAATTTTGGTTTGTTTGGATGAATCTAAATAAGAGAGATTAAACCGAACCAAATATCAAAAACTGAAGTTATTCAAAAATTCAACCGAACCGAGCCATTTAAACCGAAAACCAAGCCATTTAATCCAAAATTTATCGTTATGTTGAAAACCAAATAAACCGAATCCAATGAACACCCCTATCTGCTACTGACTTCTCAAGATGGCAATTCGAAAAGGACACAAAAGCTCGTGAAACAAAGGTATATGGATTACTTGATTTGCAAAGCCAACACCACAGCCAAGTAATATCCTCCCTATGATAAGCATTCCCAGATTTTGCGCAGCTGCACCAAAGACTACACCAATAATGAAGAAGAAACCAGCGGCCACGATAGTCAGCTTACGGCCAAGATGTCGTGTGGTGTATGAAGCAAAAAAGGTGGCTATGATGCCAGCCAGGTAGAGCGAAGATGTGAAAAGTTGAAGTGTCTGGCTGTTGAATATGCAGTATTTGCTTTTATGAATATAATTATCCTCCATTTTGCGAACATACACAGAATGAAAGAACTTCTCTAGGAAGTCATCCATTGATGTCACTCCCCCTTTAAGAAAAAAATTCACATAATTTTATCAAGATCCCATTATGGGTTGCAATTTTAGCTCTTAATAAATTCCCAGTAATGTTAGTTATACATGGATCTGTTTATTTATCCTAACATAGTTATATGACTTGTATAATATTCACTTACAATATCAGAAAGTAAAAATGAAATGGAAGCTTTGTATTAGCAAATTGAAATGTAATACAACATATAAAAGGGCATAAAGAATGTATTAAAGAGAAGTATTATTACAAGATCCACCATCTAGATAGATGGAAGTAAAGACCTTCCCTAGAAAGTTGTAAATAGATGTTACAAATCTCAAAATTGAATTCACAAGCTATGTATCAAGAAGTTAGTGTTCATATAGCAACTTTGCTTTTTATTGGATCTTCCATAGGTTTGAATATTTGGCCACTTGATTAACATTTCTTTGTTTCAAATACAAAAAAGAAAGAAATTTGGCAATCATCTTCTTATACACAACTCCTACATGTCAGCATTCAGCCACTCACACTTGTCATTTATTTTTAAAGAGTATAACTCATATATTAAAAAATTAAGAAGCCAAGGGAATAAGCAGCTACCTGCCTAGCAGCTTGACAGATATAAGTAAATAGTTAAAGAACCATGCAGAATACTAAAAGAAATTAAAAAAAAATGCTCGATCAAGTGGCAGAGAAATCTATTACAACATGTCGTTGCTTTTTCTTTAATAAAACAAATCAGGATAACATTAGACTAGTTTGTCCACTATCCCCTATTTTCATATTTTAGACTTCTTCTGTTCTAATTTAGAGAAAAGAAAAGCTCATGTTAGACTTTTGACTGCAGACTAACTTGAACATATTTTTCCATGAATAGGACAACATGATGTAGGACTTATATGTATGTCAGGCAACATATCTCATCTAATCCCTTTTTTGGATATATAATTGGGTCGGATCTATGCACTTCTCCCAAATATTTTATAACTAAGTAATAGCCCGTTCAACAAGACAACTAAAGAACGAAATAAGGATAAAGTTTTCATTATTTGGAACTAAGAGTGCCATTTGCATAAGAGTGCCATTTGGATAAGCTTGGAGAATACGTAGCAAAAGTTTAGGTGGCTGGCAAGTGCATCCTTTCAAATGTTTACTATGGATGTTTATTAAAAATAGGGGGAATTTCATGCATACCCCTCAAAAACTTCAAAATTACGTATTTCTCCCTCTAAAATTCATAATTTCATATATATCCTTCTAAATTTCAAAAACTCACAAATTTACCCAATTTATTGACTTTTCAATTAAATCTCTTTTGAAATTTATAAAGTACTCATTTTACCGTTATTAAAAAATAAAAATATGTAATCTGTATAAGAAAAATGTTTCATCTTCTACCTAGTTAGTTTATGAGGAGAAATGATTTATTTCTCTACTTGTGACACATACATAGAGGCATTCATGCATACGCTTGTGTGCGCGTCACATTTAAGAAAATTAACTATTTCCTCACAACCGACCAATTAGAAGACTGAATATTTCTCTTAAATATGCTACATATTTTTTTTAATAAAGGGTAAAATGGGTACTTTATAAATTTAACATGAGTTTTAATATAGAAGTTAATTAATTGAGTAAATTTGTGAGGTTTTTAAATTTAGAAAGGTTAATATGATATCATGAATTTTAGAAGGGGAAATACGTAATTTCGAAGTTTTTGAGAAATATACATGCTCCTCCTAAAAATATATATATGTAACTGACATGCAAAGCAAGAAGCCATGGACCATGTATCATATGATTTACATAATGGGTTATAAAGTTGATTTCATGGTATCGTCCCTTCCTAGAGTGCTAATCTATTTTTGACCCTTACTCAAATTTAGGTGAAGCACAAAATCCTTTGTAGCATAGCTCTTTGAGGATAACAAAGAAAAAGTAAAAGCATCTTAGAATACTATTAGAAAAAATATAAGTTTGCACTAATTATACTTCTCAGTTCTCATGTATCATAAATGTAAGTTCCAAATTATTATTGTTGTTATTGTTGTTGTTGTGTTATTATATTTTTGTTTCTTTTGCTTTTAGAAAAGCTTCTTTTTATACAAATCAAAATCAATTATAATCGCAAATTGCAAGACAAAATTCAGCTCATCTTTCTAAAAAGAATATTTGAGAATTTCCAACAACAGCTGTAATTAAATAGTACAACTATGGTACCGAACAACTTTGAACTAAGCTCCTTAATTGATATTAATTAGCAACCAATATAAGCTATTGACAGAGCTGAAATAACTAACTAGAACTGAAACAGTGAAATCAAGACCAAAAAAAACAATTATAAAGAAAAATCTAACCTGAGTTACCCACATCATAACCAAACATTAAACCCGCGGTGGCGACCATAAGGCAAGATATAATCAGAATCGGAGTTATCTTGGCCTCGGAATCCATGCTCACCTCTAGAGGCTCCACCCGATAACCTCCTCGGCTCCGCCACATATTGACTTGACCAAATTGTAGACGAGACGAGACGAGAGGAAAAGGGAGTACTGAAAGGGGATATAAATTACTAATTGAACTGAAGTTTGAACCAATTAAGGAGATTAGAGGGATAAAAAGGAGGCTTTTAACATAGTAACTAAGCAGAAATTGAAATGAAGGAGCTGAGTAAGGAGCCAGGGAGAATTCAGATCCAGTGAAGTAACCCAAAAATTGGGTTTTGGATCGGGACCGTCCGATTCGAATCCGTGACCATCCAACTAAAGTGAAGGCACGCATCCCCAGAAACAGGTTCGAATCCCGAGACTATCTCGAGCGACGAATTCGATTCGGACGTTCCCGATCCAAAACCCAGAAATTGTATTACTTTAGGGGATCCGGACCCGACTGGAAGAGGGAAAGACTGCGAACAAACCATTGACCCTGAATGATAGGTACATTTGAGGATCTTTTGTGGCGTCCAAAAGCATTACTGGATGTGGTTCTTAACTGACATGTTTATTTTCTAAATTATATACCTCATTTATGAGAATTTTTTCCAGACCGTGCTAACGTTCACGGTTACATTATTTGCACATTTTTTATTTTTAGAAAATAAAAAAAATGATTTGTCAGGAAACAACAAATTGATTTTTTTTTTCTCGAAAACAATTAGAATCCAACCAAAGTTTCGGTTCAGACATGACATGGGGTGATTGAAACTTTGTTTCGGGTCACTCAGTTTTTTAAACCCAGATACAGGGTGCACCTAGAGTGGAAAAAACGTACCGTGCCATACCAGGCCGTGACTAACACGCTGTAATTTTGATCTCGTGCAGTGCCGTGCCGTAACCAAGTTAATTTTTCCCACTCTAGGTGCACCTATTTTTTGAAACACAAATATCAGAGTAGGGGTGATTGAATATATGATTTGGTCCATCAAATTTTTTAAATCATGTAGTCCGTGGTGTAGTGGTGTAAAAGGAGTGAGACCGAACCTTTCGATCAATTCCGAAATTTTTATTCATAGGAAATAAAAAATAAAAAATAAAAATAATAAAAAATAAAAAATGACAAGATGGAATTTTAAAAATAGAAAGGCAAAGTCACGGTTTGGAGTCCTGTAAGGACGCCAAATTATACTACAACCTCTGCTAAACAAAAAAAAAAAAAAAAATATATATATATATATATATAGAGTAAAGCTAAGGTGCTCTTAAGCTCACCAAGCTTTCCGTGAGCTTAACTCAAAAACCAATCAATCCGACTTCAAACGATATTTTCAAACCGTTAGATGTTCAATCTATATTAAAATGTGCTTGGAGAACAAATTTTATATTTTTTGGAATTTTTTTACTATTTATTAAGCCGGTTTGAAAACCGCTGTTTTCTAATGGTGCAGATTTTTAATAAAAACAGCGGTTTTCAAACCGGCTTAATAAATAGTAAAAAAATTCCAAAAAATGTAAAATTTGTTCTCCAAGCACATTTTAATATAGATTGAACATCTAACGGTTTGAAAATATTGTTTGAAGTCGGATTGATAGGTTTTTGAGTTAAGCTCACGGAAAGCTTGGTGAGCTTAGAGCACCTTAGCTTTACTCATATATATATATATATATATAGAGTAGAACTAGGGTGCTCCTAAGCTCACCAAGCCCTTCTATGAGCTCGACTCAAAACCTATCGAATTGATTTCAAACGACATTTCCAAACCGTTAGATGTTCAATCTATATTAAAATGTGCTTGGAGACCAAATTTTACATTTTTTGGAATTTTTTTACTATTTATTAAGATGGTTTGAAAATCGCTGTTTTTATTAAAATTCTGCACCATTGGAAAACAGCGATTTTCAAACCATCTTAATAAATAGTAAAAAAATTCCAAAAAATGTAAAATTTGGTCTCCAAGCACATTTTAATATAGATTGAACATCTAACGGTTTGGAAATGTCGTTTGAAATCAATTCGATAGGTTTTGAGTCGAGCTCATAGAAGGGCTTGGTGAGCTTAGGAGCACCCTAGTTCTACTCTATATATATATATATATATATATATATATATGTGGGACTCCAAATGAGAACAAAAAGTGAGAATATTTTTTTTTCTAAATGTGGGACGTCAAATTAGACAAAAAAATTATTTTTTTTAAAAGTGGGACTCCAAATTAGACAAAAAAAAAATCAGAAAAAATATAAAAAAAAAAAAAACATAACAAAAGGAGCTCGATCACTAGATTGTTAAACAATGTGGCCGAGACTATAAATTGATGATAATTCGGCACCTGATAACTGTTAAATATTAGGACGTAATGACTATAAATTTGATGATAATTCGGCACCTAATCTATGTTGGTCGTTAAATATTGTTGCTTCACAATTATATTAAATAAGACAATTCGGCACCTGATGACTTTCATTTAATATAGACAAATACAAATTCTCTCAAACTCTTTATTCATTAGTTTGTGCTATTATTAATTTTTACTATTCAAATATCCCTCAAAATTTATCGTAAAGACAAGAGTCACCAAAAAATCATAATATAATATGCTTTTTTTTTTAAAAAAAACTCTTATTTCAATTTTCTCGTTTCAATTCAGTATTTCTCCATTTCTTCTATCTATTATAATATTCTTTAAAAAAAATCATATTAACGAATATTGAAAAATGTACTTAGCTGAATATATTCTTGGTTGTATGCTAAGTTTGTAGCTAAGAAAAACACAAATTAAAAAAAAAATTATATGATGGTATCAGGTCATAGCTAGTGATTGAGCTTATTTTGTTATTTTTTTTCCGATTTTTTCTCTAATTTGGAGTCCCACTTTTACAATTTTATTTTTTTTTCCGATTATTTTGTCTAATTTGGCATACCACATTTAGAATTTTTTTTTCTAGTTGTTGTTCTCATTTGGAGTCCCACATATATATATATATCTTTTCATGATTTGACGTCCCTGCAGGACTCCAAACCGTGACCCTGCCTTTCTATTTTTTTTTAAATTCCACCTTGTCACTTCCCATTTTTAATTATTTAATTTTTGTATTTCCTATCAATAAAAATTTCGGCGATCAATCCATGCGTGAAAAAAAAAAGTAATCTATTTGCTAAAAAATGATTTTTTTTTTTAAATTGTTATTTGCATGATGTCCAAATATGCAACTAGTTGTGCATTTAGGTGCTTCGCCCAGTAAATAAATCTGCTATTATTCCTGGGGAATAAGAGGAACTTGTTATTCCGATCTGAACCGTTCAAACTTTTTCATATACAAATTTCAACAAGAGGAGGGATCCAATTACATCATTTTTTTTGACACATCTTGACATTATTTTTTTTATAGGCCAATATTACGATTTCAAAATCCAAATAGTCGATCTGAACCGTTCAACATGATCACCATATTAAAATGTGTTTGGAGATCAAATTTTACATTTTTTTTGAATTTTTTTACTATTTATTAAGATGGTTACAAAATCGCTGTTTTTCAATGGTCTGAAAACAACGATTTTGTAACCATCTTAATAAATAGTAAAAAAATTCAAAAAAAATGTAAAATTTGATCTCCAAGCACATTTTAATATATCCATCATGTTGAACGGTTTGGATCGACAATTTGGACTTTGAAAATAATAAGTGTCAAAATGTGTCAAAAAAAAGTGTAATCTGATCCCTCCTCTTTCAACAAAGACTAATGGTTGGAATCAGAATAACAGATTTATGTTATTTCCGAGAAATAACAGCAGATTTATTTCTGGTGTCGAATGATATTGATTATTGATAGCTACTAACGTTGTAGATGTGGTGGCACTTGGCGCTAAATGACACAGGTGAAGTTTGACGAAATTAAGTGAAATAGTTATAAATGAATTAAAGTGTACTGATGACGAAATTGTGAAAAAGACGGAATAAAGTAGAAATTTTGGAGTCGGATTCTTTCATTTTGCACTTAAAACCTCTCTATTCAAGAAAATGTTTAACATTGTAGGGCTGCGAAATAAGGTTATTTTGTAAAAATGAAGGATGCGGTATTGAAGATATTTCATTAATTTTTTTAATTAAGTCTATTACACTTTAGGATAAAATAAAAGAGGAGGGATCGATTACACCACTTTCGAGTTACCACAAAGTTATCCTCCACATTTTTTACATTTTCAAAGTCCAAATCATCGATTCAAACCGTTCAACATGATTATCTAAATAAAATGTGCTTGCAGATCAAAGTTTACATTTTTTTTTGAATTTTTTTACTATTTATTAAGATGGGTACAAAATTCAATGGTCTGAATTTGACTAGTTTTTGTAAAATACTTAATAAACATTAAAAAAAATTCAAAAAAATATAAAATTTGATTTGCAAGCACATTTTATTTAGATAATCATGTTGAACGGTTTGGATCGACGATTTGGACTTTGAAAATGTAGAAAATGAGGAGGATAACTCAAAAATGGTGTAATCAGATCCCTCCTCAAAATAAAATGAACGTGATATATTCTATTCCGGGGAGTAGGTCGTATGCTTGTATGGGAGAATGTGAATTAGGATTCGTCCCGTCTCGGAGAAACGGGCCGAGATGAGACGACTGAGCTGTCGGTTCCCGAAGTGGGAAAGTATGGAGGTGTTGAGAATCTATTCTCTATGATACCTCGCCTGTCTCGTCAAAAATTTGACTCCCATTCTATGAAACTGTTTGCCTTAAATCGGTCGTCCTTAACCGTCATTCCGCATTGTCAAAGCGGTTAAGGGAGTTCGCATAGGAGTGGTGACACTCGCATAGATAGCAGTAACGATAAGCCGAGTCTGGGCTGGGCTTTGTCGGACGAGACTTTCTTGGGTTTGTCGGGTGTGGCCCGGTTGAGCTTTGTCGGGCCGAGTTGTTGCCGAATCATGTGCCTTATTTTCTTTGATCTGGGGTTGGTCCCAAATAGAAGTTCGAATCCCGGATTGTTCTTGGCCCATGACCGGTTCGTTGAGGGCTTTTGACACATGGTCCTATCAGAACAAACTCTCTATTCTCCATTCCTGATTCTATTTTTTTTCTTAGGAAAAAAATATCATGGCTGTGCACTTCTAATACTTTTTAGAACAATGAAATTAAAATAGCTTACTTATCACTTTTTCAAATAACTAATTCATATTAACAATAAACTTTTTAATAAAAATTGGAGATCAAATTACTAAATTATTTAATATTTAAAAATTATTATTCTAATTTTGAATTTGCGATATTCTATAATAATATCTTTATCACTAAATAAAAACTAGTTTTTTTAACAATAATTTTTTTACGTGATATTGTTATTCGAAACTGTACTAAAATAGTGGGTCGAAATGATGCATATTGAGTTAATGCATCTCGACCATCCAATCTGTTATAAATTTTGTGCGAATTAGATCTGCACTAATATTAAAGAGCTCCTATATTATAGGCACGAGCCAAATTGACTCTGTTTAAAATCATACAGTTAAAATTTATTAACTCAAAAGATTAATGCAGAGAATACGGATCCGAGACCAACCCTCCAAGACCAAAGCCTTCCCAATCATGACATATCTTTATCACTGTCTTCCTTTGTCAAACATCCAACCAGCAACGTTTTTCAATTTTGTTTTTGCCATAAAACCGTCCAGCAATGAAATTGCGTAAAACGTGACATGAAAATATTATTACGACAAAACAAATTTATTTCGTGTCAGTGTGTCACTTCTCTTCTTGCGAATCATATCACAAAATTCCTACCAAAATCAATTTTTTTTGACGAGAATCCTACGAGAGACGTAAAAAAATCAGGTCGTGATCAGATATGTCACGGCACGGCACGGTATGTGTGTGGATTATATGTTGTGATTCGGGTGTCCCGTGCTGTGACTGTTTATGTGATATAATCATAAATGTTGGAAAATTAGCATGAACGACACGACACGTCAGGCAAAAGATTTAATTATGGCACGACACATCACGTGGTCACACGAGTCACGAATGATTATGACCGTTAAATCTTGATCAAATGATGATTCTTGAATAAACTATTTAAATTATGAATTTTTATATTAAATGTGATCAAACGTGACAAATGTGATATGTCACGTTTGAACACGTTACGTGTGGTCATAACGTGACTAATGTGCCGTGACCATCTTTCCGAATTTGATCACCGTATGACACGACATAATATATAAAAATCTGATTTGATCATAACAGGTACGTTAAAAATAGATCTTAAAGTAAGATGAGAAAAATATTAATATCTCCTCTAACAAACTCAGAACTTCGTTATTCTCATGACAACTATAACATAGTTGCCAAATAAGTAAATTAAAACTTGGAAATATATTTCTCGTCATACGGATAGGCCGATTTTTTATTATTTAACAATTTAAAAATTAATTTTGGTGTCCATAAAGCAATTTAAAATTTCAAAGCCAAATGCTGTTCAAATTATCCAATAATTTTACATGATCTATCTAAGTTATTTATAACATAATTATATATTTTTTACTCTTTAATTTTGACAAGTTATGAAGTCATTTGTCACGAACTCACAAATTTAATGAGAAGTGGTGTTCTTTTTACCCAATAATTTAATGAGATGTTGTTCGTCGCCGAAATATCTAAATTTTTTTTTTTTTTTGGGTTTTTTGGGTCTTCAGCGACCGGCGACCGGGCCGGTCGCTAATGCCGGTCGCTGAAGACCCAAAAAAATCCCAAAAAAAAGAAGAAGATTTAGACGTCCTAAAAAGTGATATTTAGATGACAATCATGATAATTGACCAAAAAAATTATCAACACAACAAAATTTGTAAAAAATTTCAATATAATGTAGATATATTGTGTCTCAAATTTGGTGTCATTTGAAAAGTTGTCAAGTCACCAACTAAATGCCGGTAAGACTAATTTGTTAATTTTTTTTTTAATAAGGGTCAAGCCTTATTTGACTGATGATAAACGGAACGGACTCTGCTGCTTTTCTTAGAGATCTGTTTTTCTGATCTCAACCATTCAAATTTGTTGAGATTTGTACATGAAAAAATTTCTTTATCGAGATACACGAATAGAAAATTTTGAATGGTTGGGATCGAAAAAGCAGGATCCTACTTTTCTCTAAGAAAAACAGCAGAGTCAAATCCGATGATAAACACGTTACAAGAGTTTTGTAACTAGTGAAAAGGAAAAAAGAATCGATTAGTTCAAAACAGCTGATCAGCTCAGTAGACCTAAAATAATAGAAATTGAGAACAAGTAACTGAAGAAGAACATAAAAAGGAAAAAATAACAGAAAAATAATTTGTTAACTTTTACTTTTTGAAAATGTCTGATGGATAATCAGTTGATTGTTTGATTATTTTTATATGTAATTATGCAATAATATCACTAATATCACTAGCTGAGAATTGGAATTTGTAGTTTTTGAAAGTTTTTTTTTGGAGAGAAAAGTTTTTAAATTTTAGGAGGGTAGAATTGTAAAAGAGAAATTTAGATAAAGTACATCAATCTATTTATAGGAAGATTATGTTATAGAATTTTACAGAATAAATCAAGAATTATGTCAGCTTCATTCTTCATACGGGCCCTATATGTCAGCTTCTTCGATTCCTTCCTTTCCTTTTTTATCTGCTTCCCGGCCCAACAGTGGCCCGGCCCGTATTTTACCCTTTCTCGTTAAGCCCCTTGACTAAGTCAATTTTTTTTAAGGTTGACTAAGTCAACTCTATATGTCTAGCTAGCTACGTCCAACGTGGCGCCGCTAAAAATGGAAAATTAAAAACACACTTTGCTTATGCAAATAAGGGTGTTATTGGAGATGACACACTCGGGTAGTCAAAATATAACGGCTCTTAAGCCTTAGATAGGTTGTACAAATTGAGTGTATTGATAGTAATGTACGAGGAATTAATTATATATCAATAAAACAATAATTCATTAATCTTTACGATTTTCAATAGATGTCAATCTGTCACCCTATACACGAGAGGTTCCAAATGATAGTTCTATCTTTAGTTAATTAACAAGAATTAACATGAGTGTACAACCCCAATCCTCCCTCTATCGAATAGTTGGAGCTTGAACCGATTCAAGCTCCTGGATTTTCCTGTTTCTATTGTTCTAGCTATACATCTCGCACGATCGAGAAAATACAAGCAAAATGGTAAAAAAAGCGGTTGCCGGCATTCTTGCATCACTGTTGGTGATCATCGTATGTGCTGGTGCAATCATTGCACTTGTGCACTCGACGAAGAAAGCTAGATCTGACATCCCCACCTCCATACATACCTCGAAATTCATGAGGTCACAAAACTTGTGCTCGACAGCCCTTCACAAAGAATCTTGCGAGCTCATGTTGTCTAATGTATCACCTAAACCGAAATCATCGGGGGACAGTAGGTTCGAAGCCTCATTGGCTCAAAGCCCGTCAACACACACTGAAATTTTTAAAAGTTTCATTGTAGTCACGCTAAAAGAGTTGGAAATCGCTGCCAACCGCGCAGCTGACATTGGTAGCGGAAAAGGTAGGACAGGTGCAGCCCTCAATGATTGCCAGAAGCTCCTCACCGACGCTCTGAAATACGCAAAGGATGCAGTTGATCTTGTAGGGGATAGAGATCTTGAAAGTTTGACTGCTGAGGCTGATAATATCGTGCACATGCTTACGGCCTCGATGACATATATGTACACATGTGTCGACGGCTTTGAGAACTCGAATCTGAATTCAGAGATGAACAACATTTTGAAGAATGCCACCATGACGAGCAGCAATGCTTTGGGGGTGATCAATAGCATTTCGTCATCTGCTGTCAAGAGCAAATCTCACCAGGGAACAAGCAGGAAGCTATTTAGTTATGACTTGGATCGACATGGTTACCCCACGTGGCTATCTACTGGGGAAAGGAAGTTGTTGCAAGCTGCTAGGTATTTTCCTAACAAATCAAGCTGCTTATTTGCCTTTTTTTCAAAGAAAGGTAACTGATTACATGATTATTACAAATATAGTTCGCAGCCGAATGTAGTTGTGGCACTGGATGGAAGCGGTGATTACAAGACCATTAACGATGCAATTAAGAACATTCCTGCCAGTTACACGAAATATGTGATTTATGTTAAGGCTGGTGTGTACGAGGAGATGGTAATGATACCGAGGGATAAACCGAACTTGACCATATATGGTGATGGAATGGACAAAACTATTGTTACTGGGAGCATAAGCGACCGCGGTTCAGCTACCAAGCTCCAATCCGTATTCGGTAAACCTTGATCTCCCTCGTTGTCCTTAATTTGTTCTTCCTCTGTCTCTAGGCTACAACTAATTATGTTCCCAAATCAAATGTAACAATCACATATATTGCATATGACTTTGTTTTTCAATTCTACAATGATGTATTACAAATATTTCCCAAATTTTGTCATCCCAATAACAGAAGCAATTTAAAATAATGCAAATTCATCAAATTTTTTAAACAACATGTAACACACCCATATGAATGTCTCATTCTGCAGCGATCGATGGACAAAACTTCATTGCCAAGGATATGGGATTTAGAAACACTGCAGGGGCAATTGGATTTCCGGCAGTGACAGTTCGTGCAAGTGCAGAATACATTTCTTTCTATAGTTGCAAAATTGATGGATACCAAGATACCCTCTATACCCATACCGGGCGTCAGTTCTTCCGCGATTGCACAATTTCTGGTACCATTGACTTCATCTTTGGAAACTCTGCCGCGGTTTTCCAAAACTGTAAAATCGTTGTAAACACTCCTCAGAACGGCGCACAGAATGTCATCACCGCAAATGGTAAGAATCTCCACAGCTCGAACATTTTTCTTTTTGAAATCGATGTAGAAATTTATGATTTCATTTAATGTGAACACATTTGGTGCTCCTACAAAGATTCAGCATGTGCATCTGCAACCTATGCGATTTGGGCTCGCTATTGTGTGGGATCTGTTTTAAATTGGAGGTTGGAATAATGAGGTTGCAGGACAAGCAACACTGCTATATTATTAGAAAATAATTGGTTAAGAATAAACAAGTTGCTAACCATTCAGTATAGTTCATCTTTATTCTGACTTAATTAAAATATTAGTTTATTTACTGGTAATTGTATTGGTTTAAATAGGACGTACTGACCCGAATATGAAAACGGGATTTGTGCTTCACAACTGCGAGATTATGGCGGATAAGGACTTTGAGGCAAACCGCTTAAATACTGCAAACTATCTTGGCCGACCATGGAAAGAATACGCCCGAACCGTGATCATAGAGTCGACCATCGGTGACCTAATCCATCAAGACGGGTGGATGTCCTGGAGGAACACCAATTTTGGGATAAATACCTTGACCTACGGGGAATACGGCAACAAGGGATCCGGTGCGGCTATAGCAAAGAGGGTGACGTGGCCTGGATACCATGTCCTCAGCAAGAGCGACGCAGAGCAGTACTGTGTAGGATCCTTCATTAATGACAATAAATGGTTGGATTCGACGGGAATTCCCAGTACAGCAGGGCTGATGACCTAACTAATTTTTTCATTAGAGAAAGATGACGACCGAGAACATTGCCTTTTGCTGCTAAGTTAAAGGCTAGTTTTCGATGAGCTAACTAATTAATTATATATATATATACACTCGAAGATTAGGCAGGTGTGCCCTGTTGTAAAATTTTATGGGCATATACCTAGTGTTGAGATATACCAGTAAATTTATTATTAAATTGCAGTTGGGGATTATACCATTTGAATGTGATGCTATATTTAGTTCCAAGAAAAGAGAGTAATGGAATTTATTTTCTTGCTCATGAGTCAGCTGTTAACTAAATGATCCTCTATGCGGTCAAGTTAATGTTAATTTAATTGTGTTGATAAAATGATTACATTTACATATGTATATCTTACAAAATATTCATCTAAAAGGTCAAGCCAATTTTAATAAAGAAAAAAATCAAGGCCATTCTAAACAAAACAAGCAATTTAATCTTCTACGATTGGGACAAATCAACAATGTACTGTGTACATTGCCTTGAAAGGAAAATAGATGATGCTAAAAATCCTATACAAAATTTGACAATTCATACTAATTAGAGGCTATACTAATTAATTAGGCTGGTGTCCCCTTCTCTTCGCCTGCGCTTCCTTCTGCATCCTTCCTTGATGTTAGTACAAACTGCTTAATAAAATTTACAAAGTGCAATAATCGTCGGGTTTGAGGTTTGGAATTTTGGAATTAACAGGGTTATAAATGTGAAATTAAAGGAATGGGTTAAAGCTGATTTTAAATTTAAAATGTGCTTCTTAGTAATACCAAAGGTCCTTTTCAGGCGATGCTGATTCATTTTCAGGGCCAATTAAGATAATCCAGTTATTTTTTTTTTGAAATAGGCTTGACAGAGGCTGTCAAGTTTTACATAAAAGAAAAAGAAAAACCATTTTACAGCTCAGACTGCCTAAATGGGGAAATTAACAACATGTGAACCAAAGTGCCCCCTCCTGCAAAATAGTTCTACCCACAACCTCAGCTCTCAATCGTTTCCCTCTGAAAATTAAATCGTTCCTGTTACGCCAAATCCACCAGCAAGTGCATAGCATGCGATTGGTCCATTCCTTCTTGCCGATGTTGCCCCCAAGCCTCACTTCTTGCCACGACCTTTCCCAAATTTCCGGTACCGTCGCTTCCGGTACGATAACGGATGCCAAAATTTTCTTATTGGAGGTTGCTTGAGTGAAATTCCAGACCGATCTCGCGAAAACACAGCCAAAGAGTAAGTGCGAGAGGGTTTCAACTGCATGGGATTCGCACACTGCGCAATTGGCCTCACAGTCGAAGCTTCGTCTCCGCAGTACATCTCTAGTTAGTAGCCTGTCATTGAGGACCAGGTACCCGAAGAAACGAATAGAAGGTGGTACTTTGGCCGACCAGATTTCCTTGTGGGGCCATGTGGTTTTGCCACATTCTCTGAGCAGCTTGTACAAGGAATGAGAAGAGTAAGTTCCCCCTCCCGTCAGATTCCAGACAATAGAGTCCCTCTGGTCGGTGAACGCAATGGTGAAATCTGGGGCTACCGAGTTGAGCAGAGGCATAGCGTCTCTTAATGCAATGAGGGGGAAAGGGGGTCTATTGTTGTCATGGTAATTGACCAGAGGAAGGCCATCCCAGTTGTCGAACCAGAGGGAAATTCCTCTTCCATCTCCAATTTCCCATCTGGTACATCGGTGGAACATCGGTTTAAGATTCATGACAATAGACCAGAAAAAGGAACCCTTTAATCTCCAGACTTTTGGCCCTTCGGCCAAGGACCCTCTGGCATATAGGCTGTTAATCGTTTGAGCCCACAGCTGAGTCTCAGGTTGGTACAGGTGCCATAACCAGCGAGTGAGCAATGCGAGATTTTGAAGCCTAATATCCGAGATTCCCAAACCGCCGGAGGCCTTGGAGCATCGACATGCATCCCAATTGATTAGAGAAATCCCCTGAACACCTTGTGTGCCTTTTCCCCAAAGAAAGTGTCTTCTAATTCTGTCCAATTTGGAGATCACCCATGCCGGCAGTTTGAAACAGCTCATGAAATAAATGGGAACAGATGAAAGGACCGAGTTTAGTAGTTGCAAACGGCCTCCTCTTGTCAGCAACTTGCCCTGCCAACCCAGTAAGTTCTTCTGAACTTTCTCGATGAGAGGCATGTAGGACTGCCTATCTGGCCGGTTAATTGTCAAGGGCATCCCCAAGTAGATGATTGGCAGATGAGTCACCTGGCAGCCCGTGATCACCTTGTAACGAGAAATGAGGTCAATGTTAAGATTGAAAGGAATGATAGCACTTTTTTCGAAATTGATCTTCAACCCATAAATTTTGGAGAAAAGTCTGAGGAGCAGTTTAAAATTGACCACTGTTTCATCATCCCCTTTAAGAATGAATGCTGTATCATCAGCATATTGTAAGGCCACGATAGAGTCCCGGATCCGTGGTGACAGATGGGATGTGGAGATGGCATTCAGGTTCGCAACAATTCGCTGAAGGACATCAACCGCCAAGTTGAAAAGCAGAGGAGAGAGGGGGTCCCCTTGGCGAAGGCCTTTTTTGTGTTGGAAGAAAGCAGAACTCACACCATTGATAACGACCCGGGAGGAGGCTGTAGTCAGGAGATTGTGAATCCAATTTGTCCATCTTGGCGGGAATCCTCTGCCATGAAGCACACGGATAAGGAACGCCCAATTAATCGAATCAAACGCTTTGGAGAAGTCAATTTTGGCAAGGATTGAGTGATAACCATTTGTGGATAAGTGCTGTAAGATTTCCCTGGTGGAGAGAAAATTTTCAGCAATGTAGCGACCCCTCATGAAGGCCGTTTGGTTGATCGAGATAAGGTCAGGTAAAACCCTTGCCAGCCTTGTAGCCAAGATTTTTGAGATTAATTTGGGTACTAGATTGATAATGCTGATAGGTCTGTAATCGTTTGTACTGAGAGCAACCTCCTTCTTAGGGATTAGAATCAGATCAGCCCTATTTAGCTCAGAGAGTTCGAGCTGGTGATTGTAGAATCGGTGTATCATTTCCATAATGTTCGGTTTCAGCCACGGCCAGAATTCCTTAAGAAACTCGTTCGGCAGGCCATCCGGGCCACATGCTTTGTTACTAGCAAGGGCGGCAATTGCCTCCGCAACCTCTGTCTCTGTGATAGGAATCGCCAGACAACAAAGATCTGATTGTTGAGGGTATAGCTTGGAGACATCAAATTCCAGTACGTGCGAGTCAGTGCCCAAAATGTTGCTCATTGCTTGGAAAAAAACATTTCGGATGGCTTCTTCATCTGTGATGGTGACCCCCTCATGTTCCAACTGAACGACGGTATTTCTTCTTGTTCGGGCAGAGGCAAAGTTGTGAAAGAAAGAGGTGTTGCGATCTCCAAATTTTAGCCATCGGCATCTGGAGCGTTGATACCATCGGATTTCTTCAAAGTTTGCTAACTCGAAGATTCTTTCCTTAAGTTTCAATCTTAGACAGAATTCTATGTAATCCAGTGCTCTATGCTCCTCAATAGTATCGAAGAAAAGCACTGCCTTTTTGCAAAAGGTAAGCTGTTCATTAAGGTTTCCAAATTTGTCCAGGTGCCACGATCGCATCTCCCTGTGCATCTGGGAACATCTGGTATGAAAAGATGCCGATGAATTGTTACCATCAGAATGCCAGATGCGCTGAATGACATTCTTAAGGGTGGGGTACTGAAACCATGCGGTTTCCAGCCTGTAGCGGGTAGGGGCGGATTGTAGTTGCTTACAGCAGAGAAGGAGTGGAACATGATCAGACACCGCCATTTCAAGGGCATGCAGTGTTATGGAGGGGAAAGTCGTAGACCACTCCGTGCTCAAGAATAGTCTGTCGAGTTTGGAGAAGGTCGGCGCAGGTCGCTTACTGGACCAAGTGTAATTTCTGTTTTTCAGAGGAATTTCCAAGAGTTGTAACAAGTCAATGATCTCATTAAATCGATCCATAAGCCCGAATTCTTCTAGCTCGCCCGATCTGTCTACCAACCAACGCACGACATTGAAGTCTCCCAAGAGCATCCAAGGCACCTTAACTAAATGTTTCATATTCAAGACTTCTTGGAGGAAATCCATCTTAGCCCGAGAACCAGTAGAAGGGCCATATACACTTGTAACTATGAACATATTGCCACTAGAAATTTGTAGAAGCAGAGCTGAGCATGTGTGTTTAGTAGCCCAACTATTAAGCAAAGAATAATTTCTTTTCCAGGCAATCAATATCCCCCCAGAAGAACCCACAGCATTCAAAGTCACACAATTACGGTCAAAGAAAGAAGGAAGGACCCTACCAACATAATCCAAATCAAAACTACTCCATTTAGTTTCTTGCAAACAACAAATATCACATCTAGAGAATCTAATCAGATCCCTCACCACGTTACACTTCGCATGGTTACCAAGCCCTCTGGTATTCCATGATAACAGCTTTAATTTTTTGAAACCCAACATTTTAAAATATTAAATACAACAGCACGGAAACACTACTTGACCAGCAGTAGCTCAGTCGAGGTGTTGTACCTCCTCGTCTGATTCCCATTCGTCTTCTGAGGAAGAGAAGTGGATTCTGTCTTCCAAAATCAAATCATTTGAGTGGGCCATTGCCTCAGTGTGACTCTGTTGAGTTGCAATGAGTTGGGCCCGTTCTTCATTATCCTGTTGGATTTCTTGAACAACATCACCTTGCTTGAGGCCCGCAAGCTGCGCAATGCTTGAACAGTGTGAGTAGTCCACCCGAACTGAATAAAAGCCTTCAGGGTCCAGGGAGACATTCACTTTCTGAGCATGATCCGTTGCTTCCCCTGTGGCCCGCTTAGACGGCCCAGACCCCTCATGATGGCCCGATACTAAACGGGAGGATTTTCTTTTGAGCTTCAATCCTTTTCGAAACTCTTTTAGAGTTTTGTCTGTAGTATGAACAGCTGGCGAATTCCTCTTCTGCACCGGTGGAGTGACCGACCTGATCTGCTTGTCCTTCCTCCTGGGGGACGGTCTTACAGGGGCACGTGTCGCCAAACTGTGGTTCGGAGTAGCAGAAAAGGTGATGCCCTTTTGAGCAGGAATTGATCTTGGTTGTGTAGCGGGTGTAACAACAGAGTTTTGACCCGGCTCATCAAGTTGGATAAGAGCTTGCCCCGGCTCATCAAGTTGAGGCAGTAATATTCCCTTGTCTTTACCCGCACCGCTACGGACCCTCTGTGCTCCTGAACCCGAGGTTCTATTGGTGGTGTGAACAACCTGTGTAGCCCTTGGTGTCATGGATAGGGAGATAGCCCTTGAGTGATTCTCCTGAGCCGCCTGCACAGTGGGCGCCTGAACCGTGCCAGGACGTTTCAGAATTGTCAGACCCTCTAAACGAGGCGTAGCAACATGGGGATTGCTGCCCGGTCCAGGGTGGCTGGAGATTTTGTGTGACGACTCCTTTGGTGAAGAGTTAGTGTCCCGAGTTGGTAGTGAGGGTTGACGACCCGCCACATTGACATAGGAGTTTGTCGCACGCCTGGGCACTTGACCAGTCTGTTCCTGATTTGGCAGTTCTGGAAACTGGGGTGCTGACAGGGGAATTCCTTGGGGCTGATCTTCTGTGGCAA
Organism: Carex kokanica; assembly: GCA_025461125.1. Classification (NCBI taxonomy): domain Eukaryota; kingdom Viridiplantae; phylum Streptophyta; class Magnoliopsida; order Poales; family Cyperaceae; genus Carex; species Carex kokanica. The sequence continues at coordinate 83,961 of JAJGRX010000565.1, read as the reverse complement.
AGGTTTTGTGGAGCAAGTAAGGTTCCATGGTGTTCGCCCCCGCCAGGACCGCCCTCACCGGCAATGGCAGTGTCTCTAGATCCATACCTTGGCAAAGCATACGGAGGGTCCGTCTAGACATGGGAACAATGTCTTCATGTTCATCAGCAAAACCAAATCCCTGTCTCGGCCTCTTGAAACGGTTGGGAAGACTAGGCAGATCCGAGCGCTTGTAGATGGGGTTCCTAGACCATGAGACGGGGATAACCTTGATATCATATTGCAAGCCTCCAACTTTCAGGTCAACCACCGTCGGTATGTTTTCCAGTTCATCGGTGGCTACCGCTGTTCTCCAACTGGATAGGTTAGTTTTCTCCTTGGACTCAACCGAACCCAGGTAAACCCCAAAGCTCGACACTGCTCTGATAATCTCCGATTCCCTCCTCAAATGAGGCGGAATGTCAATGAGGTCTAGCAGGACTTTGTAAGCCGGGATGGAGACCGAGGCGTCCTCTAGGGGGGTCCACTGCTGGAAGGAGATCCCCCTATCCCAGGCCTGAACCGGGGTTGCCTTGACAAATGTGTCGACCGCCAAGCCCTCAGGTAAGTGAAGTAGGAAACGACCTCTACTGAGGGTACCGACAGAAAGTTCATGCGCCTCCACCGTATTTGTTTCTGCCGCAAGCTTAATGATTTCCTCTAGAGCAACGGGTGGACTTACTCCTTCAGTGTATACCACAACCGCATTACTGAGCCTAGCCAACTCATGGAAGTAGTCAGCATCTCTATCAACATAGGACTGGGCTTTACGAGCCCTCTCAGTAGGAAACTGAGTATACACCGACGGGTTGGATGCCGGGCTAAGAAGCTCAGTGAATAGAGGTTCCTCCTGTGCAGGTCGATTAGGGCCCTGGCCAGCATGGAAAGGCTTGGCGGCCGGATTGAGGATCTGTTTGGGGCAGTTATTTGCAATGTGTCCTTCCAACCAGCATTTGCCACAGCGTTTGGGGTTGCGGCATTTGATCGAGGTATGGCCCGTCCGGCAGCAGCGGAAACATCTCCCACGCCATTCTGGGAAGCTGGAAGATGGAGGGAATCTCAGGCGTGTAGGGCTATAAGGAGAGATGAAATAATGGGTGTTGGGTGGGGTGGTTGGGGAAGAGGGCCTGGAAGAGTTAGGGGAGGTAGGAGTAGAAGACATGGTTGAGCTTGAGTAGGCTTGAGCAGAGGAGTAGGGGATGTATGGTGTAGGCATTGAGAGTGTAGTAAGTTCAGAGCTCCTGTTGGGGTAACGGCGTCGGTGACGGACTATCTGCCAACCTTCGTCAGAGTGGAGGGTTGGTGGTGGGTTAGGAGGTGGGATGGGAGAGGCAGTGGTGGGTGTCGCCTTAGAAGTCGCCTGGGAGCTCATCGCCTTTGGTTCCCTTTCCTTCAATTTTTTTGGGGCGGGACAATGTATCATAAAACCAATCTCATTTATTCAATCATATGTAACTATTAAGAGAATTGTTAAAGATCGATGGAATTGATTACGTACAGCTACAGTTTTTATGAACAGCGTGAAGTCGAATGCTTAGAGTGGTGGCACAATATTAGAGTGGTGATTACAAGATCATAGATGATGCAATTAGAAACATGTCCTTAAAAAACAGCAGAGATGTTGATTGGGTCATGTTCCTAAGACCCTTAAAATATCTTTTCACGGGCCATGAAAAATAAGGATTCGGATCTCCTTGAGAGGCCAGTTCGGGATCAATACGAAAAGGCCCGGGGTCCATCAATCCCTCAAAAGACAGGCTCAACAAAAGCCCTCAAAGCCTCACGAAAACAGGCCTGTCCGAAACTAGTTTACACCGCCTTCGTGCAGGGCAATTGCTGGTACGATTAACACAATTGCCCAGTCTCCCATAACCGCTCGGGATAGCGATTATGAGACAACCTATATAAGGCAAGAAGGCTCATTGAACACGGGTTGAAATTTTTAGCTAAGAGAGATATCGCATAGGTCAGAGTCCGAATATCTCCTAAACCATCTCAAGTGTAAAACTCATTCTCATCTCAGCCTGCCATTCTGAGACAGGAGGAGTCCAATCCAGAAGTTTCGCGACAAACGACCTACTCTCTCCAAGATAGGACGTATCAGATGTGATTCAGATTAAGGCTGTAGTATACAAAGAGATTATCACTATCTCAAGGGTAAGAATAACTTACTTGTTCATGTATGATAAGGATCTGAAAAAAACAATAAATAGTACGATTAAATCCACCACAAAACCCAATTCAAAGTATGTATTTTGTTGTTTGATTGCTTACGTGTCGCCAAATGTTATCAAATTTGCCGATTGTTTTATTAATACCCTCAGAAAAAAGAAAAATATCAAATATGCCCTAACCGTCCTATGGGGGGCGGTCCAGTTTGCCTACCAAACCGCCTCCCTGTGGGGCGGTCAGCCAGTGCATATTGAACCGCCCCACAAGGGGGCGGTCCAGTGTTTTTTTTTTTAGAGACAATATGAATGAAATTGAACAATAAAAATTTGAATTTTGTTTTTAATATTTGTTAGATTACTTTTGATGTATAATTAGCATATTTATACTAAAATATGTAAAAAAATTTAAAAACCATAATTAAAAAAAATTAGCAAACCAACATGATTAGTTTGGTTTTTACAATGAAACATCGATTTTTTTTGCAATGAAAATCGATATTTCATGCCTAAAAAATCGAATTTTTTTCCTTCAAATTATTTCAAATTATGTTAGCATATTTATACTAAAATACGCTAAATTACTTCAAATTATGTTAACATATTTCGGTCCTCATTATTATTTTTTTTTTAGAGACAAATAGCTAAAATGATGAAATATAACACTAAAAAATTGAATTTTTTTTCCCTTTGTCAAATTACTTTTTTGATAGCATATTTATACTAAAATACGCTAAATTACTTCAAATTATGTTAATTTATGCTGATTTACACTAAATTATATGAAATTATGTTAATTTTTTTTAAGAGACAAATAGGTAAAATGTTGAAATATACTAAAAAATCGAATTTTTTTTAATATTTGTTAGATTACTTTTTTTATTATAATTAACATAGTTATACTAAAATACGCTAAATAACTTGAAATTATGTTAATTTATGTTGAATTACACTAAATTACTTGAAATTACAATAATTATGTAGAATTATGCTAAAATACGGTAAATTACGCTAAATTACGTATGAATAGGGATGATATCTTCACTGAGAAGGCGAAAAACGACGACGAAACTTCAAATGGCCATAAAACGACGCTCGAGTGTCCGATTTCAGCAAATGACCACTTTTCGGAAAGCTTGTAAAAATACGCATGCATTAGTGCCAACGATGCTGGATTTCGAAATTCAGAATCGACAAAAAACAAAGAGAAAAGTCTCAAAACTTCAGTTGAAGTTTCCGATTAAGATTTTCATTTCTATTGTTCAATCTACGTAGCTCAGTAAATTAGTTATATAATGAACTTGTAGAATACCAATTTTTATTATTTTTGGAATTTTTTTACTATTTTCTATGATTTATGAAAGATGGCACAAAATTGATGTGTATTTTGGGTATAGAAATAAATGGTCTATTTCGTACATTTTTGCTTTAAATTTATAAAACCTTAAATACGCAAAGTTAGATTGAATTGCAAGCGCACAATCTATCCCTGTAGTAATTATGGGTATCGATCCAAAGATAACGGGAAATATTACTTTTTACTAAACTAATTAATTATAAAATAATTCAAATAAAGTAAATGGGGGGGTTTTGTTGTCAAACTGAAATTGTGGGTTCAATACCCGAATTGGAGTTGAATTTAAACAAAACAATTCTAAACAAACAATTAAAAAGGAGTTTGTAATCAAGGAGATGGAATCTAAGGGCTATCGGCTCACAATCACTTGATCAAATTCATACTTACTTGGTTTCTAAATTCTTGTTTGTAATATTGGAGTTTCTAAACCTAAGATGTCAAAAAGGATCACTTTTGTGAATTAATGACGTGTCTAGATAATTCAGACTTCACGATTAAGTTCTTCGCCCTAGCTATCTAGACCATAAGCACATGTTAGCCTAGTTTATCCCTAAATACCGATATTTCACGATTAAGTTCTTCACACCAATATTCGGTTCAATTCTAGGGGTTCCAATCAAATATGAGGCTTCACGATTAAGTTCTTCACCTCAATTCAACCATTGTTCTTGTGGTTTCGGACTAAGAAATAGATTTGGTCGTTTCTAATCTCAATCCTAGAGTTATTTATGCATGTAATTTGGTTATATCAATTCTTTGATCCTAACATTTTTAGTTGGTTAAACCTGAGCGGGACACTAATTAACAAATTGCAATCACACAAGCACATGAATTATAAAATTAACAGGATCAATCAATCAACAAACAATCATCATATAGAAATAATATCCAAGTAAGCTAGAATCTAACACAAGTTCATGATAAAGCCTAAGCCCCTAGAGAGGAAATCTAGCCTCTCATGAGTGCGCTAACAGCCAAAAGATACAAAAGAGAAAACATGATAAAAACCTAGAAAAACAAATAAGAGAAGAGAATACACCAATCTCCTAGTTTGCCGCTCCTTATCTTCAGTTATTCTCGCTCGAGTAAGCCTTCATCCTTCAATCCAATCGCCTTCAATCACGTGGAGGAGAGAAATAAAAATAGAGAAGTTTGCAGAATAAAACATAAAAATGAAAGATGTCCTCTCCTGCTGCCTCCCTGCCAATTTATAGCAATATTTGTAACTTTGGGAGCAAGCAAACAATATCTGGAAGTGAATCGGGCGAAGTTGGCAATAAAATCTGTCCAAATCTAGGCTGGTGCGGCCATTGGTGTAGCTGCACAAAATTCTATATTCCGAAATTGGATTTGTTTCCTTCATGAAAGTATAGATCTTTTTGTCCTGGTTCTTTCAAGCTTTGATTCATCCAAATCAGAGTTCGTATGACCAAGATATGACCAAAATACGAACTGTATGTCGGCAGCTGGAATTCTGTGCGACCCGTTGTGCGGCCGCACGAAATTCTTGTACAGGCCGCAAAACTCTTTGGATTTCTGTGAAACTGAATTTCAAATGGGCATAGATCATGATCCGTAACTCCATTTTCAGTGTTCTACCACTTTTCGGAAAGCTTGCGAGAAGATCTACAATTTACTTCATTTCCTGTAATTTAAATAGACTTTGACAGTAACTTGGTTCTTGACATATTTTAACACAAAATTACACTAAAATACAAGAAAATTGGCTTAGTTTTTTAGGTTAAACCTTAATCAAAAGGATATATAATTAAGACTATATCAAAAATCGGCCCTATTCATACGTAATTTAGCGTAATTTACCGTATTTTAGCATAATTATACATTATTCTTGTAATTTCAAGTAATTTAGTGTAATTCAGCATAAAGTAACATAATTTGAAGTAATTTAGCGTATTTTAGTATTAATATGCTAACATAATTTGAAATAATGTGAAGGAAAAAAAATTCAATTTTTTAGGCATGAAACATCGATGTTTCATTGCAAAAAATTCGATGTTTCATTATAAAAACCAAACTAATCATGTTGGTTTGCTATTTTTTTTTAATTATGGTTTTTAAAAAAATTTACATATTTTAGTATAAATATGCTAATTATACATCAAAAGAAGTAATCTAACAAATATTAAAAACAAAATTTGAATTTTTATTGTTCAATTTCATTCATATTGTCTCTTAAAAAAAAAAAAAAATGGACCGCCCCCCTGTGGGGCGGTTCAGTATGCACTGGCTGACCGCCCCACAGGGGGGCAGTTTGGTAGGCAAACTAGACCGACCCCCCATGAGGCGGTTAGGGCATATTTAAAAAAAAAAAATCGAGGGCATATTTGATATTTTTCTTTTTTCTGAGGGTATTAATAAAAAAATCGGTCAAATTTGTATATATTTCAGCAAACTATTACCATTTAATCAGAATATGCTTTTTCAGAATAATCCATTTGTCCATAAAGCCCAAATGGCATTATTCATGAGAATAATTTGACGAATGAACTTGCGATACTCATGTGGTCGTCATGCATGAGTCATTTCAAGGTCAAGACCATTAATTCATGACTTGTCATTACTTAGTTCCACTGATTAATCTAATCAATCAATCAAAATCTAATTAATCTAACCATTAATTGCATGAGGTATTATATATACGAGGAGGGATCGGATTACACTATTTTTTTTTGACACATTTTGATATCTACTATTTTGAAAGTCCAAATAGTCGATCCAAACCGTTCAACATGATGGATATATTAAAATGTACTTGGAGATCAAATTTTATATTTTTTTAAATTTTTTTACTATTTATTAAGATGGTTACAAAATTGTTATTTTCAGACTATTGAAAAACAACGATTTTGTAACAATCTTAATAAATAGTAAAAAAATTCAAAAAAAATGTAAAATTTGATCTCCAAGCACATTTTAATATGGTGATCATGTTGAAAGGTTCGGATCGACTGTTTGAATTTTGAAATTGCATAATTGACCTATAAAAAAACAGTGTCAAGATGTGTCAAAAAAGAGGGTGTAATTGGATCCCTCCTCTCTATATATATTGCATCCATATTTCGATATCATAAATTTTTTTTTTTAAAATTCTTTCAAGCAATCCTAAAAGAACCCGAAAATTCAGTTCCTTAGGAATTATTTGTGCAGAGTCGGTATGGTTTTAAGTTTGTATATAGTTGAGTCTCTTTATAAAATATCAAATATGTATCCGCATTTAGTTTAGTAATTAAAATTTTCCTTTGTAGTTATGGAGATATGAATTTTAATTTTAATTTTAATTTTTGTTTGTAGCTTAGTTGAGATCAACTCCGATTAGGATAGGGTGGAAGCATTTTCATACTCATACCCACTAATAATTGATCTTATTCATACTCTACTCTTACCCATTAAGAATTGATCTTACCCTACCTTACCAATACCCGTTAACATTATTAGGTAACGAAACGGTAGCGGATAAATAACGAATAATACTAATATAATAATTAAATTTATTATATTTTACAAATAGTACACCAAAACTCATTCATTTCACACATATACAATCACATTATTGATAAATAAAACAAATGTGCAATCAATTCCAACTTTTTTTTTTTATAAAGCAAGAGAATTTAAATATCTCTTCGGACAAATTCAATTATTTCTTATAGCAAAAAACATATATTAAATAACAAAAAATACATAATTAATTATTGCTCGAACATTATCATATGAAATATCACGCAATTAAATTTTAACATCACTAATTATTGCTCAAATATTATAGCTAATTTTATTTATAATTACTCTATAGGGTAACGAGTACGAAATAGCCTTTATCCGTACTCTTATCTGTTTAGATAACAAAAAAAATTTCTTACCCATACCCGATAAGCTAACGAAAAAAAACTTTACTCATACCCGTCTTATCGAATACGATACGGGTGAGATAAACGGTTAAAAGGGTATCATTGACACCCCTAACTCCGATTCAGAATGCATGTAGTACATTGTTCATTTGTTCTGAAATTCTTCCAATTCAATCTAAAAAATACTTTCTAAAAGTCTACATCACATATCCGTCCATACCATCGAAGCCTTCCTTTTTATTTTGTTCTATACTTTTATGCTTTATTTTAATTTTTTTGCGTAACGCTGAATTTTTTTTTTTATAAATCATCATAAAAAATATGTAAAATTTGAAACCAACTTGATTTCTTAATTTTTTTAGAAAAAATATCAATAAAGAAAATCAATTCCGGAATCCACTTTTGAATTCCGAAATTAAATTTCGGCATGGATTTTACCCGGTTATATCTTACTCCTCCCAACCACTGCCATAGAAAATCAAAAGAGCAATTCCGAACTTCAAATTCAGTATTATAATTGATTTCCAAAATTAAAATTCGGTATGAACTTCGGTATTGAAAATTCAAACCGAAATTCAATTTCGGTATTGTTTTATTGGACTTGGAACGGGTTAAATGGTGTAGTCATTTGTGCAATGTTGCATACCGAAAATGATTTTCGGTATGAAAATTGGATACTGAATTTTATTTTTAGTATTGATTTTTTTTTTAAGCAATCAAGTTGGTTTTGGATTTTTTATTTTTTTATAATGGTTTATAAAAAAAAATATTCCATAACTCTAGGTCCGGTTTTAAAAAACGAAAGCAAAAAATGAGAATCATTTGATAAATAAACTTGCGAACCTCAAGGGATTATCATGCATGACACTACAAGAATGAGACAGTATCCGTGAGGGTATCGTCACGGATATTTTTGTCGGTAACACTGATACACTTAGAAATATCATTTTTTTTATCGGTGTACCCTTGCGGATAATTACTTGTTACTCTCGCGAATACTGTTCCATTCACAAGTCATTTCAAGATCTATGACAAAGACTATTAATTCATGCTTCTCATTTCTCAAGTCCTCTGATTAATACTATTCAATCAACTGCTAAGTCATTCAATGATCATCCAGATGTTTGTCACCATATTTTAAGCGCCGAGTAAATCCAATGATGTCTGTACCAAAAACTTTAAGGACACTATTCACGAAAAAGAAATCTCAACTGTTTTTGTGTGGCACAATTCATTGAGGGTACGTTTGGATGTCATGAGAATAGGGTTGTTTTCATAGGTATGTTTGGTTGGGTTGAGAATAGGTTATTTTTGAGATTAGGTTATTCGGAATAACTTATTCGGTGTTTGGTTGGATTAGAATAGTTAGAATAGGAAATTCAAACTTTTTGTCTTATTAGATAGACTATTCCTAAGGGTTTTGAGATTTGACTATTCTAATAAGACAAACAATAGCTATTATTGATTTGACTATTCTAGCTATTCTGAATAGTTATCAATCCAAACAAGTTAATTGCTATTCGGAACAGCGTGGGATAGCGCTGTTCTGCTAACCCCACTAAAAGGTGGAATAGCTTTCAGCGGAGGAAAAAAATTGGCCAAGGAGAGAGAAAAAACTACTTTTTATTTTTTTTTACTTTCACTTAACTGTTATTGAAACGAGAGAGAAAAAAAGAAGAAGATGGAGGCACGATTGAAACTCAGATCTCCGTCGATATAGCCAACGATTGAGAGAAAGGTTGCCAGTTTTGACCTTGCAAGGCTACCTCATGAACAGTAATGTTCTTTTTTGCAACTTGATAATATTGGCTTTATATCATTGTCCGAATATGGTAGAGATTCGGAAGGGAATTTCCGATCTATTATTGGTCTATTTTTTTTTTTCTAAATGTAAAACTCAATGCCTATCTGAAAAAAAAATACCTTAGAAAATTGAGAAAATTTAGAATAATTATGTGGTGCCTCGTCTCGAGTGAGTCTATGGTACTATGCATAGCACGGATTGGTCCGTAATAAGGATCAATATTTTCGTTTTCAAAATTCTAACGGTCAATCCGAACCGTTCAACATGACCCCCCATATGAATATGTACTTACAAATCAAATTTTGTATTTTTTAGAATTCTTTTACTATTTTTTAAGATAGGTAGAAAATCACTTGATCTGAAAATTTTGGAACATCCAAAAGCAGTGATTTTCTACCTATCTTAAAAAAATAGTAAAAAAATAAAAGAAATATAAAATTCGATCTGCAAGTACATATTCATATGGGAATCATGTTGAACGGTTCGAATCGACCGTTAGAATTTTAAAAACGAAAATATTGATCTGTATAACGGATCAATCTGTGCTATGTACAAAAAGCTCAAAACAATTAACATATTTAGCAGCTGAATGACAATATCATATTAATCTCTCATTATAATAAACATACCACGTATTAGATAAATGACAAAATGAGGTATTTTTAATATCATTAATTGACAAAAAAAAAATTAAATAGAAAGTACTAAGTGACAAAATAAGAAGTGTTATAATTAGTATAATATTAGTCAAAATATTTCAGTTGCTCAATCGATATATAAGAGGTTTAGTAAGCGTTCAAATCAACATATGATCATATATGACCAGACGTTTAATATGCAATATTCATTTTACATGTATATATATTTTTTTCAAGGACATATGGTGCTGAATTTTTTTTATAAACCATAATTAAAAAAATATATTTATGAAACCAACATGACTACTTTTTTTTTTTTACAAAAATCATAAGAACTGAAATGTCATTTCGTTCCGTTATTTTTTTTTATTCCGGACCGAAATGACATTTCGGTCCGGTCCCCTTTTTGGATTTTTTGTGGCGGCTCATATGAAAACTTGTGAAACCAGTACCACAGAAAATCCAAAAAGGGGACGGAATAAAAAAAATAACGGACCGAAATGATATTTCGGTTATTTTGGTTTTTGTAAAAGAAAAAATAATCATGTTGGTTTCGTAAAAAAAAAAAAATTAATTATGGTTTATAAAAATAAATTCTATGGTGCTCGCTTATTTTTGGGAACATTTTGGAGCCTAGGAGAGACATCATATCATCAGCAGATACTGTTACCAAAAACATTAGAAAAAAATTCATTAATCATTATACGAATGCAATATATAAATATTAATTACAGTTAACTCGTATAATTCGTAACTTTTTAAAAAGAAATTATTTTAAAATAAAAATAATAAGCTAAATTATTTATATATTATATATGTTAAAATCCTAATTACATAATAAGCGGTAGAATGCTTTTGACACTTGTATTAATACTACAAAGAAAAAACAACTAATTAATGCATGACCCATAGGGGTGTAAACGGAGCCGGATTATCCGAAGGATATCCGCTCCGAATCCGTTTATAATCCGAATCCGAATTAAACGGATCCGGATACTTCCGGATACGGATCCGGATAATTATCAAATATCCACAGAATATCCGGATTCGGATACGGATACGGATAGTAAGTATAAAACGGAGCGGATATCCGAACCATCCGGAACGTGATCGGACCCGCTAAGAACCCCATTTGCTGAGGCGAACCCGGACCCGCTAGGCGGACCCGTTAGGCAGAAACTCAAAGCTAAAATAAATTGCTACTGCTGGGATTCAAACCCTTGCCCTCTATTATCAAGACTTAGCATCAAACCACTACACCACTTTGTCTTTTGTTACCATTCCATTATTTTGTATATATAATAGAGTAGAACTAAGGTGCTCTTAAGCTCACCAAGCCCTTTGTAAGCTTAACTCAAAAATCTATCGGATTGACTTCAAACGATATTTCCAAACCGTTAGATGTTCAATCTATATTAAAATGTGCTTGGAGATCAAATTTTACATTTTTTGGAATTTTTTTACTATTTATTAAGATAGTTTGAAAACCGCTGTTTTCTAATGGTGCAAAATTTTAATAAAAACAGTGGTTTTCAAACCAGCTTAATAAATAGTAAAAAAATTTCAAAAAATGTAAAATTTGGTCTCCAAGCACATTTTAATATAGATTGAACATCTAACGGTTTGGAAATGTCGTTTGAAGTCAATCCCATAGGTTTTTGAGTTAAGCTCACAAAGGGCTTGGTGAGCTTAAGAGCACCTTAGTTCTACTCTATATAATATATCAATAGATCATCTCCCATCTCTCCAACATTATAATTAATATTTATATTTAATTTTTTTTATTAATATTTGTATCTTAAAAGTTCATATACCTCAATTATTCGTCTTGTATTCATATTCGAATTCGTATCCGTAAATTATCCGCTTCGTATCCGTATCCGTTTTAGGCGGATTTGGTTTTGAATTTTGATATCCGTTTACTATCCGTATCCGTATTCGTATCCGCTCATTATCCGACGGATGTGGATATGGTATCAGCATTATCCGCTCCGTTTTCACCCCTAATGACCCATGATTCTATCATTTTCTAATTAAATCTTGCTTGGGAGATGTCAAATCTGCATTTGTCAAATTATACTTGGAAATAACACCTCGAGTATCTAATGGGAGGATATCCTATTTCTTGCGGATCCGAAATCAGAAAATTAAAATTGGAGAGCTGAATGAATCCATGTTATTATGTAATTTTTGTAAATTTAGAATTTTTGAAGGACAAAAATAAAACAAATAATTCATAAAGTGTACATAGCACGCCTTTACATATAGACCCCTTAGACCTGATGATATCTAAGGACAGCGTCGAAGGATTCAATGGGAATTTGAATGGGTTTTGATTAAATGAGAATATAATTCAATTCTAACTAGTGTTCGGCGGTCAATTTTTTGTTTACAGAAAATTCCTTAGATAGTTTTCAATCATCCTCATACAATACAATTTTTTAGACAAATTGAATCCACTCTTAGGGTCATGAGATTGTACGGGATGAGATTTAAAGGATTCGGGAAGCCACTATTTAATTTGTGAGAACTCATACTCATGAGTATGCATAGAATAATTATAAGAATATGTTGAAATGAGTGTTCAGTTGTACCGTGGAATTAGTCGTGGATAATCCTAATTTATTTTTAAAAATATGTATTCTATTTAAATTTCTCACCTATTTAAAATAAGATTTTTTTTATAGAAAAATAATTAAACCAATAATGTGCTATAAAAATGTGATTTAATTTGTAAAAGAAAATAACTGTTCGGATCTGTACCATTTGATTAGTCCCACAAAGAAAAATAAAAATTAACAAGGAAAAACCTCATTCTACAAGAAATTAGAAATAAATTTCATAGCTGTATATTATTTTTGTTAGAGCATCTACATTCCTGAAACTCTTAGAGTTTCTAATTTGATGTGGCAGTTGCTAAACCAGTTTCAGGGATGTAGATGAATTTCTTATTTAGCAACTTTGCTCAATAATTTCTTAATAAGAAATCGTTTATAAACTGTAACGTGGCGAAATGATTCGCTGAGATTCCTTTCTCTTGCAAATATATCTTAATAAGAAATTTTATAAGCTGTGACGTGGCAATTAGGAAACTCTAATTTTAGTTTCAGGGATGTGGAGGCTTAAAAATTAAGAGAGGTTTAATTTCTAAAAAACAGTTAACAGTTATTTAGAAACTCTAATAGTATCATAGAAATAGATTTCACATGTATATATATTTTTGTTAGTGTTTTGTTTGAAAAAATAGGAAATTGATCATATAAAATTAGTAATTTATTGATTTATAGCTGGCAATTGACTCCCCATGTATCGCATCTCCTCTTACTTCACCACCAATCATGATTCCAAGTTCTTTCGAGCCTTCACTGCCAGCCTCTCCGTTCTTTGATGTAATCTTATTTCTCTGTTTAAAAATTATTGCTTTCAATTTGCAAATTGTACTTGGGTTCAAAAGGGAGAATCATGCTCCTCATTTTCTGCAAACATGTTCATATATTCTAATAAGACAAAAAGTTTAAATTCTCTATTCTAGCTATTCTAACTCAACCAAACACCGAATAGGTTATTCCGGATAGCCTAATTCCAAAAATAGCTTATTCTCAACCCAACTAAACATACACTAAAACAGTAGAAAGGTCATCATAGGCATCTAGGATTTGGTCAATCAAATATTGTTGTTTGTAATTTTAACAATCTCAAAAATTAAGTTTCTTATCCATCTTATGTTTCAATAGTTGGTTAAAATTTGTCATAGTATTTTATGTTGGATCATCCAGTGCTTATTCTCTCAACCCTTTTAGAAAAGGAATCAAGTATGGTTGCTTTTTACTGTACCAAAACCAATTAATAGAAGTACAGATACAAAGCAATCAATTTGACAACATCAATAACACTATGCTTTCCTCCCAATAATGGTTTAAAGGAGGAATTATATATCCCTATGTTAAAGACTAGTCATACATAAACATAACTGTGGTTTTATACATAAACACAAAAGGGACGGTGCATTTTAACCCTCATAAACGGGGAATTTCACGTATACCCCTCAAAAATTTCAAAATTACTTATTTTCCCCTCGAAACTTTAAAATTACGTATTTACCCCTCTAAACTTCAAAAACTCACAAATTTACCTATTTTATTGTCTTTTATATTAAAACTCATTCTATATTTATAAAATACTCATCTTACCCTTTATTAAAAGCATCAAAAACCCATCGGATTCAAATTTGAATATGAAGGGTTCCTTTGCTGTCTGATCCGTGCGCATCGCATTAAGATATGTGTGTGAAGCTTCAATATTCATGTGTTCACTTTAAGATTCGTGCTAATCTAGTGTTCATAGATTTTGAAGCAATTTTGATCCGTGCGCATCGCATTAAGATATGTGCGTGCAGCTTCAATATACGTGTGTTCGCTTTAGGATTCGTGCTGATCTAGTGTGCATAGATTTTGAAGCAATTTTGATCCGTGCGCATCGCATTAAGAGTTGTGCACATTGCTTCAATATCCATGCGTGTTCGATTTGAGATTCGTGCTGATCTAACGTGCATGGATCTGAAAGCAGTTCGGACAGCAGATAAACCCTTCAAATTCAAATATGAGTATGATGGACGTTTTATGCTTTTAATAAATGATAAAATGGGTATTTTATAAATTTAGATGAGTTTTAATATAAAAGACAATAAAATCTATAAATTTGTGAGTTTATGAAGTTTAGAGAGAGAACTACGTAATTTCAAACTTTAGAGGGGTAAATACGTAATTTTGAAGTCATCGAGGGATATCATGAAATTCCCCCTTTTATAAATATTTTCTCTTTTTATTTGTACCCATTTTAGTAATAATTTTATTAGAGATATTTCATGTATTTAATATTATTATTTAATCTATATTATTTAATTGCATTATTATAATTTTATTAATAAAAATAATTGATAAGTATTGTTATGTTATAGTTTAATTGATTTCATTTAATTTAATTAATAATTATTTTATTGATATCAAATATTTTAGAAAGAAAATAAAATTTTCTACAACATTTCTCACGGTACAACCGAATACTCATTCAGTACACTCATTTATATGTATAAGTTCTTGCAAATAAAAAAGTGAATTTTCAAATCCATCAAATCTGATCTCACACAATCTCGTGACAAATAAACAAGACGGAGGTGAAAAAAAAACATTAGAGCTGACAAATGGAACTCCTTTGTCAGTGATACTATAGATGAACAATATTCTTGAATTAAAAATTAAATATAGATGTGAAATGTGGTCAGTGAGCCTTCACATTTTTCTGTCTTGTACTATGTACTACATAGTACTATATCATGGAAAAATGTGAATGAGAATTAATTGAATATACAGCATAGTGACAAGATTCGCGTATAATACCTGAATTATATTCGAATAATTCATTTTTTTTGTGATGCCGAACCGAACGTCGAATTATTCGGTTGACCGAACTTTACGAACTTTACGAATAAGTGCGAATTTTACGAATTTTTCCCGAATTTTACGAATTATTCGCGAATTTTTCCCGAATTTTTCCCTGAAATTTTTTTTTTTGGCTTCCTTGTAGGACTGAGATCTCTGATCCGGATTATTCCGAATCATTCCCGAATTATACCCGAATTATTCCCGAATCACAAATTTTTGACCTCGCTGAACCTTTCCCGAACAATTAAGTTGTCACTATAATATACAGACCAAAGAGAGGACAAGGAAGGCAACAAAAATAGTTTGGTATTAGGTGTGACATTTGCCGGCCCACTCTCGTCCTGTATAATTCTTGAATAAACATGGTTTGGTACTAAAAAGTGTGAACCGATAGGATGATTTGTGAATTGTTATTATGAGCCAAGGCCCACAGCCCACAGTTACATACAAGAGTAGAACTAAGGTGTTCCTAAGCTCACCAATTCTCTCGTGAACTCAACTCTAAAACTTATCGAATTGACTTTAAACGATATTTTCAAACCGTTAGATGTTCAATCTATATTAAAATGTGTTTAGAGACCAAATTTTACATTTTTTGAAATTTTTTTACTATTTATTAAGCCGGATTGAAAACCGTTATTTTCCAATGGTGCAGAATTTTAATAAAAACAGCAGTTTTCAATCCAGCTTAATAAATAGTAAAAAAATTCCAAAAAATGTAAAATTTGGTCTCCAAGCACATTTTAATATAGATTGAACATCTAACGGTTTGGAAATGTCGTTTGAAGTCAATTTGATAGGTTTAGAGTTGAGTTCACGAGAGGCTTGGTGAGCTTAGGAGCACCCTAGTTCTACTATATATATATATAGGAAAATGCTAATATGCTACGCATAACATAGAGGGCCTCCGTGCTACGGCTCAATATTTGAGTTTTCAAAATCCTAACGGTCGATCCGAACCATTCAACATGATCTCCATATGAATATGTACTTCCAAACCAAATTTTACATTTTTTAGAATTTTTTTACTATTTTTTTAGATAGGTAGAAAATCACTTGATCTAAATGGTACATAATTTTCAGATCAAGTGATTTTCTACCTATCTAAAAAAATAGTAAAAAAATTCTAAAAAATGTAAAATTTGGTTTGTAAGTACATATTCATATGGAGATCATGTTGAATGGTTCAGATCAACCATTAGGATTTTGAAAACTCAAATATTGAGCCGTAGCACGGAGGCCCTCTATGCTATGTGTAGCACCGTAGCCAACTCCTATATATATATATAGGGTCTGTCTAATTTGCTGCCGGCAGCAGTTTGGCCAAGTGCTGCCGGGGCTATATTTAGCCGTGTGATGTCCAAACAACAAATTCAAACCGTTAGATGTTTAATCTATACTATAATCTACTTGGAGACCAAATTTTACATTTTTTGGAATTTTTTTACTATATATTAAGCTGGTTTGAAAACCGCTGTTTTTAGTAAATTTCTGCAACGTTAAAAATAGCGGTTTTCAAACCATCTTGATATATAGTAAAAAAATTCCAAAAAATGTAAAATTTGGTCTCCAAGTAGATTATAGTATAGATTAAACATCTAACAGTTTGAATTTGTTGTTTGGACATCACACGGCTAAATATAGCCCCGGCAGCACCTCGCCCGAACTGCTGCCAGCAGCAAATTAGCCACAGCCTATATATATATATATATATATATATATATAGGAAATGGCTAGCATGCTACGCGTAGCATAGAGGGTCTCCGTGCTACGGCTCAATATTTGAGTTTTCAAAATCTTAATGGTCGATCCGAACCGTTCAACATGATCTCCATATGAGTATGTACTTGCAAACCAAATTTTACATTTTTTAGAATTTTTTTACTATTTTTTTAGCTAGGTAGAAAATCACTTGATCTGAAAATTCTATACTATTAAAATCAAGTGATTTTCTACCTATCTAAAAAAATAGTAAAAAAATTCTAAAAAATGAAAAATTTGGTTTGCAAGTACATATTCGTATAGAGATCATGTTGAACGGTTCGGATCGACCGTTAGGATTTTGAAAACTCAAATATTGAGCCGTAGCACAGAGGCCCTCTATGCTACGCGTAGCACCGTAGCCAATTCCTATATATATATATATAGATATAGATATAGAGTAGAACTAGGGTGCTCCTAAGCTCACCAAGCCTTTCGTGAGCGTGACTCTAAAACCTATCGAATTGACTTCAAACGACATTTGCAAACCATTAGATGTTAA
Source organism: Carex kokanica (assembly GCA_025461125.1). Lineage (NCBI taxonomy): Eukaryota > Viridiplantae > Streptophyta > Magnoliopsida > Poales > Cyperaceae > Carex > Carex kokanica. Next base: position 66,403 of record JAJGRX010000565.1, on the reverse strand, counting down.
ATTTATATTAAAATGTGCTTGGAGACCAAATTTTACATTTTTTTGAAATTTTTTTACTATTTATTAAGATGGTTTCAAAACTGATGTTTTCTAATGGTTCAGAATTTTAATAAAAATAGCGGTTTTCAAACCATCTTAATAAATAGTAAAAAAATTCCAAAAAATGTAAAATTTGGTCTCCAAGCACATTTTAATATAGATTGAACATCTAACGGTTTGGAAATGTCGTTTGAAGTCAATTCGATAGGTTTTAGAGTCGCACTCATGGAAGGGCTTGGTGAGCTTAGGAGCACCCTAGTTCTACTCATATATATATATAGAGAGATAGGCTACCATGCTTTGCAAATTAAAGCACCTCTTGTGCTTTGCGCTCCTTTTCAGATTTTCAAAATTCAAAATGTCGATTCGACCGTTCAAGTTGTTCTCCATATTGAAATGTGCTTGGAGACCAAATTTTACATTTTTTGGAATTTTTTTACTATTTATTAAGCCACTTTGAAAATTGCTGATCCAATGGTCACACTAGCAAAACAGTAAAAAATTCTGGACCAATGGATCAGCGATTTTCAAAGTGGCTTAATAAATAGTAAAAAAATTCCAAAAAATATAAAATTTGGTCTCCAAGCACATTTTAATATGGAGAACAACTTGAACGATCGGATCGACATTTTGAATTTTGAAAATCCGAAAAGGAGCGCAAAGCACAAGAGGTGCTTTAATTTGCAAAGCATGGTAGCCTATCTCTCTCTCTCTCTCTCTCTCTCTCTATATATATATATAGTGCTGGGCTTAGCTACTTCATGGAGTAAAACGACTTGGTGCTCCACGTCTCATTATTTTCATTTTGAAAATCCAAACGACCGATCCGAACCGCTCAAGTTGTTCTCCATATTGATATGTGCTTGGAGACCAAATTTTACATTTTTTGGAATTTTTTTACTATTTATTAAGCCACTTTGAAAATCACTGATCCGGCGGTCCAGAAATTTTTACTGTTTTTTACTGTTCATAAGGATTTTCAGATTTTCAAAGTGGCTTAATAAATAGTAAAAAAATTCCAAAAAATGTAATATTTGGTCTCCAAGCACATATCAATATGGAGAACAACTTGAGCGGTTCGGATCGGTCGTTTGGATTTTCAAAATAAAAATAATGAGACGTGGAGCACCAAGTCGTTTTACTCCATGAAGTAGCTAAGCCCAGCACTATATATATATATATATATAGATTGACTTTGGTGAGCTGTGAAGTAAAACGTCGTTTTACTTCACGCTCATACTCCATTTTGAAAATCTAAACAACCGATCCGAACCGCTCAACATGTTCTCCATATTGAAATGTGCTTGGAGACCAAATTTTATATTTTTTGGAATTTTTTTACTATTTATTAAGCCACTTTGAAAATCCCAGATCCGGATGAACAGTAAAAAACAGTAAAATATTCTGGACCATTCGATCAGCGATTTTCAAAGTGGCTTAATAAATAGTAAAAAAATTCCAAAAATTATAAAATTTGGTCTCCAAGCACATTTCAATATGGAGAACATGTTGAGCGGTTCGGATCGGTCATTTAGATTTTCAAAATAAAAATATGAGCGTGAAGTAAAAATGACATCTTACTTCGCAACTCACCATAGCCCAGCTCTATATATATATATATATATATATATATATATATATATATATGAGTAAAGCTAAGGTGCTCTTAAGTGTACCGTACTCCTAAATGTAGGCCGTTGGATTTCTTTAAAAGTCGTGTAGATTCTTTAAAAGGCGTGGTAGCACGACTTTTAAAGAAATCCAACGGCCTACATTTAGGAGTACGGTACACTTAAGAGCACCTTAGCTTTACTCTATATATATATATATATATATATAGAGAGAATGGCTAATATCAAAACGTTTGTTCCTGGACTCAGGAACAAACGGTTCCGTTCTCCAATTTTCGAAGTTCAAACAACAAATTCAAACCGTTAGATGTTCAATCTATATTAAAATGTGCTTGGAAACCAAATTTTACATTTTTTGGAATTTTTTTACTATTTATTAAGCTAGTTTGAAAACCGCTGTTTTTCAATGCTGCAGAAATTTCATAAAAACAGCGGTTTTCAAACTAGCTTAATAAATAGTAAAAAAATTCCAAAAAATGTAAAATTTGGTTTCCAAGCACATTTTAATATAGATTGAACATCTAACGGTTTAGATTTGTTGTTTGAACTTCGGAAATTGGAGAACGGAACCGTTTGTTCCTGAGTCCAGGAACAAACGTTTTGATATTAGCCATTCTATATATATATATATATATATATATATATCCCGTACATCGTTTTGTGATTATCTATATCTCCATATTATTCTGGATCGATCCAAAATTCATGATCTCTGGGTGCTGAGTCATACAAAGAAACGAAAATTGAAGTTGTAGAATAAGTTACAAGAAATTTATTTAGGTTACGTTTGGATCGTGCAAGAATTAGTATAAGACTAGCGATTTTTGGGTTAGTAGTTGAAAATAGTGCTAATCCGAGTCGTTTGAGAATAGTGCTAACTTTGGACTATTCCGATTAGTAAAAATGTCGTTTGGATTGTATATTTGGAATAGCGATGGAGGGAATGAATAAAATATTTATTAAACTAATCTAATATTTTTATATTTAATATTTAAACTAATATTTTATTTAATACTAATAGAATCTAATTAATATTATATTTATTTAATACTAATCTAATGTTTTATTTAATACTAATATAATATTTAAAGTAAAATATAATATTACATTTAACATTTAAACTAATATTATATTATATTTAACTAATATTTTATTTAATACATATAATATTTAAAGTAATATTACATTACATTTAATATTTAAATTAATATTATATTACATTTAAACTAATAATTTTTCAATACTAATCCAATATTTTATTTAATAATAATCAAATCAAATTTAATATTATATTTATTTAATACTAATATAATATTTAAACTAAAATATTATATTAAACCTATGGCAGATGGACCCCACCCCACCCCAACTTAAACCTTTTTTCTTTTTACCGCCCACTGACTAGCGGACCCCACCCCATTTAATTCCCCTTCTGTTTTCCTTACTGGAGAAGGAATAAGACCCTTCCCGAATTTCGAAATAAATGATAAAATATGGATTGTCCGAATTTTTATTAATATTGCTAACTTCAGGAGTTTAGTGTTTTTGTTAACCCAACGTTTCTGTGAAATAACAGATTAGAGTTGTTCCTCCGCTATTCTTATTTTCCATTTGTCGTTTGGATTACAGTGTCATGAGAATAGTACAGCTAATATGAGAATAGCTCTACTCTTTGGTTTCCTTTTGATACTGATTAAATTGTCTTTTTGTACTTTAGTTTTGGTGGCTATGATTCAAAATTCTAATGGTAGGTAATTAAGTGATGACTCATATAAAATAATCATTAAAAAAATAACATGTATCAAAATTCCAAACTTAGAATCTGCGTAAGCTGGATCATATGAACACTTCACTAAAAATGCCAAGATTAAATAACTATCAAGAATAAAATAAACATTACGATATTGTAGACTTGTGGTGCGACATTGATTGAGCTGTCCATTTTATTTTTTCTTGGAAATTTATGTGTCATGGTCGAATGGTTTGGTGACAGCACATCGTTTAAATCTCATTTGTCGTCAAAAGGGAACTCATACTGATATAGAGATCGAAGTCTAATCCAAAAACGATTTCCTTTGATCAATCGATCTTCTATTTTGTCCCTTCTGTTGATGGCTATGTTACATGGATACGGGTACGGGTATCGTATCGATACGATACGGATACGGCGATACGGTAATTTTGAAAAATCAAGAATACGATACGTCTATTATATTATATTATTAGTTCAACACTTGTATTATATAAATTAAAGAGGAGGGATCCAATTACACCTTTTTTGATGACACACTTTGACACCTAACATTTTTAAAGTCCAAATAGTCGATTTAAACCGTTCAACATGATGGATATATTAAAATGTGCTTCGAGATCAAATTTTATATTTTTTTGAATTTTTTGCTATTTATTAAGATGGTTACAAAAATCGTTGTTTTCAGACCATTGAAAAACAGCGATTTTGTAACCATCTTAATAAATAGTAAAAAAATTCAAAAAAATGTAATATTTTATCTCCAAGCACATTTTTAATATGGTGATCATGTTGAACGGTTCGAATCGGCTGTTTAGATTTTGAAATCGCAAAATTGACCTATATAAAAAACGGTGTCATGATGTGTCACCAAAAAGGTGTAATTGGATCCCTCCTCTAAATTAAATATCAATTCAAAACAAAAAAAAAAGATTCTGGATATACATTAAATATAAACCTACTAGATTATAACATCAAATTTGAAGTGGTGTAGTGGTGAAGGTTTTTGGAGCCCATAGCAAAGGTCTCAGGTTCGATTCTGCCTTGAAGCGCTAGAAAATCTATTTTTGGCGCTGTCCACAGTGATGGCGCGATGCGCGGTATCCAGGCCGATGTGTCAGAGCATATCCAGGCCGTATCCAGACTAGTCAGAGCGTATCGGAGACCGTATCAAAGGATTAAGGATATGCCACGTAAGCCGATACGCCTGTTGGCATATCGGATATGCATCGGGGCCGTATCGGGCGCGTATCCGTGTCCGATACATGTCAGGTACGGGTACGGAGCCTATATTGGAGTATCCGAGTAACATAGGCAGCTGTGCTCAGAATGTCATGCAGTTTCTCTCATGCGGTTTTGAATATGCGGCCGCATATGTGGACTGCATATGCTGCTATACGGGTGCAAAATTTATTATGCGGCGCATGGAATCAAAATTTAATATGCATTATACGGATCCAACCCCAAATCTCAAATTTAATATGCGTTATGCGTCTTTATTATTGTTGCATACATAATTTGTTGTTTATGCGGAAAACAAGTTTAATTATAATTGTGAAGCAGCAAACATGTTTGATTATTATGCAAAAATTTATTGTATTTTTCACATACAATAAGACACACTTCATGCTATTTATGTAGAAATAAATTCAAATACACGCATATGAATATGTATATATATGAATTTTCATTTTAAAATCCGCATTAAAATCCGCATATACATCCGCATACCGCATATGCGGTATGCAGTGGCCTTCTGCATGCATGAACAAAACCGCATTTTAAAACATTGATTTGTTGTGATATTACTTCTTAGAATACTAATAGTTAGTTTTAACTTTTAAATGAGAACCAAATAAATAATTAATCAGGAATTCACCGGCCTTTTCATATTAAAATGTGCTTGAAGACCAAAATTTATATTTTTTGAAAAGTTTTTACTATTTTTAGATAGGTACAAAATCATTATTTATGAACAAAAAACAGTGATTTTGTACCTATATATCTAAAAAGAAAAGTAAAAAAATATAAAAAAAGAAAAATTGGTCTCCAAGTACATTTTAATATGAATTAGATCATGTTGATCGCTTCAGATCGACTATTTGAACTTTACAAACGAAAACTAAAAATGTGAGACACAATGAGATATGATAATCTCCTCTTATTTGTTTTTGAATTGCGAAATTTGTGGTTATATATTTGTTTGTTCGTTCGTATATTGAAAATATACTATTCAAAAAATTTCAAATACTATGGATCCATGCAGAAATAATAAATGTTACCCTAGCTTGCTGCTATGGGTAGTCTATTGGAAAGCGAGATTAGCTAGGATTATTCAATTGACAAGTATATCATTCTATATAATACGAGGGATCGGATTACATCCTTTTTTTTGACATATATTGGCACTTATTATTTTCAAAGTCCAGATAGTCGATCCCAAACCGTTTAACATGATAGATATATTAAAATGTGCTTGGAGATCAAATTTTACATTTTTTTTAAATTTTTTTACTATTTATTAAGATGGTTACAAAATCGTTGTTTTCAGACTATTGAAAAATATTGATTTTGTAACCATCTTAATAAATAGTAAAAAAATTCAAAAAAAATGTAAAATTTGATCTCCAAGCACATTTTGATATGGTGATCATGTTGAACGGTTCAGATCGACTGTTTGGATTTTGAAATTGCAAAATTGACCTATAAAAAAACAGTGTCAAGATGTGTCAAAAAAGAGAGTGTAATTGGATCCCTCCTCTTCTAGTATATAATATAGTCCGATTTGTCAATATATATATATACAGCCTTTGCATTGTTCAATCAAGATTTTATCTGATGAGTTCGAGGTTTCAGTGTCCATGATTAAGACAACTAGATATTAATTAAGTTTTGTAATTTTTTTTACAATCATCCTAGAAAGAATTAAGTAGAGTTGAGAGAAAATTAGATCTTGAAATTGGCAAGTTCAAAATCAAATTGTCAATTTTGTTGTTACAGCGAGAATTACGTCTAACCTAATTGATCTTATACATTGCTCTTCCTATAAAGATATTTAAAAACCTAATATAAGTTAATTTAGGTGAATTGACAACTTTAACTTTGTTCCAACATTATTCTTTTTTCCTACTCTGTCCAATTGAAAAGTTGGAATACATAATTCATTCAATATTAAAATTTAGTTCCCACCAATTCCAACCGAAGGGTAAAAAAAAAAAGGGAATAATTAGGACATGTTTGGAGGAATTCGTATCCTCTGCATTAACTATAATGAATCTCGACCGTTCGATTTGTTTTAAGATTCGTATAAACTAGATATGTGTTAATATTAAAGGCTCCCTATGTTAAGCACGAGCCGGATTAGCTATGTTTCAAATCAAACGGTTGAAATTCATTAACTCAAAAGATTCCCTTTTGAGTTAATGCAGAGGATACGGATCCTGTTCGGAGGAATAGGAATTGATGACATGTATGTTAAACTCTTTTTGTAAGCTTCGTAGAAGTTGCGAAGTTGTGACATGACATGCATGTTAGACTCAATGAAAAAATAAAAATCTATGAGGTGTTTAGATTTTTTTTTTTTTAATTTGAGATTGAATTTCTTGTTTCCATTTATATTTCCATCTTTGTACAAATATGTGAGAAAAAAAAATCAGAAAAAAAAAACTAGAACAAACCAATTTTTTTTCTATGATATCTTGCATCATCTCTCTCAAAATTTTCAAACAAAAAAAATACTGAATGTATTAGTAATCAACGTTGAATAAATTATACTTAGTTATAGTTACTTATACTTGCATATAAATCTCATAAAACTTATCATGATCTCAAACTACTTAATTAATTTCTTTAATATGAATACTTTATACAATTTTATTTTCTATTTTGCTATATTTTATTATATGTTAATTATTACACTTTAGATTATTAAAATTGATCATTAAATTATTAATAACTATTAATCACAAAATAAGTATTGAAAAGTCTTTCAAAAAATATAGTTTCTGAATATCTTTCTCAAATTAAAATTTCCCACAACAACTCTCACGGTAAAACCAAACATTCACTTCAATATATTTTCATAACTATTTACGTGCAGTTAATTTGTGAGTTTTCTTAGTCGGAAAATCTTAGCCTGATTCAGTGACAACCGAACAAACCTTTAGTATATATAAAGATTTTTTTAAACTTAAAATTATAGAAAAATCAGATGAAAGGTACAAATCAATTGTACTAATTAAGGGATCACAAATAATTAATTAGCCTTCCTTTTGACTGAGAATAGTAGAGATGTTTAATTTCCCTATGCTTAATTAATTTAGCTGGTATTGAAGGGATAACATCGTTGCATTAATTGGGTAGGTAACTGATTTCTACCGAGTTATAATTGAAGGATCCAAATCTGCTGAAATCCAAGATCAACAGTAATCCTGAAATTTCTGAAATTTTGAATCCAGCTATTGAATTGTTTCGAGATGTGTACACAGAAAAATCAGCTGTTTCGAAATGCGTGCACAAAAAAAATTGGACGACTAGATCTCGGATTTTAGAAATTTCAGGGTTACTGTTAATGGATTTCGGATTTCAGCTTATCTGAATCCATAATTGAAGCCTTTTGGGGTAACTAATGGTGATTACTTAAGATATTGTTATCTGGAAGTTTCTAACAACTGGTGACTTTTTGTGCTCACTATAAATCATCCTTCCGGGATTAGATAGAAATGAACTCTCTCACTTATTCTCCATATATTATATATAAGTAAAAAAATAAATTGATCTTATGCATGGATCAAGTTGTATATATATGGAGGTGCAATTGGTAAACTATTTCTACAAGTGGATGCTCCAAGAAGTGCCATGCATGGAGGGATGATGGCTAGCATGCACAGCATTCTCAGGGCCTACTGCATTATACAATTTCCAGGCAATTTCTATTTAAGTATTATGTTGATTAATAATTAATTAGTTAGCAATAGCTCTTTGGCGATTGCTTTTTAAGTAATTTTTTGTTTTGTTGGTCAGTTTATCTAGTAGCTAGGTTTTCATTAATCTAGCTCAACTCCTGAGGTTATGATGTAACTAATTAATAAAGGAAGGCAATTTTAATTTAACTTAAAAAAACTAATTGGCAGATCATCCAACCAAACAGTGCAAATTATTTAATATTTTGTAAATTATTTTGTATAATCTACTAATAATTATTTAGATATTGAGAGTAGGGCAAGCTAGCATTTACTGTACTGCACATTTTGCTGATAATATATATGTTTCTAATTAATGTTCTATAGCTCACAATTAATGTAAATAACTAATTGATTCAGATCTTTTGACAATCTTGACAATATATTTTCAAACTAATTTATAAAAGTTCCAATTTTTTTTTATTATAGACATAGTGTTGGACTTATGCATTGATTGTGTATCCAATTTCATATAGTCTATTTCTACTTACTATAATAGTAAGTAGAAATAGAGTATCTCATCTTGATCCCCATTTTTAATAAAAAAAAAAAAACGAAAGAGAGAAGATGAGATAAAGCAAGCAACACAACACAACACAACACAAGTAGAGAGTGTTGTAGTAGAGATGTATATACTTACAGGTTCTATAATTAAATAGTGTTAATTAACGGATAGAACTTACAAATTGCTCCGTTAATCTTCGTGCGGAAGCGGATCTTGCGAGCGTAGCAGTATCACTGGTTCTGCAAGGAATCACAAGCCGAAGCCGGAAACCCTGCGTTTTCCACGACCTAAGACCTTCAAGTATTAACAGAGTTTCTTGATGCGTTTTTCTCTCTTTCTTGTCAGTCACTGTTCTGTTATGATATGAGAGAGTAAAGACAGAAGGACAGAATCTTGTATATATAAACCAACGCACCTCTTCATAAAGGGTCTGCACCTCTTCATAACGGGTCGGATTTTGGATTCAGGTTTCCCATAACGGGCGTACCAATTAATAAATCCAACAAATAGTAAAGTTGTAATATTGTAATTTTACAAATCATCACTCTCTATAATTAGTACGGCTAATTATGAGATTTGATGGGAGACCTACTTTGACAATCCTAGCTAGCTATCGGTTGCCATAGTTTTTTACTTTTTTTAAATAAATAGACAAGCTAAACTCAAATACAATGGACCCAAAAAGTGTCTTATGAAAATTCATAAGTTGACATATAATGTAGTTTCAGGTTAATTAGTGAGAATGAGATGTGGGAGGGCAATCAACTAATGTAATATACTTTGCATCGATCTATCAAATCTATCAAATTATTTTATCTAATGTAACCTATATTGATGGGATGGCATAATTCAATACTTTGCATCTATCAATTTCATCAATCTGATCTTACCTATTAATCGGATTACATCAATCGGATTAGATCAAATTTTACATTTTTTTGAATTTTTTTACTATTTATTAAGTATTTTACAAAATTCAATGGTCTGAATAGTTTTTGTAAAATACTTAATAAATAGTAAAAAAATTCAAAAAAAATGTAAAATTTGACCTCCAAGTACATTTTAATATGGAGATAATGTTGAACGGTCGGATCGACTGTTTGAACTTTGAAAATGAAAATATGTTCATTTTACAAATAGGTCCTTATGTCTATAGAAACATCTCTCTAAAATATTATTGACCAGACGGACTATGAAGAAAAACTAATTTATGGGCCATTCACTTAACAGCTGGAGTGCTGGACCCAATATTTAAAGGATTTTATTGCTCTGTTAATACAAACTGGGATGATTTATGTGTCTGGAACTCTTGATAAATGCGTAATTAATCCATGGATAAAAATTAAAATATTTGGGCTCTGTCAGCGTTATAGGAATTAAAATGCTTCAAAGGGCTGAAACAATAGTTGGGCCGGCCCATTTTCCTTTGAAGACTTCCCAGTCTGTGAACCCTTCGTTAGAGATTATAAAGCGTTAAGATTAGTGTTAAGCCTGATGTAAGCGTGACGAAATAATATAGAGACCCAGGACCTATTTTAGATTTTTTTTTTTTATTCTTAGTAGGAATTTACTTAAATGCCCTTGCTGGTTTTGGTCATATCATCATATCATCATCATATGCGCAACAGGGACCAGTTCCGGCCTATGGCAGAATCTAGCAGCTGCCACATTATAATCAAAAATTGATTGGAGAATGTTGTTTTCTCATTGGATCTATTTAAGCTAGATTTTTACCAGTTATTTAATTACTTGATTTATTAAACAATTTTGTTATTGATAGCTTCTTTAATTTAATACTTTGTATAATTTTTTTAAAATTGAATATACATGCTCTCTATCACAGATAACAAGTCTCCACCTCACCATTCCACGTGTCATGTTTATCTAGTGCCATAAAATAAAATCTTGATTTGAACCCGATTTGATCATTTGATTCTAAAGTCATGCGTGTACGTAGTCTATATATAAAGTACAATTAATGATCCATAAGCTAATTGAAGAGACTAATATTTTATTGATTTTCTATTACAATAAAATATCAAAAAGGCACTTAGATTATATTTTTTTATTTTAAATAAGCCACTTAGATATTAATTCGGTTTTTATTTTATCTTAAACACTACATATGAATTAACTTTAATTCTAGTGGTTAAAAGGAATTCATTCTGTATGAATTATGAAAAGTTACTGCAGGTTCGAATTTTTGAAGAGTAGGCTCCATTGTTATTTACACTGGACAACAAAATAAAAAACAAACCAAAAAAGGCCAAAACTAATACCAAATTAAAACTATACTTCCCACAGCAACCTATACAAGTCCAACTATTAATCCCTTTATAGCCCAAATGTTGTCTCTAAACAGAGCAACATATGTCCAAACGAAACAAAGATTAGCCTATGTGATACGTCTTATTCCGGAGGAGTAGGCCGTATGGAGAGAGAGTTAGAGACTTAGGCTCGTCCCGTCTCGAGAAGACGGGCCGTGATACATCCTATCCCAGAGGAGTAGTAAGTATGGGGAGATAATTAGAGACTTGGGCTTGTCTCGTCTCGAAAAGACGGGCCGAGGTAAAGGAAAGTGGAAAGTTGTGGAGGTATTCAGATTTTATCCTGTATGATACCTCGGCTTTTGAAAGATTCGACCCCTGTTTCAAGGAGCTGCTTGTCTTAAATAGGTCACCTAACCGCTATTACTTGTTGTCAGAACAGTTAGGGGAGTTCGCATAATGGTGATGACACTGCGTAAACAGCAGTGACAATAAGCCGAAATTAGACTGGGCCTTATCGAATATGGCCCAAACTGAATTCGTCATGCGTAATTGTTTCGGGCTGATTGGACGAGGCCCGGTTCATACCTCGTCGGATCGTCTGGTTGCTGGCCCCGGGAGGGGGTCCGGATCTCGAGTTGTTCTTGGGCCTGTTCCGCGCGACCCATCTGAGCCTTATTGGGCTGGCTTGTTGCCGGATTATGGGCCCTATTCTTTTGATCTCGGGTTGGCCTCGACAGGGGGGTCCAAATCCCGGACTGTTCTTGGCCCATGATTGGTTTATTGGGGTCTGAATCCCGAACTGTTTATAGGCCATGATTGAGCTAGTTGAGAGCCACTGGCACATGGCCCTATCACTATGTAACTGGGCAACACAAAAGATATATCGGAAAAGTATAGAACTTGTTGGAAAACAAATATGCAATTTAGCCCCCCATGTTTTTAAGAATTCTACACATCTCCTCAGTTTGAACTTTCAAGGCTTGATTGGGTGTCATCAAGTTGGATAAGATCATCAGTGTAGATTAATTCTCTAAGTAATTAGCTAGGCACCATGGTCCAATAGGAAAATATGACATAATATTAGTATAGATTGTTTAAGGGGTGACTAGACCTGACCGACCTCTAGATCTATTTACTTGTTTCAAAACACTAAATTTTGAGTAAAATAGAAGAGGAGAGGAGGTGGACCCTATATACAAACTATTCAAATTTTGTAACCCTTAAAGCAAGTACCGAGGAGGCAAACTCTTTCCGCTACCTCTCTTTTCTTTTCTTTCTTTCCCTCTCCTTGTCTGAAGCATGGAAGCAAATCTTCTGCTCACACATAGGTAGGAAAATCCTGCCAACAGGGCCAAGTGTTTTTTTTTTTTTTTTTGAAATCCAAGTAATAAGAAAATAGAGATGTTTACAACTTCATAGAGCTAAAATCTAAACTAATCAACTACTCTAAACAAGGGCCAAAGTATTTTCTTCAAGCAAATTGCATCCTATATATTAAATGAGGACGTAATTTTGTATTATTGTATAAACATATCCATATAATTATTCTGTGTATCTGACAAAACCTTGTGTGCTACGTACCCGTTTTGAAATTTACACATAGATAAATAATAATCGAGTAGAAGAAAGCACATAATTTAATAAACTTAATTAATATCCCTTAACCAAACTATGTTGCTTTAATTAACCAAACTATGTTGTCTGCATTCAACTGCAACCATGCATATTCCATGATATTAATTATAATTGGTAATTGGCAAAGCTTAATTACCCTCTAAAATCTAAGCAAAACACTTGGATCTCTTCTTTGTGATCTACAAATTGAGATCAGCTTTGTGTTTGTTTTACAAAGTATATTTTTAATTACTCTTGATATAGTATTACAAGAATATATTTTATCTGTGAAGGTAAAAAATAACTATTGTTGAGAATAAGCCGACATAAGTTACTATTAATAATGAAGATATCTTTAATAACAGATGCATTTAACCGATCTGAGTCTTTTGATTCAAACAATTGTCCTGGAGAAAAACTACGATATCATTTGCATGCAGCAAATTTACCTATTTGATTACTTGATAGCTTCTATCAAGTTTAAAAAAAAAAAAAAAATTACCTATTTGATATTTATTATGTAATTGGACCCAATTCCCCTCATAAATTCTTCTTTACCGCTCTTTGAAATTAACATTTTATTCAATCCTTCAGCTGTCAAAAGAATGAGATGTAAATTCCATCAGGAGACAATTAATAGAGATATCTGGAGAAAAAAAAAGGATATTTAACTGCAAAAGCATCTTCTTTAGGAAAATCAATTTCTATATTGGAAATTCGAGAAGTTTTATTAAAAAAAACAAATAGAAGAGTTTTATTTTTATTTTTATGTGAATTTCAAAAACGGTATTTAAATAATGAGGAGGGATCCAATTACACATTTTTTGGTGACACATCATGACACCATTTTTTATATAGGTCAATTTTGCGATTTCAAAATCCAAACAGCCGATCCGAACCGTTCAACATGATCACCATATTAAAATGTGCTTGGAGATCAAATTTTACATTTTTTTGAATTTTTTTACTATTTATTAAGATGGTTACAAAATCGCTGTTTTTCAATGGTCTGAAAACAACGATTTTTGTAACCATCTTAATAAATAGCAAAAAAATTCAAAAAATGTAAAATTTGATCTCCAAGCACATTTTAATATATCCATCATGTTGAACGGTTTAAATCGACTATTTGGACTTTAAAAATGGTAGGTGTCAAAGTGTGTCACAAAAAAAGGTGTAATTGGATCCCTCCTCTTCAAATAATAGATATAGGCTAAATTAAATGCTATAGCCTACATATGTAACCGATGAGGAGGGTTCAAATTAATGCCTCCATTTTTTGTGTCTCCACCATGCCTTCATTTTTAAAAACTTAAATAACTCAAAATTTGAAACCTAAAAAGTCAAAATAAAACCGTTAGATATGATCTATGTTATTTTCTCTATGTGCTCATAAAAAATTATCATATTTCAATTTTGTTTTTCTGTGAATCAATAAGTTGAAAAATCAACGTCTAGAAATTATTCAAATTAGTACATTTTTTACAAGCTCTTGATGACAACCAAAACAAAATTGAAATGCCATAATTTTTTACACGTGCATAGATAAAATGATGTAGATCATATTCAACGGTTTTATTTTGACTTTTAAGTTTTAAATTTTGATTTATTAAAGTTTTTAGAAATGGAGGCATGGTGGAGGCACAAAAAATGGAGGCATTTGAACCATCCTCGTAACCGATTCACATTAATTTAAATTGACTCTTTTTGAATTACTTTCTTTATTAATGTAGTTAGCATCTCTATTATGATCCACTAAATAGCACATGGACAATATATTTTTTAGATTTATAAACATCTTAATTATATAACTCTTTTTTAGTATTTAACAATGTACCCAAAACATCAATATTTTCCTGGTCTCAGTTATCTTGAAAGCCGAAATTTTTATATGTAGCACAGAAGAAAAAAAAAAAAACCAAAACGGCACCAAATCCTGAGAATTCCAGATTTAGCACGGCCGCAGATTGGCTGAGCGGCCCCATTTTTATTTTTATTTTATTTTTTTAGAGACAATACGAATGAAATTGATCCATAAAAATTCGAATTTTGTTTTTAATAATTTTTAGATTACTTCTTTTGATGTATCCGAAATTTTTGTAATTTATATTAAAATACGCTAAATTACTTGAAATTATGTTAATTTATGCTAAATTATACTAAATTACAATAATTATGTAGAATTATGCTAAAATACGGTAAATTACGCTAAATTACGTACGAATAGGGATGATATCTTCACTGAAAAGACGAAAACGACAATGAAACTTCAAACGGCCATAAAACGGCGCTCAAGTGTCCGATTTCAGCAAATGACCAATTTTCGGAAAGCTTGTGAAAATACGCATACGTCCGAACTTGTTGTGCCAAATTTTTAAATTCAGAATCGCCAAAAAACAAAGGTAAGAGTCTCAAAACTTCAGTTGAAGTTTCCGATTAAGATTTTCATTTCTATTGTTCAATCTACGTAGCTCAGTAAATTAGTTATATAATGAACTTGTAGAATATCAATTTTTATTATTTTTGGAATTTTTTTACTATTTTTTATGATTTATGAAAGATGGCACAAAATAGGCCCTATTCGTACGTAATTTAGCGTAATTTACCGTATTTTAGCATAATTCTACATAATTATTGTAATTTAGTATAATTTAGTATAATTCAGCATAAATTAACATAATTTCAAGTAATTTAGCGTATTTTAATATAAATTAAAAAAATTTCGGATACATCAAAAGAAGTAATCTCAAAATTATTAAAAACAAAATTCGAATTTTTATGGTTCAATTTCATTCATATTGTCTCTAAAAAAAAAAAAAATGGGGCCGCTCAGCCGATCTGCGGCCGTGCTAAATCTGAAATTTTCAGGAAACGGTAACGTTTTGGTATATTTTTTTTTCTGTGCTATATTTAAAAATTTCGGTCTTGAAAGAATTCCAATTGTGGGATTTGTGATGTCAACTCTTTTAATTTATCTATAATTGGCTAATTTCCTTATTTCAAATTTAAAAATTCCAACCTTTCATTCTTTTTAAATAAGCCATTTTCATTTGAGAATCTTTTCCTTTATCTCTCTCGCTATAAATAGACCTTACACCACCATTCCTTTATATTATCTGAAAAATCTTATTAATTATTGTAACAAAAAATCTATCAAGTACAGTGAAAACTATGTACATCACTTATTCAAGTATACTTTATATGATATCTTTTATAGTTAATTACTGAGAGCAAAATTATCAATCATGGCATTGAATGCCTGATCAGATTTTTTTTTTTTTTTTTTCATTTTGTTTCGAGTTGATATATGAGTTTGCAAACAGTTACAGAATAAACATGTTATAATTAGCGGGCAACGCGCACCATATAAATACCCAATTAGTTGTCAAACGATAGCAAGCATACTGTATTATTTGGTACATAATTGTGAAGTTGCTTGTGCTTAAAAAATGAATTAGATGTTGCCATGTAATATCTAATTTGAAATGAGAATATGAGCTCGAAGTAAAACGTTCGCTTTACTTTGTAAAGTACAATAGACCATCTCTCTATATATATATATGAGTAGAACTAGGGTGTTCCTAAGCTCACCAAGCCCTTCGTGAGCGCGACTCTAAAACCTATCGAATTGACTTCAAACGACATTTTCAAACCGTTAGATGTTCAATCTATATTAAAATGTGCTTGGAGACCAAATTTTACATTTTTTGGAATTTTTTTACTATTTATTAAGATGGTTTGAAAATCACTGTTTTCCAATGGTGCAGAATTTTAATAAAAACAACGATTTTCAAACCATCTTAATAAATAGTAAAAAAATTCCAAAAAAATGTAAAATTTGGTCTCCAAGCACATTTTAATATAGATTGAACATCTAACGGTTTGAAAATGTCGTTTGAAGTCAATTCGATAGGTTTTAGAGTCGTGCTCACGGAAGGGCTTGGTGAGCTTAGGAGCACCCTAGCTCTACTCTATATATACATATATATATATAGAGAGAGAGAGAGAGAGAGTGGCTAATATCAAAACGTTTGCACCAAGGCCCTTGTGCAACCAAGTCGTTTTCGGATTTTCAAAGTCCAAACGGTCGATCTAAACCGTTAGATGTGATCTCTTTATTAAAATCTGCTTGGAGACCAAATTTTACATTTTTTGGAATTTTTTTACTATTTATTAAGCCACTTTGAAAATTGCTGATCACATGGTCCAGAATTTGGTTGCATTGTTTTTACTGTTCACCCGGATCAGCAATTTTCAAAGTGGCTTAATAAATAGTAAAAAAATTCCAAAAAATGTAAAATTTGGTCTCCAAACAGATTTTAATATAGATTGAACATCTAACGGTTTGGATCGACTGTTTGGACTTTGAAAATCCGAAAACGATTTGGTTGCACGAGGGCCTTGGTGCAAACGTTTTGATATTAGCCACTCTCTCTCTATATATCTATATAGAGGTTGGCTAAGATCAAAGTAGTATGACCAAGGCCTTGGTGCTACCGATTAATTTTTGTAATTTTAAAGTTCAAATAGTTGATCTAAAGTGCTCAATGTGTTCTCCATATCAAATTGTGCTTGGAGATCAAATTTTACATTTTTTTGAATTTTTTTACTATTTTTTATTTATTTTTGAAATTCACTGTTTTTCATAGTACAAAATAAATAAATAAAATATGAAAAACAGTGATTTTCAAAAATTCATAAAAAATAAATAAAAAATTTCAAAAAATATAAAATTTGATCTCCAAGTACATTTTAATATGGAGAACAATATGGAGAACACGTTGAGCACTTCAGATCGATTATTTGAACTTTGAAAATCACAAAAATGAATTGTACCAAGGTCTTGGTCATACTACTTTGATCTTAGCCAACCTCTCTCTCTCTATATATATATTTTGAGTAAAATAAAAAATATATATTATCATAAAATGTATAATATATAGAGGCAATAAAAGAAGGATTTGGATTCATTGACTGTGAATCAACTTGATATTTTGACAATTGTAATATATAATTTTAAATTCAGTCTTTAAAATGCGTTTATACTATATTTACATCATACAAATGAAAAAAGACCGAAATTTTTATTAATATCCAAAAAAATATTAAATTTCAAAATCTACACCCTATGCTGAGAAATTTTGAAATCTATTCAAACTGCAAAAAAAATTTGCGAAAATTCAGCCTAAAACCACAAAATTATTTTGCGGTTCTGGAATTCCAAAATCGCAAAATAAGTTTGCGGTTTTATGTTTTGTTATTCCGAAATAATTCTGCTGGTCTATGTACAATCTTGATAAATTCAAATTCTCTGTGACTTGTATTGACATGCCGCATGGTGTGGCGGGCTAATAAAAGTGAGGTTCCCGGAATTTTTGAGAGACCCACAATTTTAAAGACATGAAGACCGATGTAGAATTTCAAAGAAAATTTTGTCAGAACTTTGTGTTGGAGAAATTTTTTTGTTTTTTCGAAAATAGGAAGAATCCAAATAGTTTATGTATTTATCTAGAATTGACTTTTGAACCGGAATCAATAACTCAGATTCAAAATATTTTAATTTTTTTTCCAATAACACACAAATAAATATTTTAATTTTTCTTACAGCCGCAAATAATCCGGCCTGAAAAATGTTGATTCGGGTTATTTGTCGCAGTTTTTCTAATAAATCAAATTATATAGTATTCCATCTATTTTCAAAAAAATATAAAAAATATTTCTAATATTTCGTTACAAAAAATAAATAAATTATAAACATTTTTGTTTAATTAAAAAAAAAACTTAAAAAAGAAGTTTCGGAATAACAAAACATAAAACCGCAAACTTATTTTGCGGTTTTGGAATTGCAAAACCTAAAACCGCAAAATAATTTTGCGGTTTGGACAGATTTCGAAATTTCTCAGCATGAGGTGTAGATTTTGAAATTTAATATTTTTTTGGATATTAATAAAAATTTTGGGGAAAAAGATGATGACATTTTTATGCAAGTTTTATTGTACAAGAAATGACTATAAATTTGCAATGATCTACATTTAATATTATTTGATGATTAATACATAATTAACATGTGTTACATCCACAACTAATTAATGTACAATATCAACAATATTCTATATATTATTTTGGCCTATTAAAAAAATATTGTGAACCCATTACTGAATGACAACACGAATGCCAATAAAATATTCAACACACACCAAACCCTAGTGTGGTACTTTTTTTTTAGGGTTAGTGGAACCTAGTGTGGTACTTGATGTATAACTGAAACATTTTGTATGCTCATGCTCGTCAATGTGTTTATTCCATCAAGTGAAATAACAAAAATTGTCTTTGGTTGTTGTTTTTTTATATAGTCACTGTTACAGATAGGTGAGGCTCTTTTCAACAATTTTGTCTCACCACATGTTGAAATGGCATGAAAGAGAGCGACTAGACAATTTTTTTTCCTTTTGACGAATATTAACGGGTCTGTTTCACACAAATTTCTATATATGAAAATCCATATAACGCGTAACAGACAAGACGACCCTACCTAATTTGGGATTCTTGTCCAATCAAGTGAGATATTGTTACCTCCCTTTCCAAAACTGTAGGAGAGAGAGAGAGAGGGAGAAAGGGAGAGAGGAAAATCAGGAGCACCAATCAGTAAGTTATAATTATTAGTTAGCTTGCTATATGTTAAAGTTAACTTAGGGTTATTTTAATAGTAAAATTATACTCCTCCGTAGGCTCCACATTTATGAAAAAGGAGAAACAAACATTATATTATGGCCCATAATTAGCTACCTCGTATACAGTACACTACGTACATATTATTCTACGTACAAATTAATAGAGTGCCGACATTTTAATCACCAATCGAATCGTTGGAGCAATTGCTTCCAACCTTCAAACAAACAAAAAAGAATAGAGTGCCAACTTTAATTTTCATCAGAAAATAAACGTGCTATATATAGGTCGGGTGCAAGTGGTTGTATATATATATATATACAAGTATAATTTGTATACTAATACAAGTAGAGTTGGTACATATATGTAGACGACATGCATGATGCATCTAATTAATTAGTTGCATGCCTTTTCTTTTAATTCTATTTTTGCATTTAATCGTCAACAGTCTTCGGCTGTGATGAGGTTTGCATTCTTTATTAATCCAACACATATGTGATCTCTTCAGGATTTGGAGATGGTTTGCAAATTTGTGACTTAATTTGTTGGTCATATTGTGCAAGCTTTTGATATTTAAGTCTCCTAGCTGTTCACATCGAATTAAAGTATAAATCAATTAGGTTTTTTTGTTGTTGCATGTATCCAACCCTAATCCTTTTGTACTCGTTGCTTTTGCTTTTTTCTCTCTTGGATCAACCAACTCGTCAGGCTATTTTCAATTTACCTCATGAATGGACAACTTTGTATTTTTCCGTGGAAAATTTTCATAGATTTCCTTTATTGTGGTTAACATTTTAATTGCATTTTCCTCTGTTTATAATGACAAATCTTTAAAATGTGGTTGACATATACCGTGTGATATTACATCAAGTCGTTACAATTGCATATGCTTCCTTTTTAAGTCTACATGTAGGATTAGGACAATTCAAAAGATTAAGACTTCCAAACTAAACTATCCTTTATTAACAGGCGATTTGGAAGTAGAAGCTTCAAGGATACAATGAGGGCTTGATTGATGATCATAATTTGAAAATTGGAGAGGGAATGCTTTAATCTGATCAAATTCAAATTTCACATATTTGCCACCTTCGTCCATATCATCTATCAATTTTCCATTTCTTTGTTTGAATTGTAAGATCCATTGTCGTCCTTTTCTCCTTAACTATTGAAGTTTCATAATTCTCAGTTTATACAAGTTGTGCAAAATGGCTTTAGCATCAACAGCTAAAGTAATTCTTGGGTCGTTTGCCTTTTGCATATTTTGGGTTTTGGCTGTCTTCCCCGCTGTTCCCTTTTTGCCGATCGGTCGAACCGCTGGTTCTCTGTTAGGTGCCATGCTCATGGTAGTCTTTGAGGTACTATCACCTGATGAGGCATATGCCGCTATTGATCTCCCAATTCTGGGCCTTTTGTTTGGCACCATGGTAGTGAGTGCCTTTCTTGAACAAGCTGACATGTTCCAGTACTTGGGACAACTCCTCGCATGGAAGAGTCGGGGCGGTAAAGACTTGCTGTTTCGTGTTTGTCTCATATCGGCTTTTTCTAGTGCGCTTTTCACCAATGATACAGTTTGTGTTGTCCTAACTGAGTTTGTTTTAAAAATAGCAAGACAGAACAACTTGCCTGCTCAACCATTTCTTTTAGCCCTAGCCTCTAGTGCCAATATTGGGTCATCCGCCACACCAATTGGCAACCCGCAAAACCTTGTCATAGCCGTACGCAGTGGGATCTCGTTTGGTGCGTTCTTGAAGGGAATAGTAGGCGCAATGCTTGTGGGCGTGCTGATAAATGCGGCAATTTTAATGGGGTACTTTTGGAAGGTCTTGTCTGCCGAGACGAAAGATATCGAGGCGGCGTCAGTTAAACTAGAAGAATTGGAAATAGAAAATGGGGTGATTTCTCATCGGTTTTCACCGGCTACTATGTCACATCAAACATCATTCACCTCCCAAGACCTAGATGCGGCATTGTCTACTACGGGTGTCCCTAGCATCGGTGACCTTAGCTTGAGAAGTAGGCAGTGCATTAATGAGACCGAAGTAGAACCTTCAGCAGCCGGTGCAATTTCTAGTACAGGTGAACCTGTTGGTTTGGTTGATGGAACGGCCTCAAGACCTTCCCTGAGGCCGAACGGGAGTATGCAGAGGGTGATTGACGTAGAGGAGTCAGTACCGGAGGTGAAAGAAGTTTCGGGTGGCGGGTGGAAGAGAATTGCTTGGAAGGTTTCAGTTTATCTTGTGACATTAGGAATGCTAGTAGCATTACTAATGGGTCTAAATTTATCTTGGACGGCCCTCACCGCAGCTATGGTCTTGGTAGTGATTGATTTTAAGGATGCACAACAATGCTTAGAGAAGGTAATATATATTTTGACTTAATTTAGATTCTTCATATATTTATTTTTACTAATATGTAAACTATATGATTATATATATGTTCAACATATATTATATATATACTAACATAGGGATTTTTAATATGCAGGTTTCATACTCTTTGCTGATATTCTTTTGTGGCATGTTTATAACTGTCGATGGGTTCAACAGGACCGGTATACCAAGTGCTATGTGGGACCTAGTGGAACCGTATTCGCAAATAAACACAGCTGGGGGTGTTGCCATTCTTTCCCTCATGGTACTTGTCCTCTCAAATATCGCCTCAAATGTTCCAACAGGTCCGTACAACTATTCATTGATTTGCTTTATTGGCTTTTTCTATCTGTCAATTTGTTATTTAGATTTTTCACAAAGATATTTAGTTTGCATTAACATATTCATACGAAGATCATGCATGTTGAACGGTTCGGATCAACCGTTAGAATTTTGAAAACTCAAATAATGAGCCGTAGCATAGAAGCCCTCTATACTACGCGTAGCACCGTAGCTAACTCCTATATATATATATATATATATATGAATTTTGCTATTGTGCTTCATGAAGTAAAACTAATATTTTACTTCACGCTCATACACCCATTTCCAAAATTCAAATCGTCGATCCGACCGTTCAAGTTGTTCTCCATATTGAAATGTGCTTGGAGACCAAATTTTACATTTTTTGGAATTTTTTTACTATTTATGAAGCCACTTTGAAAGTCGCTGATCCATTGGTTCAGAATTTTTTACTGTTTTTTACTATTCACAATGGATCAGCGATTTTCAAAGTGGCTTAATAAATAGTAAAAAAATTCCAAAAAATGTAAAATTTGGTCTCCAAGCACATTTCAATATGGAGAACAACTTGAACGGTCGGATCGACGATTTGAATTTTGGAAATGGATGTATGAGCGTGAAGTAAAACGAAGTTTTACTTCGCGAAGTACAATAGCCCTACTCTATATATATATATATATTCCATATAGTACGCTAATATTAGTATAATATGATTTCATTTTTTTTCCTATTTTTGTTTGGTCTCCTTTCATTATATTAGGGGCCTACTAATAATTGTCTAAAATGTTATCTTTCAACTTGAACTCGCTCATTAACCGAAATTTATCACGTGTGTGAACCTTCTATATATACAAAATATTTAATTAATTGAGAAATATATATATAAATATTTTTGTACAGTGTTCATATTTATCTGAATTAATTTTTAATTAGTTCACACACGCCATATCTGAGAATTTTTTTATTGGTAGAAATTAATGAAAAAGAAGAGAGGGAAATAGAAAGAGTACATGAGTTATAATATTGGTAGAAAGACCGGTAAAATTCTTACCGGTCTAAAAGTTTTTTTTTCTTTTATTTTTTCTAGTAACATATAATTTGTTTTATAAAAATAGATAGAGTATTTTAAAATTTAGATATAATAGAAACATTATATCTATTTTTGAAAAACTTTTCATATTTTACTAAAAATCTAATATAAGAATTCCCTCCATCTATACATCAGATTTAAAAAAAAAAAACTAAGTTTGGACCGGTAGAATTCCTACCGGTTCAAACTTTTTGATTTTTTAGACCGGTAAGAATTTTACCAATCTTTCTACCAATATTACAACTCATGTACTCTTTCTATTTCCCTCTCTTCTTTTTTATTAATTTCTACCAATAAAAAAATTCCCCATATCTGTACGTCAATCCCTTCATTAGGACGGGGACGAGTTTTTTTTTATTTTTTTTTATTTTTATGGTTGGCATAAATAATGCCAACAAATGGATTGATAAAAAAGGAGTTTATGTACACAGCTCTAATAATCACATCTAACTAACTATATATATACAAAAAGGAAGATGAAAATGAAAAAGTCTAAAAATAAGTGTAATACACATATAAATACAAGGAAGCGTATCCTCTGCGGAGTTTAGGGTGCGGAGCTTTTAATCTGGTCCGTTCATTTTGATCGGACGGACCAGATCAGATCTTGCCCGAATTGAAAAAAAAAACAAAATTCTCCTGATCTGATCTGATCTGATCTGGTCCGTCCGATCAAAACAAACGGATCAGATTAAAAGCTCCGCATGACTCCGCACCCTAAAACTCCGCAGAGGATACGGGTCCATAAATACAACTCATTCTCCCCAAATGGAGGTCGTCCATAGTATAATTTCCATAGCCATATCATTGATGAGGCCATGCACTAATTTGCGCTTATTTGGAAAGAGCCTCCTATTTCTCTCACACCTAATTATAGGGATCGAATTGTTAACATGTTCTTTTTTTCCTATTCTCTTTCATTCAATTTATAGGGAATCTAAGATCAAATTTTGATTTATGTTTTGAATTTGAGGATACTGATAGATTGAATTAATTTTAATTTTAATTAATGTTTGCTTCATTAAAGGTTATATACGAATATAATATAGATTGCTCAGTTTGGATGGGGAATCAAGCAAATATTAAAGTTTTGATGATAGCTGAATTTTTGATGAATATGTGGACCGTAATTTATTTTCTTTTGGACAAAACTGTAACAATATAATTAATACATTTGGCAGCAACTCCCTGTTTTTTGTCCCCACAAGCAATATTGTTTCTTGCCAAATAAATTATTTAAACAACAGTTTAGCCTAATAATTAACTCAATTATTGTCATTTGTGCAATTAATTGAAATGTAGCGCCCATCAAGTAAAAAAAAAAAAAAAAACCAAAAGTTTAAAATGAAGACTCAATTAATGTGCAATGTAGCCCATCAAGTAAAAAAATAAACAAAAGTTTAAAAATGTATCAATTAATAAGCATACAGTAATCCTTCTCTGAGTTAGTTAATTATGATATATATACAACTTAATTAAATGGGGATTGATATGTGTCTTAATTTCAGTTCTACTGCTTGGAACAAGAGTGGCTTCTTCAGCAGCTAAGATTTCCCCAGCTGAAGTTACAAAAGCATGGCTTATTCTTGCATTCGTTAGTACAGTCGCTGGCAACCTCTCTCTTCTAGGCTCAGCTGCCAATTTGATAGTATGCGAACAAGCTCGGAGGGCACAGGTTTCAGGATATAACCTCTCATTTTACAGCCACCTTCGTTTTGGGCTCCCTTCTACTCTTGTGGTTACTACCGTGGGGTTGCTTCTTGTTACTATCACTTAAATCCAAACAAAGTTGCTGTTTTTCTTTGACTAGGTTTTATAATTTACTGTGGTGTAATAAGTGGAGAATTTCCACATTAGTTGCATGTACTCAAGTTGTATTGCGTCAAGCTAGCAGCATGGTTAGACCAATGTATGGTTAGACCAATGTACTTGAAGAAAATGGGTGCATTATGGGTAGACTTAAATGTGGAGATAAGAATATGGGAACATGTAATGTTGGGCTAGTCTTGAATATATGTTACTTCTTATAATGACATGAAAATTGGTGGTTGGTAGTACACCATTTTCTTTCAAAGAAACATAATAACAAAATAGGCTTCTGTCATTAAAAATAAAAACAAAATAGGCGGAGCCACTTGTAATTAAGAATGTACTAACTACACGGTTCCACCTATATATAGTGTGGACACTGGACAGAGATTGAACGCTTGAATCAACACTGACTGAATCTACTTGACGCCATCTTTTCTTTGTTCATTGCATTGTTTATAGAAAAGTATTTTAGTTTCTTCATCTTCGGCCAATTGACAAAGAGTTGAAAATTTGATAAAGAAATATGAAATTATTTCAGAAAATTTGATGAAGTAGGAGAAGTTTGTGGCAATTGACTAAGATATTAAGTTATCGTTTGTAGCAGTAGGAGAAGGTTATTATATTATATATATATATGAGGAGGGATCCAATTACATCTTTTTTGGTGACACATCATGACACCGTTTTTTTTATAGGTCAATTTTGCGATTTCAAAATCCAAACAGTCGATCCGAACCGTTCAGCATGATCACCATATTAAAATGTGCTTGGAGATCAAATTTTACATTTTTTTTGAATTTTTTTATTATTTATTAAGATGGTTACAAAATCGATGTTTTTCAATGGTCTGAAAACAACGATTTTGTAACCATCTTAATAAATAGTAAAAAAATTCAAAAAAATGTAAAATTTGATATCCAAGCACATTTTAATATATTCATCATGTTGAACAGTTTGGATCGACTATTTGGACTTTGAAAATGGTAGGTGTCAAAGTGTGTCACCAAAAAAAGTGTAATTTGATCCCTCCTATATATATATATAGAGAGAGAGAGAGAGAGAGAGAATGGCTAATAAATAATAAAAACAAAGAGAGAGAGAGAGAGAGAGACACGAAGTGTACCTATTCCCTCTTTCCCTCCATCAAGCCCACAGAACATTCGACAAAGAGCACAAGAGAGAGAGAGAGAGAGAGAGAGCAATATACATAACATGAGAGAGAGAGAGAGAGAGAGAGGGAGGGAGATTAAGGAAGGGAGTTTTGTTTTGTGCTGAGAGAGAAAGAGAGAGAGGGAGATAGACAGAGAGAGTTTTGACTGCGTGAGAGAGAGACGGATGGCGACAGATGGAGTCTGGCAGGAGGTACGTAGACGCCGCCGGTTTCCGTCAAACTGGAGAACCTCTACTGACAACACCCCTCAAGTTCGCCCATACCACCCTTACACCGACCGGACCTCCTACGCAGCAATGGTAAGCCGTCCGGCCCCTCCCAGCATCACACCCCAAACCTCCCCTAACACAACTCCACCACACCCCCGACCTCTTACACCACCCACCCCTCCTGGCACACGTTACTACGTGTCACCAC
Source organism: Carex kokanica (assembly GCA_025461125.1). Lineage (NCBI taxonomy): Eukaryota > Viridiplantae > Streptophyta > Magnoliopsida > Poales > Cyperaceae > Carex > Carex kokanica. The sequence goes on along the minus strand of JAJGRX010000565.1, from coordinate 39,802 downwards.
ACAGCCCCTCCAACCTCAGGTTCCCACCTTCCACCCGCTTTCCCGAATGGCGAGGCCGCTGTTTTCGGTGCTGCAGGAAAGGGCACACGATCGCAATGTGTCGCAACCCAAGCCGCTGTGGTAAATGCTGGAGATATGGCCATGTAGGACTCCACTGCAAGCGCCTGGCCATCAGCCCTCATCCGGTGGTGAACCCTGAACCTCACCAAGGAGGCGCAAGCCAACCTTTACCTGTCAACCCTACTCTGGCAGCGAACACCAACCCTAACCAAGGAGATGCACGCCTAACCATATCTGTCAACCCTAATATGACAGTGAACCCCATCCCTAACCAAGAAAGAACTATCCAAACAGCACCCAGCAACCCGGCACAATCAAGAGGCGAACCGGGGTTTGATGAGCTGCTAACTGACTCCTACCCATATGAACAGCCGATCATGCCTGAGGGCCGAGAAACGGTTGTCCACTGTTTTGTTAACCGAGACACGGAGTATTTTGCTGAACTTGACAAGCTACACAGCAGGGGAGTGGTGGTTTTTGGCGAAAATGGAATGCCTTACGAAATGAGTTGTGACAATATAGCTTCTCTTGCTGCCAAGACGAACCTGGTCACTAAGGAAGAGATTCAGATTAGCTCCATCATAGGCTCTCGCTTCCTAATCATTTTGCCAAGAGGGCTAGCTCCTGAGACCTTCATCCATGCAACCCCGATAGAGGCTTGGGAGGAAGGGTTTAGTTTCCAGCAGTGGACTCCCCACTTCGGGGCATCTATTGCAATCCCAGAATACAAAGTGCTGGTTGGGTTACAAGGCATTCCGCCACACCTAAGCCGGGAAAGCGAAGTTAGAAATCTGGTTAGTAAGTTTGGCGTATTCTTGGGAACGGTGGGACAAGAAAACCCTTGCAACCTCTCAAGTTGGTGGGCGGTTGTGGGGGTCGACGACCTGAAGTTTGTTCCACACCAGGCAAGGATGCATGACGGGGGACTGATTCATGATATCTGTATCTCCCCGATTAAGTGGAAGCGGGCTGCGCTTTACACGGCAGCAGATCTCCCTCCCATCCCGCCTAAATACCAACGACCTAGCCCTCCGGTGCAGTCCTCCCCACCATCCCCCCATGATACGGATGACGAGAGTGAGCCTCAGGAAGAGGTGGAGATGGTCCAGATCACACGCAGAACGATTAGAGAGATATGCCGAGGCAGAGACCCGCAATCGCTACCGGCGGAGGTCCGCTACCTAGTGGAAGGTCAAGAAGAAGCGCCGGTTAGAGAAAAGGTGGCGGCCACAGCAGATCCGAAGGGGAAAGGAATTATGGGAGCACAGGAAGCTCACAGCGCTCAGGCCACATCAGATCCGCAATGGAGGGACCCGCAAACCCTGCACAAAAGTAAACCTCCTTTTAGGAGTCAGGAGACATGTGCTTTGAGAAGGATTAAGCCAATCTTTGTCCGTCCACTTAGGAGTGAGGCGGGTCAGACAAGAGAAAGGGAAGAGGGTCAGGCACAGACACAATCAGAAGGAACGGTCACAAAGAATCAGACGGCTGTCAGAATTCTCCCAAGAGGGAACCAGGCTGGAAAGTCTATGTCTAACCAATTGCCCAGGAGAGGAATACACGCAACAGAGCATGAGGCTTCTCACGCAACAGTACAGGGGTCTTCTCATGCTACAGTACATGGGACTTCCCTGGATGCATTGGAAGTAGTGCAGTCACGCGAGGAAGCACCAGAAGGGAATGTCCTGCACACCCAACTGCAGGATACAGTAGAACCTACTGCACAGGTTACTGTTGAGACACATACCGACAAAACTGAAACTACAGCCCATGCGACCCCGACCGGCTCTGCGGGTAGTAGCGGATCCACCAACCCGCTTACATCCCTGGCGGACCTAAGAAGGTCAATTCGGTTTAAGAGAAAAAAGAGGGGCCAAAGCTCGGGCTCTTCTGGGCCTTCAAAAAGGCCTTACAAGAGGCCAGGTGCAATTGCAAAAGGGAAAAAGACTAAAGGTAGGGGCCGAAGCCCAGATGTGGCCACCAATACAAGTTGTGATCAAAACCCAGCAGGCTATTTTGAGATAAGAGTACCTTATGCACTATGCGCGGACATGGCACAGCTAATGGGGGTCAACACTGATGAGGTGATTAGAACAGTGGAGGAAGATAACATCGAAAGGGCTACAGTTAACGAGGGACAAAGTCAACAAGTAGAAGATCCCCTCCCTCAAGACAACACTGAAGGTGAGGAGGCTGAGGTTTAAGCTTCCAGGAAGCTGAAGTTGGTTGTTAGCAAATTGTTTTTAATGAATGCAAAAAAAATCAAGATTTTTAGTTGGAATGTGCGAGGGCTTGGGGATGTAAACAAATGTGATGTAGTGCGCAATGTTATAAAAAACTCGCGGTGTGATGTATGTTGTATGCAGGAGGTCAAATGGAATAAATTTGATTTTGGTTATGTGAGTAGAGTTCTCCCTTCCTTTTTCGAAAGAAGTTGTGCCATGGTGTTTGCTGAAAATTCTAAGGGTGGTATGCTAATTGCTTGGAAGAAGAATTTCAGACTTGTCAACAGCTGGGCGTCCAAACACTCCATCTCGGCACACCTCATTCAGGAGTCAACGGGGTGGGAGTTTCTTGTGACTAATGTGTACGGGCCTAGTAACGATGACCTCAAGCTAGAGTTCATTCGGGAAATGAGAAGGCTGCACTCCTTGGTCAGTGTGCCTTGGACCTTGCTTGGGGACTTCAATATGGTTAGATGGTACATTGATCGATCGGCGGACATGAGGGGGTACGACCTAATGTGTGAATTCAATGATATGATACGGGATTTTAACTTAATGGATGTCGAGCTAAACAATCGTGCTTTCACGTGGAGTAGCAAAAGGCCAAATCCTACTTTCTCTAGGCTTGATCGGGTGCTCCTATCCCCACACTGGACCCTGTTGTACCCGGTCATCAAACTCAGTGCCTTAGAAATGATAGTCTCCGATCATGTGCCCCTTCTTCTGAGCTGTACCATGCAGTCCTCAACCAAACACCCTCCGAGACTTGAAGTTTTCTGGCTCGGGTACAAGGAGGCGCAACAGATTATAAACACGGTTTGGAGCACTCAAGCAGGGACTGCTGCTGGCGCCTCTCAGCTATTTCTCTCAAAAGCTGAGGCAGTACATAGAGCCCTCAGAAAATGGCACCTTAACCGCTTCTCTCGGATGGAGGAGCAGCTCAAGAACTGTAGAAAAGGGCTCATCTTCTTTGATTCGATAGAGGAAAAGAGGCCACTGGATGCTAGAGAATTCCACTTCCGACTAAAAATCAGAGCTAAGGCCTATGAGCTGGCACGAATAATTGAGTTGAGGTGGCGGCAGCGCTCAAGAGTCACTTGGCTGCAAAGTGGAGATAAGAACACTCGGTATTTTCATGCTTTTGCGTCTGCTAGAGCAAGGAAGAACATGGTAGCTTCAATTCAGCATGGCAGCAGCGAATGTACTGACAAGAAAGAGATCGTACAAATTTTTTGTGCGCACATGCGAACAATTCTAGGCGCCGAGGTGCAGAGCCTGGATTTTGACCCGGCTACGCTATACCCCCAGGCCGAAAATTTGCAGGACCTGCAGGCCCCCTTTACCGAGCATGAAATTGAAAGCTCCGTTAGACAATTGGCCTTGAACAAAGCCTCCGGGCCGGATGGCCTCCCTAGTGAGTTTATGAGGGAGCAGTGGCCTTTAATAAAGTCTGAGGTGCTGCACATATTTCAGAATTTTTATCACAACAGGGCTGATTTGGAGAAAATCAACAAAGCAAACATAGTTTTTGTTCCAAAAAAGGAAAATCCAGGTGATGTGGGGGAATTTCGGCCAATTAGTATTATAAATATTGTACCAAAGTTGATAACGAAGGTCCTTTCTAATAGACTCAGGCCGAAATTGAGGGACTTAATTTCTCCCCAACAAACCGCTTTTGTGAAGAAAAGACATATTGCGGAGACTTTCATATCAACAAGGGAGTTACTTCAAGAATTGGAAAGTTCAAAAACAGAGGCGGTGTTTCTTAAGCTAGATTTCACGAAAGCATTCGACACGGTAAATTGGGAGTTTCTACTTAAGGTAATGAGGACACGAGGCTTTCCTTTTAGGTGGATTGAGTGGATCTCAACCATTCTTCGAACATCCCAGTCCAGAGTAATTGTGAACGGCGAAATGTCCGAATTTTTTATCCACAAACGAGGTCTTCGCCAAGGCGATCCCCTTTAACCAATGTTGTTCATTATTGCGGTTGATGTACTGCAGCGCATGATCCAGGTGGTAAATACTACCCTTCCGGTTTCCTTATCTGGCAAAATTCAAGACTCGGTAATGGCTCTTCAATATGCCGATGACACGGCCCTGATTGCGAGGGTTACTGAGGACTTACGTACAATCATTGCCCTCAAGTTAGTGTTGCGCATTTTCACAAAAATTTCAGGGCTGACCATAAATTATGGTAAGAGTTGTTTCGTTCCATTTAATCTCTCCCCGGCAATTTTAGCTAAGGTTGGTGCGGTACTGGGTTGCCCGGAAAAAGAACTCCCTGTCACCTATCTAGGCATGCCCTTGACGGTCAAGAGGCCTAACCGGGCCCTATTTCTCCCATTAATTGAAAAGATTGAAAAGAGGTTTGAGGGGTATAAGACGAAGTTAATTTCTAGAGGTGGAAGACTGCAACTAGTTAAATCAGTCTTGTCTGCCATCCCAGTTTATTATATGTGCTGTTTTGTACTCCCGGTATGGGTCATTGAGAGGATAGATCGTATTCGACGAAAGTTTCTTTGGGGAAAAAACGAAGTGGAAAAGGCTGGGATTTCCTTGATAAATTGGAAGATGGTATGTCTGCCGAGGAAGTGGGGAGGAATGGGGGTCATTGACCTCCGGGTCCAAAACACTTCACTGCTACTACGCTGGTGGTGGCGCCCCTACGAAGACCTAGCTGCCCTGTGGAGCGCTACTATCATGAAACTGCGTTCCACTAGAATATATGCAAATGGTCCGAAATTCTGGACAGTCAAGGGATCTTTTTTTTGGAATCAGCTACAGAAGCTGAAGCAACGCTTCCATGATTCCACTGCTTGGATCATTGGAGACGGGGCTAGCATCTCCTTTTGGCAGGATGCCTGGTCGGGCCCCCCACTTCTTACTCTAATAGAAGGACGGCCCCCAAGCCCCTTTGTTTCTTTAAGAGATATGATACTAGTAATCAGCTTTCTGGCCCCTGCTCATGCTCACAAGGTAACTGATATTATACTCAATTCGGAAGATGACACTATGGTCTGGAAATGGGGAGGCACTGGTTCCTACACGGCAAGATCATACTATCAACAGGTGATGAGTGCAAATAAGGAAATTGACCGTTTCGCGGGAATTTGGAACTATACAATACCGCCTACGGTCAAAGTTTTCTGGTACTTACTGCTCAAGAATAGACTGCTAACCCATGACAACATGCTTCATCGCAATATGCACTGCTCCTTGCCTTGCGCATTGTGTGAAAATTGCCCAGTGGAATCGGGGTTTCATATTTTCTTCCTTTGTCAGTATGTAGTACACATATGGTTTCTCTTGGGTCGAAAAGCAGGGTTTAATCTAATAGTGCTGGGCAACAATCTTCTATCCACGTGGGAAAATTCTTGTACCAACATAAGAAATCGAGGTGGAGAGTGGAGGAAGAAGGGTATCATTCTGATCATTTGTGCTTGTTGGGAGACTTGGAAACAGCGTAATGGGAAAATTTTCACAAATCAACGGATGCCGCCGCAGGTGTTGACAGACAAGATCTGGCAAGAAATGGAGCTATGGATGGCTAATTGCTAGAATGAATAATAGCTAGTGAATCATATCAAAATGTTGTTTTATTTTTTTCTTAATTTCTAGCAGTGGTAATCTGTGGGTTGTTGCATGGATGTAAAGTCGTTTTCTATTTATAATAAAATTTCTCCTTGGCAGCCGCTGCCAAGTTTTTCAAAAAGAGAGAATGGCTAATATCAAAACGTTTGTTCCTGGGCTCAAGAACAAACGATTCTGTTATCTCATTTCCAAAGTTCAAACAACAAATCCAAACCGTTAGATGTTCAATCTATATTAAAATGTGCTTTGAGACCAAATTTTACATTTTTTGAAATTTTTTTACTATTTATTAAGCTAGTTTGAAAATCGCTGTTTTTATGAAATTTCTGCAGCATTGAAAAACAACGGTTTTCAAACCACCTTAATAAATAGTAAAAAAATTCCAAAAAATGTAAAATTTGGTCTCCAAGCACATTTTAATATAGATTGAACATCTAACGGTTTGGATTTGTTGTTTGAACTTTAGAAATGGGAGAACGGAATCGTTTGTTCCTGAGCCCAGGAACAAACGTTTTGATATTAGCCATTCTCTCTCTCTCTATATATATATATATAGTGAGTGGCTAAGCTCAAAACGTTTGCACCAAGCCCTTGGTGCAAACGAATTGTTTTCGGATTTCCAAAGTTCAAACGGTCGATCCAAACCGTTCAAGTTGTTCTCCATATTGAAATGTGCTTGGAGACCAAATTTTACATTTTTTGGAATTTTTTTACTATTTATTAAGCCACTTTGAAAGTTGCTGATCACACGGTCCAGAATTTTATTGCACTGTTTTTACTGTTCACCCGAATCAGCAACTTTCAAAGTGGCTTAATAAATAGCAAAAAAATTCCAAAAAATATGAAATTTGGTCTCCAAGCACATTTCAATATGGATTAAATATCTAACGGTTTGGATCGACCGTTTGGACTTTGCAAATAGGAGAACCAAAATGTTTGCACCAAGAGCTTGGTGCAAACGTTTTGAGCTTAGCCAGTCTCTTTATATATATATATATATATATTAAGTTGAGAATTAGGTCTTGAGAATTCTTAATAAATAAGTATTAAATGGAATAAAGAAATATTGAAACAAAATAACTAAGTACTTACGAGAAATAGTTTTGTTGTAAATAACTAATTTAATATTAAAAACCACTGTCATTCAGTCATTTATTGTTAATATTATTATATGTTAGAACTCACCAATTTATTTTTAAAAATAACTAATTAAGCGTTTACATACATATAGATAGATAGAAAGAGACGAGATGAGACAGTAGCACAGTTGGCTAGAAGAAAAGATTCTAGAACTGTGGTTACTTAAAGATCGAGAGTTCGAGTCCGAATCCGTTTCACAACTTTCGCATTATCCCCTCCAATTTATTTGATTGATGGTCAGATCGATGTAAATTAACCATGCATTAGTCAGACAATGAGTCAATCTATCTCTGTCCTTGTCAAAATTTAGTGGTGAGGGGTGAAACCCCGTCACAACACACAACAAATTCTTCCAAGGCATGGGTTTCTCGGTAGATCGACTTTCATGCATTGAACTTAATTTTTTTGTCACTAGATTTCTATTTGAAACTGTCCAAAACTAAAAGGCACGTTAATTGGGTTTTAGCGGGTCTGCTTCTCTCAAGATGTACATATTTTTGTTCGGTTCTTTGAGTCTCACACTCACTACGTACTACAGAAGTATATATATATATACATGAACAGCGGTTTTTCAACCAGTGTTGATGGCGATGATGCTGAATATATATATAGCCTTCAACAACGGGTCAAAACTGGACTGCTGTTGATGCTGATCGATGATGGTGCTGATGCAGAAGATAACTAGCTAGGATGTTCTTAAGTTCACCAATTCTATTAGAATGGTTTCAAATGATGAATCAAACTCGTTGAAACCAATCTATTTCACGAGTAACATATTTACATGTCAAATATATTAATTTTCGAATTAATTTAGTATAAAATTAAGTAGCTAAAAAAATTATAAGTTAATTCTCATACGTACATATATTTTTTTATCTTTTTTTACTATTTGAATTTATACTAAATTAATTTATAAATTTGACGTGTAAATGCATCACTTGTGAAATAGATTGATTTCAACAGTTTAGATTCATCATTTGAAATTAATTTGATAGATTTTAGAGTTGAGCTCACAAAAAACTCATAATTTAAATACACCGTCAGTTTGTGATCGGATAGTTCAAGATAATTTTTTTTTACTATTTCTCGCCACAATAATGATATGCGGTATCTATAGGAATTAGGGGTGTCAATGGTACTTTTTTATCGTATTCGATAAGGCAGGTATGGATAAAGTTTTTTTTCGTTAGCTTATTGGATATGGGTATGGGTAAGAATTTTTTTTTGTTAACTAAAAGGGTAAGGGTATGGGTAATGACTATTTCGTACCCATTACCCTATAGGTAATTATAAAATTTAAAATTATATATATTCAATTCAATCTCCAGCGCACCTAGATTTATTATTCCATTTCAGTGCCCTAAACTGCGTATTTCTATTCCAACACATAAAGTTTGTATCTATGATATATTTTTTCTTCCCTCTTCGTTTTCGAGTTCAAATTTTGCAGTGAAAAATTATAATGAGTGAAAATGTAATTTAAATGGTTATCTTAGGTAATGAGTAAAATATAATGAGTTTCTATGTTTTATTTGTAAAATATAATAAAACTAATTATTATATTAGGATTATTCGTTATTCATCCGCTACCGTTTTGTCACCCGATAATATTAACAGGTACGGGTAGAGTAGGGTAAGATTAATTCTTATGGGTAAGGATAGGATATGGCCGGGTAAGATTAATTTTAATGGGTATGGGTATGAAAATATCTTCACCCGACCCGTACCGTACCCATTGACACCCCTAATAGGAATGTTGTCGGATCGGATATATTGAATAAATATATTGTATTATTATTTCGTCAACATATCATATTCTATATAAGCCGAAGAATCAGTGTGATCTAGTGGCAGAGATAATGTTCTCAGTGTGAGAAATTACATATTCAAAATCCGAAAAAGACAATTCTTTATAGATAATAAATAGTTGGATAGTTTAACCTTCAACCTTTCCTCAAAAAATATTCTATACAAACCGACACGGATAATAAAAAACTATAATTATACCAACACATCAGGGGGGTCGAACCGATCAGACATGTTCAGATCAAATGAAAATTGTTTTATATTTTCCATATTTTATTGTTTGCATTTTTTGATTTTTATCAAGAAATTAAAAAATGAATTAAAGATGGCCATTCGATTCCCCCCACCGGTTTCTTTTTTCCTACATTGGTTATGGTATTTTTGGGAGAAGAAATTATAGTTAACGCTTAACAATGTGAGTATGTGACGATTAATATAATTGATAAAATTAGCGACGTCTGTAGTTTATTTAGGCCAAAAAAAATCAATTAAAAAATCAATCCAAATTTATACATTTAACCAAACAAATTTAAGTACCAATATGTTTTTTTCTTGCAAGTGCTACGGGACACAATTTGAAGCATTTACTTTGCATTTATATTTCTCCAAATATATATTGTATTTTCTTATCGCGTACTTTATTTGATCTACTTCATAATTTCACATTTGTAACATCGTAAATCTATCCTAAAAAAAATAAATACAAAGTGAAGTGAGTTAGTTCAACAAAAAGGAATTAATTAATTGATTGTAGTAAACAATTGTTTACAAATTAATTAATTTAAATGGTTATCTTAGGTTACGGATCAATCACTTTTAGTCATCAGATTTGGATCATTCCAAACTTTAGATAAAAAAAAGGAGAAAAAAATATTAATAATTAAATGTACATGTCAAACCAGTGTTATCATGAGAGCCAGACCGGACCGATGGTTTAACCGGAAAAACCGGAACCGGAACCAAATTCGGTTCGGTTCTTATCAAAGACCGAATGAGTATATAGCCCGGGAAAAAAGTTTAAATGCAGACGGTTTTCTCTGTAAACTGTGAACCAACTCAAAACCAAAACCGGTTCTTTTTCTGTTTTTTAATTCTGCAGATCAAATGTTTACCAGATACCTTGAGGTCAGAAAATTATGTTATGATTCGCCATAAAGAATTATGTGGTTAGCCATAAAATGTGTTTTGAATGTGTTATAAATGTGTTTTTTTAATAATTATGTATCTTATAAAGTTTCACATTTTAATTATCTTAACCTTTTAATATTAAGGAGAAAATAATGTTATGGTACGCCATAAAGAATTATGTGGTTAGCCATAAAATGTGTTTTGAATGTGTTTTAAATGTTTTTTTTTTAATAATTACGTGTTATATATTTGATTATCTTAATTTTTAATATTAAAATAATGTTATGGTTCTATAAAAAAATTACAAGCTTCACATTTATATTATCAAGTGGCAATTATTTAACCTTATAATTGCAACTTTTAGTCTTTCAACTTTGTTGTTATTTTATTTTTCTTAACTATTAGAAAAAATAACTTTGATTTGTTGTATTAGTTACATGATATACATTTTTACACATGCACTTAGTTAAAACTAATCAAGAGTTAAATACTTTTACTTGGAACATTAACTTTCTATTATAAATTCAGTGTTATAAAAAAAATCAGCAGTTGAACCAGTTGATCCATCAGTCCGACCAGTAAACCATTAATCCGAAGCATTGTCGGGTCGATGTCCGGTCCGGTTCTGATAACATTGTGTCAAACGGTTAGAAATCTAAAACGATAGATTACATACATTTTTCATTTCAACCTACTATAGTTTCTAAGAATGAGTTCTTTATGAACCAACAACATCTCACTATATTTGTGTGATGTGCTTATATTATATAATATTTTAGCAGAAGTTCTAGTTATTTGTGTGTTGAAGATAAATTAGACTAAACTTTTAACCAACAAATATATTTTATTAAATAAGGTATTAGAGAAAATCAACATAATTTCGTTTAAAATATTTAAAATCATTAAAATATCAAAGTTAATGTCAAATTAACTTGTATAAAGTAAACTTTTGCAATTGTTATGACAAAATTTTGTAAATCAATTTGACTTATTTTATTCACACTGTGACTGGAAAATTTCTCAAATGATAATCTGTACAATTTTTTACGAAAAGAAGCTATCAAACTTTTCAGGTACATTTTTTTGTTAGCAAATTTATCTAAAAAACTTGATTGGCCAATATTTCAGAATGGGTGTGATGTTTTCATCATGCACTGCATTTAAAAAATTTATGCAGGAAAACACACAAAAACCTCCGAAAGTGCTTAATAGCGGAAGTATTACACATAACTCGCCAATTTTATGAACAAACTCAGGTCGAGTGGGATGAGATCTACGGATTATATTAAGGTGAAGAACATCAACAATAATATGTGGACCTTGATTTAAATAGTTTGCATTATTCATTGGAAACAAACGGACACAGTAGAGAAGCGTTTGATCCAAATTGTGTTAATCAATATCCTCAAAATTAGACCATTATGTCTACTATTGTTCACAACTATACATCATAGCTAATATTAATTTGAGAATTTTGAGTTTATGATTAATGTATCAAATATGTGTAATTTTAACTAAAAAAATATTTGTAAAAAAATCATTGAAAAAGTACATCAGACTTTAGTAGAGAAAACAAAATGAACGGTTTAAGGGAACAATAATATCAACCATGCATAATGTAACCATATAGTAAGTGCATTGCAAACTCAATGAATTAACCATGCCATAAATTCTAGAAATTAACACAATATAAAATGGTATATATTATAATTAGTAAAATTCACAAAAGTTAAAATTGATTGAGTTCCAGTACCTCATTCCATAATAACTACACAGATTTATGGATCCTTAAAGTATTTACATCCCTGATATTATGAGAGTTTTTGATCCACCACATTTCCCCAGGCAGGCAGCAACCACGTGAACCTTTCATTTCTCCATTTTGTTAAATTTTTTACTATGTTGATCTTCTGTGGCAAATACAAAGAGTATATCGTATAGTAAATCATTGGTAATGAATTAAATATGCACTGAGATCTTGTATTGTAATTCCGAATAATTCTCTAATTATACCCGAATTATTCCCGAATCACGAATTTTTGACCCTGCCGAACCGTACCCGAATTATTCCCGAATCACGAATTTTTGACCCTGCCGAACCGAACCCGAATTATTCATTTGTTACTATGGTTTCAGATATGTAAGAGATTTTTTATTTAGAAACTATGCAAGAAAGTTTTTTATTAATAAACTGTTTATAAAATCTATGTTGGCCAATGATTGGCTCAAATTGTTTCTCATTTTTAATTTATTGCTGACGTGACTTAATAGAAACTCTAAAATTAATTTCAGAGATGTGAAAGTTAGAAACTTTAAAGACCGTAATTGCAAAAAAAATAATTAATAGTTATTTAGAAACTCATTTAAGTTGGTGCAATGTAGATGCTCTTATTTATGGTTGCCCTTGTGACTTAATTGTTACATTCAAATTCGTATAAGATCTTCGGTATTTTTTTTTACTAAATCATTAATAATTATAATTTATAACTCATGTTTGTTGCATCCGTACTTGTGAGCTATGTTGCACGGCAGTTCAAATTTTAAATATTTCACTCTTGATTAGTTTTAAATATTTATTTCAGATTTAAATAGGTTCAGATTTTTTGCCTATGTTGCACGAATATCGATGTCAGAGTTAAAGGAGCGTCCGAAAGATTTATCGAGGGTGTCCGTAGAATTCACATCCTTTCCATTACCTTAATCTTTTACAATTAGGGGATCCGGACTGTTCTTTTTAACTTGGCACAAATCTCAAAGGCCAATCCAAAGTGATTGAGATTTAATCTCAAACCGTAAAGTAAGGAGAATCATCTACGAAGCCTGGAAGGATACGGATCTGTGTAGTGTCAATGTGTACCGTACATTTACGGCGAAAATATTTTCAAATTCATATTGGTCTTTCTCATATTTATATAGAAATTAACAAGTCTTACTCGTTAAATTTTAACATTACTCAAATTCTACCTTTAAATTCTATCTTTACTCGTAAGATAATGTGTAATGAAATAAATAATAGATAATTATCGAATAAATTAATAACCTATATAATTTAAATCTAAAACTATATATAACAAATATATATATGAGGAGAGATCCAATTACACCTTTTTTGGTGACACATCATGACACCGTTTTTTATATAAGTCAATTTTGCGATTTTAAAATCCAAACAGTCGATCCGAACCGTTCAACATGATCACCATATTAAAATGTGCTTGGAGATCAAATTTTTATATTTTTTTGAATTTTTTTACTATTTATTAAGATGGTTACAAAATTGTTGTTTTCAATGGTCTGAAACAACGATTTTTTGTAACCATCTTAATAAATAGCAAAAAAATTCAAAAAAAATGTAAAATTTGATCTCCAAACACATTTTAATATATCCATCATGTTGAACGGTTTAAATCGACTATTTGGACTTTAAAAATGGTAGGTGTCAAAGTGTGTCACCAAAAAATGTGTAATTGGATCCCTCCTCTATATATATATATTAAGCACATTATGTACATAATATCATAAGTTAAGAAAAAGTTTTTACCCATTCGCTTTGTTAGAAGTAATACGAATCTGATAAATGATTAAAAGGGTGTCATTGACACTCCTAGGTGTCTAGTGTATTGTGTAATGTGTATGTAATACACTAATACTTGCACGAGAAAAGTGTAGGTCTGATAAACTATAAATCTACTTTTGATCCAACTGTAGAAATAACTTCAATTTTTTCATGTAAATTAATTGAGTAAGAGTTTTGCACTTCGTTTTAGTTTATTATCACTTATGAATGTTCTGAGAAATAGCATCTCAGTACGGGCATTCAGTTTCTAAAGTACGTTCATTTACAGAAGGGCAATACCAAAGCCAATGAACTGCACATGGTTTTATAGAGATCATTTTAAGTATCAAGAAAGTCATGCTATTGTAAACAACACGACGCCATAATGTAAGAGAAATGAAATAACAAAAAACTATTATAATATTTCAAAGTACAAACATACATATCTATGACTATGAAACTTTACAATCCCCAAACAAAGCTTATACATACAGGCATCCAGCAAAGTTGATATATACAACACTGCCATAGATAAGAAATTAACTATGATGTTATCCAATTAATACATGTGGTTTGTTGTTCCCACGAGCGGTCTAGCAATCGCTAAACGATCTAAAAGGCTTCCACGATTCTCACTAAAATGGAGAAGGCGTGCCTCATACGATGAAATCTTCCTTGTAATCGCATTGTCAATGGAGGATTTCTGGACTTATAGATCCCTCAAGATAAGAAATATAGTATTCATATTTACCTTATTTTGACACTAGAAGTTTGAAGATAGGATAACCACCTTCTGGAAGGAGGCCGGGCAAAAGGCGACGGTGGCAATTTCCAGGTGGCACACCATGAGCTACTTCTCTGGCACCGGCCAACTCTGCTGGTTTCTCGAGCCCAGCTTTGCCAGGGAGGTGTGCCGTCTCCACACCATTGTCAGAAACGCTGTCACCGACACTCGCCACATCATTGTCGGAGTTGGGTCCACCCAGTTGATCCATGCCATGTTTTACCGCCCTCTCTTCTGGCGAGCCGAGCCATCCTGATGCTGTCGTCTCTTCTGCGCTGTACTATTTGGTAATTTCATTTTTATTTCTTGTTTCACTTACAAATCTTATTCTTGTCAAGTAGATTTTGCTTGTAACTGTCACTCCTTGCCAGTCAGGAGCATTATTCATATTAGCAGCTTGACTTGAGCTCCTTGTTGCTGCAATTAATAAATAGAAAAAAATTAAAATAATGTAGGATATTATTTTTACTATGGAATATAAAATATATGAATAGAGGAATTTACTTGACAGTTAATTGTTTAGCTTGGTGCACATAGTTCGCATTTGGATTTGAGGAATTTGCTTGGCGGTTAATTGTTTGCATCTAAAAATGTGCCAACTTAGCACAGATTCTTTGGACTATTCCTCCTAGAAAGAACAATTACATAAGCTCAAAGTTTACAAATATTTCACAACAAAATCAAGAAAGAAATTAACTAATCAGTGCTACGTACCACAACTAGTAAGTATATATTAACTGTGAAGAGATTATAAGGAAGAGTCTCGATTTTACCTGGCAATTAGCCCCTATTATATGCTGCTTCCTCCAACTTAAAATTATATACTCTATCGGTAAATATCCGATTAGAGATTCTTGTCAGGACAGCCACCTGCATGTAAAAAATTGCAAATTTAAACCCAATCCTATAGGATGAGAGAAAAATTTAATTAAACCTAATTACAAAAGGACCGTTATTTGATCAGTTATTGAATGAAACACTTACATTTGGTTGATTATCCCATGTCTGACCTCTGACCTGAGATGATACCTCCAGTCCGGACACAAATAAACTGAGCTTTGTGGAGATTCCATCGAGTGCTCACTGAGAGAGAGAGACAGAGCCTTCGATGAAAAGATTTCCAAGAGAGAGAAAGAGAAAGTTACACATTGTAACCAAGGATTAATTGTGAAAAGCCATAGAATTTCTATGCATATTGATAATACTTCCAATAGGTGGCATAAGACGCCATATTTACATTCACATGACTCTCTTCGGCTAACAAGAAATACACAGCAGTTATAGTAGAACTACTATCACCAATTTTTTGGATTAATTTGTACTTTGCTACTTATATCAGATCAATCGATTTAATCAGTTCACAACCAGAAATTTAGAATTTGTGCGCAAATATAAGAGAACTGGGTACCTTCTTAAAATTCCAGCGGAGCCCCTCATAGATATTTCTAAGGTCCGCGAAGTACTGCGAACCAAATCTATTTACACAAAAATCAAAACAAAGAAGAAAGCAGATAAAAAATTGTAAAAAAATGAAATGGACAATTGCTCCGGAAAATTATATGGGTACTCATGCCAAACCTATGTCAAATATATCATGCAGCATACCCATACACACTGTCCTTTGTTTTGTTTCTGTATACCGTGTATGGGTTTCTATCTTGAATAGAAATCAGTGGCCTGCATCCACTTCACATTAACCGGACTACTATGGGTTTTAAGCTTTTCATATTTTTTCCTTGGCATGGTCAAGATTCATAAAAGGAAGAATATTTACGTAGAAGAAACAAACACATTATTACAGCATTTTCTGCTGTTAACCTAACTTCCATGAAATAACTTTAGGTAATATTGTCGTCCACGAACCTATTAAATTTTGAGGAGAATGTTAACAAATTTATATAATTAGCAGGGTGTCTACAAATTCAACGAGCTATACTTGAAACTTTGTTTACAGCTGTTATCATTTATTAAATTAGTGAAAAAGAGAACATATAAAGCAGGAGTATCAATTGATCAAAACATATGAACTTCTCCAGTAAATTGCCAATAACTATTTTTAACATAAAATATTGGATTTTGTCAAAATAAAATATATGACAAACTTTCAAGTAAAGAGATGGTAACATCTGAATCTTATATGCACATTGTATGTAAGCAATACCAAGTTATTTATAAGGGTGTAAACACATCAGGTTGGTCAAGTCTTAACTAATAATATTTATAATCCTTTAACTGATGAAAAATTTACAAACCACCCAACTGTAGGTATTTTAAATACTCAGATTTGCAGATTTTACGATTTCCATTTGTTAATATAAATGTTAATATCTTTATAAAATTTACAACTAGAAAGTTCAAATTACTACACTTCAAATAACAATAATAATGGAACTATTTATTGAAAATTACAAACACAAAATACTGCATCGTTCATTAAAATAGCATTATAGCTAATATGATATGTCTAGCAATAGCATTATTTATTACTACAACAACGCAAATTTATATTACTAATATGATAAGCCCTACTGAAATATAAAAGGTGAAAGAAGGATAATAGCAATAAAAGAGCAATATGTTCAGCTTTGTCAGATCCTTTCAATATTTGTCAAAAGTTGATTTTATTCATTTTCGTTGCCATTAATCTCAATTCTGCATCATCACATCTTGCAATATCATTATTACTTGCTACAATCACTATATGTTACATATACACAGATCAGGTCAGGTTTTATCTGGTCTTTTAATCACAAACCATACACACTAATTATCGGTCTGGTCAATGAAAATTCAATCTATAACTGGAAATACGAGATATAAATCCACAAATTCAAGTTGGGTTGGTCGGGTTGGACTTAAATCCCAAGTTATTAATGTTACTTAACCAGAGATACTATGGAAAAAGAAAGGATCGTGTCACAAAAAGGGTACAAGAGAGAATAGAATAAAATAGAAAGAGGGAGAAAATAGACTCACAACAAATTAGCCAAAACTTCACCATTTTTTCACGTTGTTTTACTATCAACCCCTCGTCAAACATGACATGATCAAGCTCTCTTTCTCTCTTTTCTCGAACCTCTCTGTCTCTCTCAGCCTCTCTCTCTCTCTATCTATCTCGACCATACACAATCCAGGAAGACTCAACTGAAGGCATTTTATAGGGAGAAAAGACTGATCATAGCCCTCAATTTATTTTCGTAAAGTACATCATAGCCCTGGAAGGAAAAAAGGGATAATGCTACTTATCCGAACCCTAAAAAGCCTTAGATTGGTGGATTGAAGCGCCGTACATGGTTTATATTCAATTGTTGATGGTTTAAAGCGCCCACCGTTTGAAGTCTGTTGATGCGCTAAACGTACATTGCTTGTACACAAACTATATGCATCCTAAACAAAAGTAACAACTGTCCGTTAATTATAGGTTAACGAGGCTCATGCTGACACATAAAAATAGACAACCAATCTGAACTAAACACATCACATAAAAATCGAGCCAGCAGATTTACTTAATAGCAGGCATCTTTCAAATATTACCTTATAAAAACACACGACCAAGATCGACTTAACACGTTACCAAAAATCTAGCCAGAGGATTTACTTAATAGCCAGACATCTTTCTAATAAATCTATGGATTACCATATAAAAATACACAACCAAGCTGGACTTAACACATGACACAAATATCCAGTCAACAGATTTACTTAATAGCCGGCCATCTTTCTAATAAATCTATGGATTACCTTGTAAAAATACACACCTAAGTTGGACTTAACACATCACAAAAATGAAGCCAGCAGATTTACGTAGTAGTTAATAACTGGGCCTCATTTTGAGAAATATATGGATCACCTTCTTTGGTTTTTTTTGTAAGATAAACTGCACAAGTGCGGAGTAATAGATAGAAGGAAAAGCCCAAAAATGATTCAAGACGGACGGAAACTGTATTTTCAATTTTTTTTTTATTGCCGAAGTTACTCCAATAGTTCCATGACAATAGCCCTCATTAAGATCACTCGTATATGGTATCAGTGATAACCTATTTCCTAAACATGTGCACATATAATTAGCGTACCAAACACATTAGGCTAAACATAATAATAGGCTAATTGCCCATATGACCATCAAATTTCCAAACATTGCTTATATCCCCATCAACTCCAAACTTCTTTTTTTCCACACCTCTTGAACCAGTGAAATAACTAAAATTACTACACTCTGTTATCGATTAAAAAAAAATAGGAAACCAGAAAGAAGTATATACCTTTGTAGAAGAATAGTTCTTTAACCACTTCTTTCTCCACCCTTACGAGGGAAAAAAAAACAAAGTACGAAAAGATTTCCTTCGGACAAAGGCTTTGGGAAAAGTAATAAAGTTTTGTGGAAGGAATCTTTGATGCAATTGTATATGTTCCCTAATAAAAAGTTAGAAAAATAAAGGTTGAATAATTGCTTCTTCTAAAGAGTAATTAACTATATGTATACCTTTTTATGAAAAAAATATGAAATTGAAAATATTATACCTTTGTTCCCAGCGAAGATCAAAAGTGTTATGGTTAAACGAAGATAAAAAATGAAGGGTGGTAAAAACGGAAGGAAGACGTATATTTCTTTTGTACTAGATAGGAAATGAGGGCAAAAATAGTAGTTTCATCTTCAATAATGAGGATAATGATGAATTATGTAATTCTAGTTACATTATTTAAATAGATGAGAAAGAAGGGGAAACATAAATAAGCAATTTTAGAAGTTTGATGGCTATATGATCAATCAAACCTTAATAATGTATGTTGAAAAACTAGAAAAGAGGCTTCAAGGGTGGAAAGGTAAATTGATATCAAGAGGAGGAAGGGCTCAACTAGTGAATTCGGTACTATCGTCGATCCCAATTTACTTCATGAACTGTTTTAGATTGCCAAGGTGGGTCATACAAAAAATTGACAAACTAAGGCACCTATTCTGTGGGGCCGAAATGAGGAGATAGAAGAGGAATTTCCTTGATAAACTAGGAAACGGCAGTTCTGCAAAAAAAATGTGGGGAATGGGCCTAAGAGATGTAGAGGTACAAAATATTGCTCAACTTTTGAGGTAGTGGTGGAATTTGTGTCAAGAAAGGGATTCTCTTTGGAAATTCTAGGCTGTGCGGCTGCGTGCCTTAGGAGGCAGAGAGCAAGGGCCACGTATCTGGTTGAGACAAGGGTCCTTTTTTTGGTCCCAATTGCTAAAAATAGAGAAACTGTTCAGGTGGAGCACAGACTGGAGTATTAGAGATGGCACATCTCTGTCTTTCTGGTACGACAAATGGCAACCGGAAGTACTACGGTGGCAGGGAGATGGGAGGCCTAGACCTTCCAACATCAATCTATCACTGGCAGGGGCATTACCGAGAATACAGGAGCTGGCACCTAATGTAGAAAATGTCCCACTGCTGACTCATGGGCAGGATACGCTGATATGGAGGTGGGGCAGTTTGGGTATTTTTTCAGCCAAGAGTATCTATGATATCCTACAATCGGGGGGAAAAATTAGATGGGGCTTCTCTTCTCTATGGTCAGCAAAATGCCCTGCAACAGCAAAGATTTTCTGTTACTTGGTCATGAGGGGCAGGATACTGACACACGATGTACTACGCAAAAGAAGAATTCAATGCAATATGGAGTGTGTGATGTGCAGATCGTGCCCGGTAGAATCAATCCTACACCTTCTATTCTTATGTCCCTATGCAGTAAGTGTGTGGTGGATCATATTGAATCGTTTAGGGGTCACCCTTTTCAAACTGGGTATGAATAGAACTGATATGGCTCCTGTCTTGGGGTGAATTCAAAAAAACCTTTACTGGCAACAAAAAAGGTAGAAAAAAAATCTGGATTGCATGGTTTATTAGCGTGACGTGGGGATTATGGAAACAGCGAAATGAAAGGATATTCAGAGATTCTAAAGTGCCACCTTGGATTTTAGCAGAGAGGATATTACAAGAAGGAAGATTGTGGCTGAGCTGTTGCTGAGGCGAGGTACCAGTAGTCAAAAACAGTAGGAAGGATGAATTACAATTGGTTCTTTAATTTTGCTCTTTAATTTTGGAAATCCTGATAGCCGTTGTTCCAAGCATTTATATTTATGCATATTCCTGTCTCAATTGTATTCTCATTCAACTGTACCTATTAGAAAGAGAGAATTCAAAAGTAGCAGTTAATTGGTTCTGAAAATATAGCAATGTAAGAAAGAATATAAAGAACAAAAGATTTTTCTTACTTCTATTTCACAAATATTGTTTGCGATTAATGCCACTGAAAGCTTCTTTTTTTAAAAAAAAAAAAAAATGTTAACATGATTTATTAAAATTTTATTGATAATTTTTCTCAAAAAAAATATAAAAAATTGATAACAACTTACAAGTATAATCAGCTTCTAATCAGCTTCTAGAGTAGAGGCAGCAAAAATAATGCTTAAGATGGCCCAAACCAACGATAACAAGTTTTCTGTAATGTAATTATAAGCAAATTTTCGGACTGTTAACTGGAATCAAACACAATGTCTCAATAAAACCAAAGCATATCAAACATAAATTGCAAAAGGTAAAAGGTAGGACGAAAAGCAAGCATTTTCTGACAATAATAACTTCAGAAACACTACACTTGATAACTATTAGTTATTGATTGAATAACTCACTATTAAATAAATGCATAACTGTGCTTTCATATGACATATATTCATATTATGTTGCACCAAAATTGTTAACAAAATCAAGTCCAAAATCAACTCCTCAGAGCAACTAGACAAACATCCCAAGGGCAATATTTGTAGCTAGTAAGATCTATCAACCAAGAACTACATGATTGCTACGAATTTCAAACGCATCCAACTAAAGAGTGTAAATAATCATTTTCTCTGACTCAAGGTAAACCACAACACTGAAATTGATCAAACTATCGGGCATATAACCTATCAAACTGCAAAGGAATCGAAAATTTTAACACTTAACATCTATTTACACAAAAAATGAGAGAGAATAATAAAAAAAAAAAAACATATAACGTGAAAGAGTGCTTAAAGGGCACGAAAGGAACCATCACCTGAGGGCTGTGGCGGAGAGAAGGCGAAGCGGCCTCCTTACTGTAAAGAGTGTTCGCTGCGGAGAGAAGAGTCCGGAGGATTCTTTTTTTTTTTTTGCCAAATCCAACAAAGCCCTGGTCCGTCTGACCCGACCCACAAATAAGTCGTCAGTAAATGGGTCCGATATGAATTCGTAGGATGACCCCGAGACCCGACCAATCCGATCCGACTAATCTGTTCGATCCTATCAACCCGATTACAAAAATAACAAATACAATCCGATCCAACTAATCTGTTCGGTTCCGATCCGATTATAATATCAATCCGATCCGACTAATCTGCTCGGTTCCAAAATTTGAGACTATGTAAGCTTTATTTAAACTAGTGCTTTGGTTTCAGCCTCAAAGGCGTAGGAGTTGTACTGTTGGTGGCTGAGATCTCTTCCATTGTTTGAGGAGAGAAGAAAGGAGGGCAACAGTTTTGCTCTGCCAAAGGAGAGAAGAAAGGAGGGCAACAGGGGAGAGTGAGTGTTGGTTTTATCTTTTTCTATTGTGGGAAAGGAGGGCAACAGGGAGAGAGAACTTAAAGAGAAGGGTCTGCAGGGGAGAGGTGTGTGTTGGTTTCTTTTTCTGGTCAAAGAAAAAGACATCACCTCTAGGCGCGCGGTGATATCTCTGATATCAGATTTGGGAGAGTACTACAACTGTACAGTCCGATAGTAAATTTGGTAAAAGTTAGTAAAAGTCAGATCACTATGTACCAGCTCATTGAATATTGTGAAGGAATAATTGTTTAGTAAAATTTGGTAAAAGGTCATGGTAAAAGTCATTTCATTATCTAGTCATTGAACATTGTGACATTGTCTGTCAATTTCATTGTCTGTCAATTTTCATTGAACATTGTGACATTGCATTAATTAAGTACAAGACATTGCATTAATTAAGTAAAATTTGGTCTCCAAGCACATTTTAATATAGATTGAACATCTAACGTTTTGGATTTGTTGTTTGAACTTTGAAAATTGGAGAACCGAATCGTTTCCATGGCCATGGAAAAAACATTTAGAACTTATTCTCTCTCTCTCTCTCTCTCTCTCTATATATATATATATATATATATATATATATATAGTAGAACTAGTTAAGTACCCACGCGTTGCAGTGGGGATTGACAACATTAATTTTGTATAAGATTTTACTTGTGTTAGATTTATGAAAATATTTATTTAAGTAATTTTTTTTAATGCGTTTCTTTGAAGAGTGACAAAATTAATTTTAATGAAATTCACATATTATTGATTTCTAGAGTAGACTAATTGAAGGGGAAAAAATATTTTTGGTCCTTTTAAATTTATATGGATGTACAAGGAAAAATTCTTATCCACTTGAGCAAGAAGGTTTGAAGTTTTAAAAATAAGACTAAATTTGATTAATTTTAAAATTTCAATATGATTCAAACAATTTGTCCAAGTCACAGTGAAAGAAATAATTATTTATTATCAAATTTTTAATGCGTTTAACAAGCATTTATTTTTCTTTTAAATCCATGACATAAGTTCAAAGTTATTTGCTTTCAATAATTTAGAACTTGGGTCATAAATCAGCCCATAAATAAAAATCAGCCCTAAAGTTTAAGTTATTTTACGTGACCGAGTTGTCCGCTGCCCCTCAAAAACATCAAAATTACATATTTTCCCCTCTAAACTTCTTAATATCATATTTACCCTTCTAAGCTTCAAAAACTCACATATTTACCCTTCTAAACTTCATTGGCCCATTCCTTTATGAAAATAATTAATCAGAAAGAACATAAAAACAGATATTATCTCAAATTTAGTTAATTTAAGACTTCATATAGAGTTTTTTCACACACAAAAACTGCACATACATGCAATGTATCTAGAGGACAACTTTAATAGTACATGCCTTGTTTACTGTTATTTATAACAAGAATTCCAATAAATTGCCTCACAGTATACAAGATGCTTTGCAACAATCAACATTTACAATACTTTCAATATATAATCCAATATTTCTCAAATTTACAAAAACACCGAATTATCTACAAAATTGCATGCCAAGATACAAAGGTTCATAATCTAAAACATTGTACCCTAACCTTGCCATCTCCATGCTTTTATCACTTTCGAACCAACAGTTATCGTATCTCAGGTGATGTGTCAATTGCAAAAATTTGAGAAATATTCGACATTTCAAAAAATATTGTAATTTTTGATGTTTTGATTGCAAAATGAAAAATTGAAGGGAAAATAATTAACCACTCTAAGCAGGTAAATTTCTCACATGGTGCAGCATCCAGAGCCCGCCATGAAGATATGAGAAACACTATATCCCAAATCGGTCCAATTCAAAGTAACTGGAATCTCAATTTCATCATTTAAGGGGTTATTTGTTTGCCCAAATTTGTTCAACAAAGCCGTGACAAAGTCAGAGGGTGTAATTCCTTCACTTGACTGAGACCGAACCGATGTTAAAAATGTACTGGCTATGTCTAATAGTGCCTCAGCATTACAATTAAAAAGTAAAAACAGTTTTGTTTCTCCAATTACATCAGGTATTGCATTTTTAGACCTTATTTCCACAAAAACATCAGGAAATGTAAGCGGCTTTTTGTCCCAAAGCATGCGGGTTGCCCACATTTGTAAAAATAATCTGCAACAAACAAAAAAGAAAAAAATATTAATTTTTAATATGGTGGGTATCAGTTTTGGTTTCACAAATTCCATGTTGGACTTATTTATTTATTATTTTTTTTCTAGTGAGAGAGACCCCATGTAATGAAATTTTGGATATTATTAGTAAAAGGAACTCAAATTCCAGTTTTAAATCAGAAAAAAAAAAAAAACACAAAGGAGCTCAAATACCTCTTTTGCTTTCACACGTTTTAAAGCATTTTGTTGCAATTCCTCTAATTGGTTAAGCTGTTCCATTGATAAATTTTCAAGGTTTTTGCCCTGCATTTGGCTATAAGAATTATCAGGATAATTGCCATTTGTGTGGTTTTTTTCAAACATCATTGCTTCTCCACAGGTATGATATAACCAGAAATAAAATAATGGAGGTGTATTATATACCTAACAAACAATTCTTCTTCAGCACATTTTATTCTTAATCTCTGAACTTCCTCCTCAATCTACAAAACAAGACAACATTAGCAATAATAATGAGTTCAAACTTTTCTCTGCTTTTTTTTCAACAAATCTTTTATTATACATTTTTATTTGCCTTTTAAAATAAATCTATCATACACCTAGCATTTTATGAGGCTAAACACAAGTACAACCAGCATACTATTAATATTTATAATCATTAATTGTATTGTGTGACCTTAAATAAAAGTAAGAAAAACACCAAAATAAAATTTAAATCCGTTGAGTCAGTTTTGAAATATGTTGAACTTACATGCCATTGGCCAAGACAGTCCCATAAAACCGCAAATTCAGCAGGTCCTGCTAGAGACATTTCAAACAATCAAACCAAAGATGAAATCAATGAATAACTTGCTTATTTGATATTATTTTCACTGTAATTAGCATAATGGATAATGGGTACTGTATAACTCGCTTTAATAAACATCACAATCTGTTACATATGAAGAAAAGTCTGATAATGCAAAATTTTAGTTAATTGGGACCGACCTCCATGACAATACTTTTTCAATTTCAAATCTGACCTGGCAATTTGTTTTTCAGTTGCTTGGATGTACCATAAATTTATAAAAAACAAACTTTCTAGCCAGGCTGACTTTCTATTCTCAGATCAGAAATTAAGTGAAATTTTTTTTTTTTTGG
The DNA here is from genome assembly GCA_025461125.1 of Carex kokanica. NCBI lineage: Eukaryota > Viridiplantae > Streptophyta > Magnoliopsida > Poales > Cyperaceae > Carex > Carex kokanica. The sequence goes on along the minus strand of JAJGRX010000565.1, from coordinate 14,647 downwards.
TTGAAAGGGCCCTTAGGCTGTTTTCAGAGTAGATGTTTAGATAGGAGTATGGTGCCTTTCTGAAGGTTAAATGTGCACTTCCTGATTACTTTCTTGCTCCGCTTATGGACAGCTTGGGCGGTGGAGGTTGCTGAGCGAACTGCTTCCTTGATTGCCAGCTGGCAGGGGGTTGGCTTTACACATGGTGTGCTAAACACAGATAACATGAGTGTGTTGGGCCTAACAATTGATTACGGGCCATTCGGGTTCTTGGATGCATTTGACCCGAGTTTCACACCTAACACCACTGATTTGCCTGGTAGGCGGTATTGCTTTGCAAACCAATCCGATGTTGGATTGTGGAATGTAGCACAGTTTGCTACTACTCTTGCTGCTGCTGAGCTTATTAACAAAGATGAGGCCAATTATGCCATGGAAAGGTGCTTTTGGTGTTTTATTTTGAATCTTCAGACAGTATCGCTGTAGTATACCTGATCAGTTTGAACCTAACTTGGCCTCAGAAAAAAACTAAACTGTGCTATTGAGCCTTCAATTCTTCTTAGAGTTCTCCAATTTAGTTAGAACTAAGAGTGAGGCTATGGTACTATGCATAGCGCACAAAGGTCTGTACTATAGATTCATATTTTCATTTTCAATATCCAACAGTCGATTTGAACCATTCAGTATGATCTTCATATGAAAATGTACTTGGATGCCAAATTTTATATTTTTTAGAATTTGTTTACTATTTTTTTAGATAGGTTAAAAATCACTTGATCTAAAGATTCTGAACCATCCAAAAGTAGTGATTTTTCTACCTATCTAAAAAATAGTAAAAAAAATTCTAAGAAATGTAAATTTTGGCCTTCAAGTACATTTTCATCTGGAGATCATTTTGAGCAGTTTGGATCAATTGTTTGGACATTGAAATTGATGATATGGATCCATAGGACAGACTAATGTGCGCTATGCATAATACCGTAGCCTCACTCAAAGATGGAGATTCGGTACCTAAAAACTGATGAGAAGCAACTCAGCCCACTGGCAGCCAGTCAATACCGGCTCTGAATGTGGTACAATCATTAGCACACAGTCATGTCGTTTTACCACCCCCGTGACACTTAACTGCACTCCCCTCTTTTATGAACCTACATTATATGCTAATCAGGTATTTGAAAAAACAAAGATAGATAAATTTACTAAATCACAAATTTTTGGTACAGTACCAGCGAGACTTCAATCAGTGCCAGTATACACCTTGTACCATACCAACATAGACTGACAACGTCAATGTTCTCATATCTTATTACAGACTCCAAAAACATGAATCTAAGTAGTTTATAGATGAAACACATTACAACCCTTCTTCTCATCCAGTTAATAGTAGTCGTACCAGAGTAAGCCATCCCCACCCTCCAAAACAAAACCATAATTAAGCAAAAATTAAAACAAAAGCGTAATTTGCTTATGACCAACATTTATGTACCAGTACTCCATATCAATTTACGAATTTGTTAAAATAATCAACCCAAATACAATGGGGCTGATTAAAAAACTGAGAAAAAAAAACAAGTTGAACCAAGTGCAATTATTAAGATGGTTTTTATTGCTCAGTATCACAGTAAACTACCGAAGTCTTTTGCCGTTTCACTATTGTGGCTAATTAATATAAAGTGTGGTCTTGAAAACAGTCAAAAAATGAGAATAGTGAAAATTCAATGGGAAGCCATGTTATTATGATAATTAAACATGAACATAGCTAGATTTTATGCTGCTACTTATTGTTTTATGATTGAATTTCAGATAAATAATATCTAGGGCTTGGTCAAAAAAATTTTACTTCATTGAAAAAATTTATATACATGAAACTCACATTTTAGCAAATCTATACCCTTTTCTGTTAGACAGATGGCCATTCTGTCACTTTCGGAATCTACCTCAGATTGGGCTTAAAAATATATGCAGATGAGAGATACATTTTGGCAATAAAGGACAGTGGTACGCCAAGTTGTTCAATTTGACTAACCCACTGTCTTTGCTGCTCTTCTAATTTCTTGGAAAACAAAGAACCAGCTGATGCCCTCGATAAAATGGAAAACAGTAGTTGAAACAACGAAAGAGGAGACAATTGTCAAATTTTATAAGTCTGATCTGATAAACATAGGTAACGCAGTCAAAATAACAAAAAGAAATAAGGTATAAAACTGACTTACCAGCACTACATTTTACGCCCCTCTATCTTCACCTTCCCTTTGATATAGCTTAAAGGAAAAATAATAACATTAAATTAGGTGAACGTACTTTAATATTAATTCCCCGCAACGAAGGTATGGTCAGATAATAGAATACAATATGGTGCAAGATGCCAATTTTGGCTTTTCTCTTTTGCTCAATCTAATAGAATGTCAAACTAAAATCAGCAAGCAATTAAAAAATAGAATCTCTACCTTTTCTCACTGATTCTCTCTTATTACTGAACTTCTTATCCAATCTTTCCTTGGCCTCCCAAGCTATGCTCCCAAGAGTCCATCCATGCAGCTCTTTGCTTACAATGTTATTTGGCTGGAAAAATATAATCATCAAATTATAGCAACTTCATCTAATGTGTAATACCAAAGATGAACTTTGCAATGTATTTGAATTTGAAAAAGTAGCGAATGAGATTAACTTCTTAGGCTAATTTGAGAGCGATGTTTCTTAGATAACAATCAACTATTATGATCAATAGGAAGAACATGAGAAAATTCACACACACAAGCATGTACGACAAAGTTTTGAATCTGACCTAGCAAGCTTTCGACGCCACTCTAAGGAAATCTTGTTTTTCATTAACATCCAATTCCTCCAATTTCTGGAAAACAAAATAAGAAAAAGTAAATTCAATCTGTAAGCAAGGTAGTAACCTATTAACCAATTGATCGATACCAAACATAGCCAGTTGGCATCAGGCTCCTTCGACAAGTCAGAAAATTTGATTTAAGGATCAGCTACTAACATATTTAATGTTTTGGATCATATTTAATGTTTTGGATCAGCTACTAACATCAATGAATTGTTAAAACAACCCGGTCCCCTGTCCCCGTCCCCACCAGTCACACATTACTGATAAAATCAGGGGAAGAACGGGTATAAGATATCTTTTGTTGTGCAATGAATACAGACCACTGTGGAGTTTTCCAAAGACATGTAAGAAATTGACCCCACAAAAGGGAAAATATGCTATTTCAAAAAGTCAGAAAGATGCATTAATTATTATTAGGGTAAATAATTCCATTTTTAGTAACCAAAGTATGCATGCACTCATTGCTGAGCAACTACTTTACTTGTGTATTTTGCTAATCAATTGGTTTAATTTACATAAAGTTTGGACTATTCAACTTACAAAAATAAAAGCTGAGACCTACATTGTACCAATCAAGGAATTGCATTTCAGAGATAAAGAAGTAATAAATAGAAAAAAAGAAGAAGAGCATTAAATCTTACATTTCCATCCCCCCATTTGAGGAACAAGTGCGGTTGGAATAATTACAGTTGTGCCCAGCATTACCAGAAAGTGCTGGAATCCCAATAGAATCACTTCCGCTAAAAAATTGCAACAAGGAAAACAAATAAAATTACTTGATAATATATTTCTGACAATTGCAAACAAATTACACATTACCCCACTAATGTAAATTAATTAGTTAACGAATGCATTTGGTTAATTTCTGCACTAAACAAACACCTCCAAAAAAAATAAAATAAAAAGGAACATCAAATAAAAACTAAAAAACTTATTTTTGGCCAGACCATCCATACTTATTTTTTATCTGTTTGAGTGCAACACAGAAGACAATCAACAAGAACAATAGATTGAAAACACTTTCATGCTTCACACATTTTCAAAGAAGCAGAATAGTTAATGAATTTAACTAAATATTAGAGATCCGATACACTTTTGAAAGAAGAGACCCATAATTGAAAACATCAAAATGAACTGCGTCAATTCAATTTCGCATCAGAAATTGATTTAGACAATACTTGGTTACTATAAGGCTATTAAAATTTACCGATTATGGTTTTCAACAGTGATATTGGTACACAGTACACAGTATAAAGTAGAGTGGTACTGGTAATTACAATTTACCATTTACTATTAGTTTGCAACAGTGGTACAGGTAATTGCTTGAAATTTCACTATTACAATTTAATTGGTACACTGTACACAACGTTTTCAACACATTATTAAGTTCGTATAATAAAGAGTATAAAGAAAGAAATTGTGGAGTGATCTAGCAGCAATCCAGCAAAGCAGTAAGAACGTAAACAAAGAAAGAAGCAATTACCGTACCAAGAGGCAAGAGCATAAAGACCAATCTAACAGCAACTGTGGAGCAAGAGCGGCAGCCGGCAGGGGAAAGGGCGGAGTCCCGGACGACGGGGAATGGCAGCGAAGGGCGGCGCTTCCTCGGCCGTGAGGTGGGCTGTGGCGTTGGCATCCGAAGAGGAGGAGCAGCAAAGTCTCGATCTACCTCCGCTGAAGCACGTGAAGATACTCGCTGCCATTGGAGAGAGAGAGAGAGACAGAGGTGGCGGAGGTAGAGAGAGCCATCTGGCGGAAGCCGAAGTGGTAGAAAGGCGACCAAGGGGGTGAAGTGCACTGGCGGCGATAAAGGAGAAAGAGAGAAAAGAGGGAGGGAGCGAAGAGAGAAAAGACGGAGGAAGAGAGGAGATCCGCGTATTCGGTCGTGAGTAAAGGAGAAGATGCGCGTAATCTGTGTAGTCATGTATGCAGTAAGTTGATTTATAACTAATTTTAAACTTGTACACAAATAGATACATCAATTACATGTATAATATCTCACATTCAACACAATGGTTTAGAATCGTTGGATCTGTTAAATGGAAGGCTGAGATTGCCTCTGGACAGATACACCATTCAGTCCCCAAAAATTCAACGTGGTTTTATAGGAGTTCTGATTCTGTTCTGATCTGATTGATTGGGGAATTTCACGTATACCCCTCAAAAACTTCAAAATTACATATCTCCCCCTCTAAATTTTGAAATTACGCATTTCCCCCTCTAAACATCAAAAAATCACATATTTGCCCATTTTATTGTTTTTTATATTAAAATACATTCTAAATTCATAAAATACCCATTTTACCCTTTATTAAAAGTATAAAAACCCCATCGAACTCAAATTTGAATCTAAAGGGTTCATCTACCGTCCGATCCGCGCGCATCGTAATAAGATATGTGCGTGTTCGCTTCAAGATTCGTGTTGATATAGCGTGCACGGATCTTAAAGCAATTTTGATATGTGTCAATTTCATTAAGATATGTGCACATTGCTTCAATATCTGTGCGTGTTCGCTTCAAGATTCGTGTTGACCTAGCACGCACAGATCGTAAAGCAATTCGGACAATAGAGGAACCTTTCAGATTCAAATTGGAGTCAGATGGACGCTTTATGCTTTTTAATAAAAAGGGTAAAATGGGTATTTAATGAATTTAGAATGTGTTTTAATATAAAAAATAATACAATGGGTAATTATGTGATTTTTTTATGTTTAGAGGGAGAAATACGTAATTTCAAAATTTAGAGGGGAAAATATGTAATTTTGAAGCTTTTGAGGGGTATACGTGAAATTCCCCCATTTAAATTAGTTGAAGAGGTCGACTGAAAAATTTAATTTTCTTTACCTATTCGTCCTAGATAATCAATTAATTTAAATGAATTAATGAAAGGAAGAATTCGGAGACTTTCATTAATAAAATCAAGAAAAAAAATTAGGAAATTTATTTATTTATTATAAAATAATATATGATATTAAATTGAGTAGAGATAGATTTAGATGCACGAATTTTTTTTTCCAGATCCATCTATTACATCTAAATATCCTTGTACAGAATCTAATATTCATATTTTATATTAATTTCTATAATTAAATTAATATTCTCAAATATTAGGAATTTATATCTAAAGAATAACACGTACTAGCTACGTACTCTAATAAAAATTACCTCAATCAATTAAAACACTAAATAAAAATTTCACTTCATACCACTAACCAACAATGACCTAACCAACAATGTAATGTAAAGATATATAATTTCAGTAAAATCATATTTCTGATAGTGTTAAATTTTTTGTGGTTAAAGCAAATCTCATTTATGTGCTTCCATACAGGTGTGTGTGTGTATATATATATATATATATATACACACACACCAGGACATGAACTGATTCTGATATGTACCCATCCAAAACAAAATCTGTTTCACAAATTTACACTTGATAAACTTTATTTTATTTAGCGATTGATGGATATTTGACCAAAATCAATGTAATGTCCGGTCGGAACCGTCTGATATTCTTCAAGATTCATGTGCACTGTATCAAGATTCATTTAGATCAAATGTGCACGAAACTTAATGTAGATTGGAAAGTTTCAACTGAGCATCAGACTGATTTTGGTCCAATGTCCATCGGATCGATGCCCCCCAGTTCCCATCTGGTAATCCACATAATTGACAAGCAGGGTTACCATTCTATTTTTGTACAACAAATTTACTTTGGCCAAAAATTTATTTCTAGCATAGGTTAATTTTGTCAACAAATTTACTCTGATTTTTTGTGATTACTGGTAATTTCCACGGAGCATAGGTTTTGTCAGTTTAACTCTAAAGTTCCAAAATTTGTATGTTGATTTGACAGTAAATTTTTCTTGTTTAACCCAACTCCAAGCAATATATCTTGTACATGTGTATATGATATATTTGCAAATATATTAAAAATCTCATTCCACTCCTGTCATAATACTCAATTAATAGTTCTCCTAAATGCTACTTAATCACCTTGAAAGTTAATAACCTCCTGCAAGGTTGTCCCTAGTAGAGCAAATAGTAAATAAGTGAGGGTAAGCTGTTGCTAGGGATCAATTATTATATCAAATGTCATGTTCAAATTTCATTTTACCATTACTAATTAATATCCCCACCTCTCACAAAAAATAAATTAACACATACATAATATCAGGAATTAAATGAATCACTCAAAAGATAACATAAAAAGTCATTAATTGACTTAATCAACTTGAGCATTAGGAACCCATTCTAAATTTACAAGGGGATTAATCTGTCATTTTTCATTAATTGATAACAAAGTTCTTTAATCTTGAGAGTGATAATTAAAGTTTTGTTTTAGAACAATAATAAGTTTAAAATAAATGAATGGCAGCAAGATGAAGAGAAACAATGAGATGGAGTCATGGAGGGTTTAGAGTAACTGAAAATATAACGTACCATATGTCTCTATTTTCAGAAAATTTATATATTTAAATATCACTTTTGTTAGTGACTTCTTGAGTTGCAATGCGTATAAAAACATTTAGTCTTTTAATTTATTAAATTTAACAGAATAATATGCGGTAGAAGAGAACAGTATATAAAAGGTTTGGTTGTAGAGAGAAAAATCAAAAGGTATAATTAACTTAGAGAATATTAAATTTTTCATACAGGCAACCAAACTATAAGCCGATTAAATTATACATAATTACGTAAATATACCAAGGAGAAATTGTTTTAATTTCATAACAACCCTGGCATATATATATAATAGAGAGAGAGAGAGAGAGATGGACTTAGCTAAGCCATGGAGTAAAACGCTTTGTACTCCACACCATATTTTTATTTTAAAAATTCAAACTACCGATCCGAACCGCTCAAGTTGCTCAAGTTGTTCTCCATATTGAAATGTGCTTGGAAAACAAATTTTACATTTTTGGAATTTTTTTACTATTTATTAAGCCACTTTGAAAATCGCTGATCCGGATAAATAGTAGCAAAACAATAAAAAATTCTGGACCAATGGATCAGCGATTTTCAAAGTGGCTTAATAAATAGTAAAAAAATTCCAAAAAATGTAAAATTTGGTCTCCAAGCACATTTCAATATGGAGATCATGTTGAGCGGTTCAGATCGGTAGTTTGAATTTTCAAAATGGAAATAATGAGGCGTGGAGTACCAAGTCGTTTTACTCCATGGCTTAGCTAAGCCCAGCTATATATATATATATATATAAGAAACACAACTAATGATGCTATCCAGCGAGCGGTCTAGCAGTCGCTAAACGATCTAGAAGGCTTCGATGATTGCCAATGAAATGCAGAAGGCGCGCCTCATACGACGAAATCTTCCTTATAAGCGCGGTGTCGATGGAGGATTTCTCGACTTGTAGATCCTTCATGATAAGAACAATAGTATTCATGCTTGCTCTCATCTTGACAAGAAATTCCAGTCCCTGCCAACCTTGCATGAGCAATCCTCCAAGCTGAAGGAGAAAAGAAAACACTCCACATGTCAAAAATTTTACCTTCTTTAATTAGTAAGTTGTTGCATTAACTACATATATTTGGGTATATATATGCCACAAAATTATCTAACTGATATAAAATTTCTTGTCAAGTATAAAATTGGGTATATATAAAATTAATTCAAATGTCTAGGTTAATTAATAAAAACGACATATTATTAGGTTACGTTAAATTTTGTGCATATATTAACTCAAACCTATATCTAGTTAAAATTTATCAATAAGAAAGAAAATTTGACAGTATATATACATTGGAATCGTTCTGATATATAGTTGGAAAAAAAATTCAAGCTTTGGCCAATTTTTTTTTAATACATATAAGCAAAGATGACATAATTATATTGATATGATCACCTCGTTAAAATACCAGTGGAGCTCCTCGAAGAAAGCCTTAAGATCCGCAAAATGTTGCGTCTTCATATGTTGAATCTACTAACACCAAAAATGGAAGTAATTATGCAAAGAAAATAATTGTAAAACACTAAAACATGATACAATTGCAACGGGTAATTAAGGGTACTCCACGATACTTAATTATGTCAACATGTCATCGATAATATGAAGCAGCAAAATACTGTCTTTCATATTCTTGTATATATATGATCAACACTTCTGATTTATATAGTTTAGATAACCTATTTTCAAATATTTATAATAATAAAAATAAATTATCTTTACTTTTCTATTTTGAATTTAGTAATTAAAAATATTTTCAGTAGTTATGGTTGTCAAATAATTAATGTACTCTTATCTATCAATATTCATATTTATATGAGGACCAGATTACTAGTATCGACATTTAAAAAAAAAAATTGTCAAACTAAATTTGATAATTATATGGTATTAATAATTTTATACCTAGTATCGACAATTTCTATATTCAAAAGTTCAGGGACTAGTTCAAGAATTCGCAACTTTTCGCGTACGATGTCTGCGAAACTATAACATATATGATTAATTAAAAAAATAGATATCTTTGAGTTGTAACAATTAATTATATATAGTTTTAACTATATATATAATGAATGTATCTTAAATTTTACTATTAAAATTTTAATAATAATATTATCAGTAGTCATGATAAATAAGTTCTATCGATCGAATATATAACATATTATCATGTTAAGTTCTATTGATCGAATATAAGAACTCTTTAATAACTTTGGAATTCAAAATTTTATGCGTATATCAAAATGGCCATTATTCATCTCTATATCAAGACCGACAATTAAGGATATTACATTTATAAAGATAAGAACTTGAATCAAACTGAATATGTATTTTGATGTCCTTTTTTGGTCACTGAGAAGCTGGCCTCAAATAATTAATCACTATTAAGAAGGGTTAAAATCATGCACATTATCCTCGAAATCTTTAATTAGGGTTTGCAATTTGAACATGTTTTCATAATTATATTCCAGCAATTCGTGCTGCATATGGATTATTACTAACCAAATATATATTATAATTATATATTCACCAACTAACCCTTGAAATTAATGACAATTAATGAAAGCTAACATTAAAAGAAGGATAATTAAGGACCTTCTGGTAAGCCACTTCTTGCCAGTCGGCCATTTTGTAGTACTTGTTGAGCTCGTTGCTGCTGCAATTAATTAAATAGAAAAACATTAACCAATTTGATTTTTTTTTAAATCAGTTCCAGCATGCAGTATCAAGAATTCAAGATCAATGAATTTAAAATATGAATAGAGGAGAATTATTGTTTACCAGCTGGGTGCACATAATTCACATTCGAATTTGCGGAATTCGCTGCATGGCTAATGGTTTGCATCCAAAATTGTGCCAACTTAGCACAGATTCTGTCGACATATTCCTCCTGGAAAGAATAAAGAAGAAAGAAATTTACTAATTATCAGTGCTTAAGTATTAATTGTGAAGAGATATAAAAGAAGAATCTCTATATGTGTTACTTGGCAATTAGCAATATTATATGCTGCTTCCTCCAACTGAACAGCTACTGTTTGAAAATCATATGCTCTTTCGGTAACTATCCGACTAGATGTTCTTGTCAGGACAACCACCCTACACGTAAAAAATGCAAATTTAAACCCAATCCGATATAGAAAGAGCGTAATTATTTGATCAGTGATTGAATGAAACACTTACATTTGGTTGATATCCCATGTCTGACGTCTGATCTGAGATGATACCTCCAGTCTGGACATGAATGAACCGAGCTCTGCGGAGATTCCATCGATTGCTTACGGGAAAGAGAGAGAAACAGAGACTTGGATGCAAAGAATTTCGAAGAAAGAGAGAGTGCGAACAAGAGAAGTTAGCAAATATAGTCGGCCTAAGCGAGGGATGAAGAGGAGAAATAGAGAAATATATGTATATATATATATATATATATAGCACTGCAAAATTAGGGCAACCAGGCAAAAGGAAACGGTAAGAAGAGAGAGTATATTGGACAAAAGGAGAGGTGAGGCGCCACGTGGAATCTATTCAGAAATAAAAGATATACTTTTTTTTATCAGTAAATAAAAGATATCTGATCATGCATGAGTTATCTCATATTTGTTAATCAATGTATCTGACTCGAATTTATATTAGGAAACATTTATGCGTTATATTTAAAAGTTTAATTGGTATGATAAAGAGATTTGGTGGATTGCTCATACTGTGGGCATGCAGGAACTGAAATTAATCCTGAAATTCTTCAAAGGGTAAATTTATCAATCATTTATTTATTCCACTGGTGCCAATTATGGTCAAATTTTTCTTTTTTTGTTACCCACACGGTAGTAGATTTACTGACTCAGCATATATAAGTGTGAGCATTTAGTGAGTGTAATGATTTTCTCTCTCTAAATTTAGTAAGTAAATATTTTAATTTCTCTCTCTATATATCTTTTTAGGTTCATTTTGTAAGGAGGAAAAGTTGGGGATAAATCTAGGATAAATTATTTTTTGTGAGAGGGGATATAAATTTTTTGCACCTTTTACCACCTTTTACCACCTTTTTTAATATAAAAATTAATTATTTTATCCCAAATCAAGTTTTAGTTTTTTTTTTTTTTATTAAAAAAAGGTGGTAAAAGTGGCATACCTTTGCGTATGGCCCATTAAATCATGCAATTAAAATTCTGATTAGATAACTTTGTGTACATCACAATATAGAAAAATTAACTGACTAATAAATAGCATGCATTAGTGCCTAAAATGCATTAGTCTTATAAAGCATTAGTCTAAAATGCTCATGTCATAACCATCTTAATTTGTATTAATATGTTCAGAAAATGAGAAATAAAACTCTACAAGGTGATAAATATTTCTATGTTTGATGTCAATAAATTTTCTACATCACAAATTTTGTACGTTAGAATACAATGACGCATGTTTACATAGATGACAAATACAAATTAGCTAGCGGGAGAAATTAAATAGATCCAACTTGACAAACTTTTCATTGAAGCATTTATAGATATAGTAATTCATGCACTAAAAAAAATGGAAGAGTAAGACAAAATTAATACCATTTAAATTAAGAAAAGAAGATAAACATGAGAAACAGTCTTTGGATATATATATGGATGGGGTTAAAATTGTAACCGAAGCTGGTGTGCTTCTCATGTGCCATATACTTTCAAAACTTCAAATTTATTACTTTCCCTAAGTTTAAGATAGTACGTATCCCTTTTCTAGAAAAACGAGAGTAGTGTAAAAAGATTGTATTAGAATATTACTGAAAAAAAAGATAATTAACTATTAAGATAAACATCTAACTATATAAAGTTATACCGGTTATAAACAAAATGCTATATTAATGAATTCAAAATCACAAAATCAAGTTGTTACTGTATAAAGTTATACCGGTATACCATATTCATTAATTTGTGATTTTCTAACTATATATAAAGTTAGAGGACGGTTCAAATGCATCCAAATTTCTATGCTCCCAATGCACCCAATATTTTATCTACATTTTTAAAGTCTGAACAATCGATCCGAACCGCACAACATGACCTTCATAATAAAATATGATTGGAGACCAAATTTTATATTTTTAGAATTTTTTACTATTTGTCACTGTAGCATATACTGTAGCATATACTGTAACAATTACTGTAGAATATACTGTAGCGATCCTATGAGAATTATATATATATAATAGATATGGTAATTCTATCTAGTCTCACGCATCTAAAATTGTATTTAAAAAAAAAAAGTAAGCTTTTTTATAACCGGGAGACGTTATTGAATCAATGATTATTTCCCGGATTTTACTCAGAAAAAATAAATACCTGTAAATAAAAAATTATGTTTTTATTTAAGATAATTTATTAAAGAAGAGGGTTCAAATGCTTTCATTCTTTGTGCCTTCATCATATCTCTATTTTTAAAACGTTAATAACTCAAACTTAAAACATACACGTCAAAATAAAACCGTATATATATTATTTCTCTGTGCTCATAAAAAATTATCACATTTCGATTTTCTATTTATGTGAATTAATAAGTTAAAAAATCAGCGTATAAAAAATATCTGTATTAATATATTTTTACATAATCTTGATAACAACAAAAACAAAGTTGAAATACCATAATTTTATACAAATGCATAGATAAAATGATGTAGATCATATTCACAGTTTTATTTTAACTTTTAACTTTTAAATTTGAATTATTAAAAAAAATTAAAAATAGAGCCATAATGAAGTCATTTGAAACGTCCTCGTATTATATTAGAGCATCTCCAACCCAGAAATTCATTAGAAATTAATTGCCACTGCCAACTAGACATTAAAAATTAAAGTTAATTTTAATTTCTGAACCCCTTCATCCCAACAATTGTTTTTTAACCAATTGAACCTGAATTTTAACCAATCAATTAACCAGCGTGTCATTAAGAAATTTTTTTTTAAAGCAAATTTACTAATTTAGAAACTGTGGTACATTCCAGCAATTATATTAGCAATTAACATATCAAATTAGCAATTTAAAAAGCAATCATTGAAGATGCTCTTATGGTTGAGTTTCTTATAGGCCCACGTAGTATTCACTCAATAAAGAGTAGGCCCAACAGGCTAGTTAGGAAGTATCTGTTACTGGCTGCATCGATTACAATTTACAAACGAGACTTGTTCGAACTTCGAAGTTCGAACCCAAAAATTGAGATACAACAAAATGGGGTGTTCCGAGAATCGAACTCGGGACCTCTCGCACCCGAAGCGAGAATCATACCACTAGACCAAACACCCTTATTTGTTATTAATAAGCAATTACTTTAATTATAAACTACTTTATTATTGTGTGATTTACAGTGTAGCCTGCTTGGGATCCTGGATTCCTGGTCTACTAAATTACTACACGAAACGCGCTTTTATTATGAGACCAGCTTAGTTTTCTTTAATCTAATATGTTTTCAGCGTTAATTAGTTTGTGTTCAGCACAGTACTTCCATACTGGAAATTCAAGTCCAGGGAAATCTCAAATTATATTGACATTCGATTAGCAAAATTAAGATAACTTAATTAATTACTCTTTGATTATATCCCTCAAACTTTGGTTTTAATTTCTCATAAAAAGGAAAAGGTAGAGAATTATGTACAATCTAACTGAATGTATTATGTATACACTGCCTTGCAATTCTTTTTTTTTTTCTTTAATGAAATATAGTAGGCCTTTAGCCTAATATTTCAAAAAAAAAAAAAAATCATCTTCTTAATTACAAGCACATGCCTTAAATCCTACTTCCTACTAGAATCTCTTTCTCACCATATTCCTTGTCTTGTTAATTGTCATAAAGCACAAGTACAAATGCTCCTCCAATTCATCCAACTGTTGATTAAAACTAGCATCATTTCTCCACAGCTGCCTCACCACCTCTAGTGCCAATCTCCTCTTACCATCATCCCTCCTCACAAAGCACATCTTAATCAAATCCATCATGTGCTCCACCTCGTCTCTCAACCTCTCGACCAACCGACTAATTGTATCCAAATCTCTGTTCAATATATATGTCCCTTTTGCAGCTGCATCAAGCTGAGACACAATGTGTCGAAGCGACTTGTTTGAGATAATGTGAAATGCGCTAGGAAATATTGTTGGAAGAAGAATAGGGAGCAACAAGTATATTAACCGCAATGCATGCACCAATCACCGCTGCTGAGGTTGCGATTATAACAAAAGAGATTGAGAGTACTGTCTTGATATTGGTAATGTGATTGAGCTTGGCAAGAGCCTTTCTACGCCACAAATTAAGCCGCTTAAGTAGGCTCGAGGAACCGTCTTGAACCTGCAGTTAGTCAATAACTCAATATTACATTTGCCATGTAAGGTAA